>JBAMNC010001148.1:0-90000 GCA_037902135.1 Cetoscarus ocellatus
GTTCAAACAATTGGGACCCTTCCCCATTCCCCGGCGTTCGTCCACAACTATACAACGCCGCCCTTGCACCACATGCAGCCCTCCCCAACTCCAACCCTCAGCGTCCAATCAGAGAGTGATATCCAGTAAATGGGCAGTTCTGTCAAACAGTTCCAAGAAGGAAGCTGTCTTATATCCTCGACTATAGCTCCTTGGATTTCCCTCCTCTCTGCTTGATGTGCAAGTAAGACCTCAGGGATGATCCTCAACATGGTGTATCAGGAACAACTTGTTTGACCAAGGAGAGAGGAGACTACAAATAGAGCACATAAGATTCACGGAAAGATGTTAATCCTCTCTCCTCCATCTCACTTCCTTGCATCTCTGGTTGGAGGGTATAAGATGCAAGGAGGAGATCCATGTGGGGGAGGCAAAGATTTGCATTTAGACAATTGGCAAAGACATACCTCCAATTTCCTCTACTCTTTGCCTAATTTCCTGGCATCTTTAGTGGGGTGGACTAAGATGCAAGAAAGAGATGCATGTGGAGGAGGCAAGGATTTACAATAAGCAAACAGAGACTGCCTGTGTCCTGCTTTTTTTGTAATTCAATTTTTTTTAATTAATTTTAACAGTTTTAAACACTTTTAAACAATTTTAAACACTGCAGCATTTTGGTAAATATATTGCACAGGACATGACACAGGAGTGACATCCATTCACAAAAATAAAGAAATAAATAGAAAGAGCCCAGGACATGCATGATCATTCCATCATCTATTGTAGTTTCAGTTCCACGTGTTACCAAAAATGACCCCATATCTCTGTTGTCTTCCCCCCAATGTTCAGTCTACCAAGCATGTGTTCGTAAGATGAAATCTTGAACATTTCATCAGTCCATTCCTTTGCTGCGGGGCATCTTGGTTTTCCCCAGTTTTGTAATATCAGTCTTGCAGCTGTGTTAAACCCAACGTGTGCTGCTTTCTGTTCGGAAGAAATTTGTCCCGTTTGCCGCCCCGTAGTTCCTTCCTCGCGCATGCGCATTTCTCAGTCTGTTAGACGCAGCAGCCAGTAAACATGGCTGCCGTTGGCTTCCGGCGGTGGGCCCAAGCCCTCTCCAAAGGGAAAATATCTGGCGTTTCAGGCCTTTTGTCGAGCACTAGAGCAGGTAAGAAGTGTTGAAGCATTTGTTCGAGCTCTGTGATGAACTTAATTTAAAATGTGTGTGATAGTTTGACCGCTTAAAGCCTCGTTTTGACGTAACCTTGACATGCTAACATGAACCCTTGTTATTGAACGGCTGTACTGTATGAATGTGCAGACCTAATATCGATGATATCATTTATTTTCCCCTCTGTCGCTCAGCATACAGCTTTAAAACGACAAAGACTTGTACCTAACGTGCTGTAAATGTTGTCACAGCCTCTGGACCGGGTAAAGACGCTCTCCCTGGTCCATATCCGAGGACTCCAGAGGAGAGAGCTGCTGCTGCAAAGAAGTACAACATGACAGTGAAGGACTATGAGCCATATCCAGACAACGGAGAGGGGTGAGTTACTGCATGAAAGAAGAACTGATATGCAATACTGCAAGATTTGGTATCTATCTGATACCATTAAATACAGTGACAGTATCGCCGATGCTGATACTTCTTAATAAGTAAGGTGGATGCATTGTCAAATAGTAAAATCTGAATGAAATTTCATGACATTAAGTGTTTTTTTGATGAACTGATGTGCGATACTGCGATACAAGTAGCGACCAGATACCTAGTAAATACAGGGCCGGTAGTGCCGATATTTTTTCCTATTGTTTTCACCTCTGACATTTGTTAATAAGTTGATAGATAAATGTAATACCCAGTGCAAAGTCCTTACTGCCAAACTTAACCTTTCAGTCAAATGTGGTGTACTGTCAAACAGTGCTGTCATGTTTATATTCATATTGTAAATATTGTTAATGTTAATAGTATAAATTCCTCTGCCTTGTTCATAGTTTCACTTTTACTTATTTTATTTATTTTTTCCTTTATAAGAAAGTTGAAATAGCTTGGAGACTCTGCGTGTTGCAACATGCCTACTTATTTTTTTACTTGCTTACTTAATTTTTACTTAATTTTTCATGCTCTTTTCTATTTTAATTTGCTTTTTGATATTTCTACTGCTACACTGTGTGTAAGAGCAAATGAAAAAAAACGAGTTTTCCCCTTGGGGATTAGTAGAGTATTTCTGATTATTATGGATACTTTTTAATAATTAAGGTGGATGCATCGTCAAATTGCAAAAGCTGAATGAATTTTCATGACCTATAAGTCAACTGTGCGGGAACTTGGTCGAACTCTGAGGTCATCTAACCAACTTTTGCTGGAAGTGCCCAGGTCAAAGTACAAACACTGGGGTGACCAAGCCTTTTCCGTTGCTGCCCCCAGGCTATGGAACAAGCTCCCCGTCGAAATACGTCTCATTTCTGACCTGGGCCTCTTTAAATCAAGACTGAAAACGTATTTATTTAGGTTGGCTTTTAATACCCAGTAGTGTGGTGACACTTTTACTTTATTTTACTTTATTTTATTGTATTTTATTGCTTTTATTGTTTTTATTGCTTTTATTGCTTTTATTGTTTTTATTGCTTTTTATTGTTTTTATTTATTCCTTTTTATTTACTATCTATTGTAAAGCACTTTGGTTCACCGAAAGGGTTGTTGTAAAGGGCTTTATAAATAGTTAGTTAAAACACATGCCTTCTCTCTCTTATACACTCTTTTTTTCTTTCATGAACACTCAAGCCCTTACTGTATGTTGCTACTGATAGTACAAACAACAGCTCATCTCTAAGTCTTATAACTGAAGCACAGAATCAGAATTTCTCTTCTTGTGCGGCACATACAAACACAAAAATGCTTTGTCAAGTCAGTCTCACCAAAGCCAACACATCGGCTAAGAACATCATTCATTTTCTTTGCTAATCAGGCTTCCACAGCCTGCGGAGATGATGGAGAGAGAAAATAGTAAGGTAGTGAGCTTCAAAACATAGACTAGATGATGGATTAGATGTTTAAAATGTGGATACTCAACCTGGTGCAAAGTTCTGCATGATGGCACAACATCAAAACACAAGGACGAGGAGCTGAGTATACCTGCTCCATGCTGCTGTTTAACAGCCAGGACGCCTCTTTGATGAATGCAAACAGCAGAGGATTGAAACTAAAGCATCAGTCTCATTGCACAAGTGTTAATCAATATCAATACCAACATTGGTATCTTTGTTTGGATCAATCCATCCACCACTAGTGAAAAGCCTCTGAAATTGAATCACAACCCTAAGAATCAAATTAAACTTTGACATATTTAAAAATTCACCCTCCTGATACTGACCCTGTTGTTTAGTACGGTACAGCAGCTATAAATAACACCATTTTGTCTTTTTTGTTTTGTTTTTTAGGTATGGTGATTATCCAAAGCTACCAGACAGATCTCAACATGAGAGGGACCCCTGGTACCAATGGGACCACCCTGACCTGAGGAGGAACTGGGGAGAGCCAGTAAGAGACAGTTATTTCTATATTATGATGTTTCCAACTTTTGATGTAGTGATATGATATGATAGCAATAAACATATCACAAACATCTGTTTTTATCATGTAAATAAAAAAAAAACCCCAGCTCAAACAGGGAACCTTT
Source organism: Cetoscarus ocellatus (assembly GCA_037902135.1). Taxonomy (NCBI): domain Eukaryota; kingdom Metazoa; phylum Chordata; class Actinopteri; order Labriformes; family Labridae; genus Cetoscarus; species Cetoscarus ocellatus. The sequence continues at coordinate 3,660 of JBAMNC010001148.1, forward strand.
TTTGTAGGAATGCAATATAGTGGATTTTTGCCAGTATCCAATATGCTGATATTTCCAAACGTATCATTGCCGACAGCGATGCTGATATTTTTTGGCAAGACTGTGAGGTCTCTCTTTACTAAAATGGACCTGTTCCTCTCATTGTGATGGCTTATTTGTGCAAGAAAGTGATGTGGGCTAACATTTCAGTCTCTAACAGAAGACACAACTGTTTTTAAAGTGTAAACATTCAGCAATAACAAGGTGAAGCATTGTGCTACATTTATACATTCTTGGGGTATTACAGCCAATGTACGTGATATATATATGACTTATATGAATGGCTGAAATATTGGCAGAAATTTTGATTTCAGCCAATACATGCAGATAATAGATTACATTAGTTCAGAGAGAACTTTATTAATCCCTTGGGAAGACTCCCTCAATTGTAAAAACAATTTACAGATATAAATAAAAATATAGATGAATAAAAATATGGCTACTAGCTGGCTACTCCTTCCCATCCTATGTCTTCCTGTTAATCTTCCTCTCCTCTAGTGAGGAGTTGTACAGTCTGATTGCCTGAGGGACAAAAGAGTTTTTCAGTCTGTTAGTCCTGCACTTTGGAAGAAACATCCCTACTTTTTTGTCTCCCAAATTTTGTGCACATGGAGCCTTCAGTTGCCATTAAAATAATAGTACCTGCACCTGTAGTAACTAACATAATGCCTGCATATTGCTGCTGTTGGTCACAAACTTCTTATCTCCCGTGTTTTATGATTTCCTTTTTTTTTTTTCAGAAGTCACTGCTATAGGTCACTTTCCACGTTGGAGAATGGGTTTTAGAAAACTTTAACCAAATCAAAGTACAAAAAATAGTTTACAGTCAAGACAATACAGTATTTATTCACTCATAAATGGGGTTTTATTCATTTCCTAAAAAGTAGTCATTTTGGAGGTAAGAGATTTGTGCCTGTCCAAATAAGTCTTAAATTTGATTTTTATCATTTAAAACCATTAAAAGTCCTGAAAGTTCTTCTTCATGTCTGTTAGAGGTCTCAATTTTACATGGCACATTGACAAAGACGGCCTTTATTTGGGGCTAATTTAAAGGCTGCTTCAGGAAAAGCTGGACAAAAATAGCAGCAGCTGTGTTACACTGGTACGAGTAATAATGAAAGTTTTAGGTCCTTCTACACTCACTCCTCATGTTGTTGCCTCTCGTCGGAAACAACAATACACTTTGAGATCCTCTGCTCTTGTTAAATGAATATGTAGCACAATGGCTTGTCATAATTTATTTGAAGCAGATATACATCACCACCTTGTTGTTCTGCTATGCTTATGCTTTCACATTCTTTTGCTACAGCAGGTCGACAGAACACCCACATGATATCATTTTAGGATAATATTGAGGATTTTACATGTAGAGAGAGGTAGTTACTAGAGATGCACAATATTATTGGACCAACATTGATATTGGCAGATATGAAACTCTTTGCAAATATGGGGTTCTGGCTTGGCAGAGTGATAAGCAACCAGACACGACCCCTGTATGCTGCCAGCCAGGGTTCGAATCCAACCTGTGGCCCGTTTGCAGTGTCCTCCCCCTACTCTCCCACTAACCCACCTCACAAGCCTATCCATTGTTTCTCTCTCCTGTCAATAAATGCACAAGAATGCCCCAAAAATATTTTAAGAAGAAAAAAAAAAAATCTTTGCAGGTATTCACAGCTGATATTTTGGCCATAAAAATAGACCACAAATATCCCATATATTGTCTGTTATATCTGCAAAATGTACAATATACCATGGTGTTTTACCTCAGCATCACTCAATGTCCACTTTTTAGATCAGAAGTATCATTTGTTAAAGAGTAAAAACTTGTTTGTCTTGCTTTACATCTAGCACTAATGGACTTTTCCCATGGAAGGAATTGGTTCAGTTTAGTAAAGTAGAGACTTTGTGCTCCGACACAAAATATCAGTATCAATATCAGCATATTAGATATCAGCAAAAATCCAACATCGTGCATCCATGGTAGTAGATATACCAAATTAAAATGCCATAGCTTCACTTCCTATGATATTTTAGTCATTATTAAAAGAACTCAATTAAGCTCTTGACCAGTGAATCAACGTTATTTCCAAAACAACCCAGGCTGATTCTGTCCCTCTTTCAGATGCACTGGAACTTCGATATGTTCATCAGGAACCGAGTGGATACCTCCCCCAGCCCCGTGTCCTGGTCCACGATGTGCAAACATCTGTTTGGCTACATCGGCTTTATGCTGTTCATGTTCTACCTGGGGGAGGTATTTCCATCTTACCAGCCTGTCGTAAGTACAAACCAGTGTTTTGTGTTATTCTCAGAGGATTATAGATTACTTAATTACTGAGAGCTTGAAAGAGAGGGAGGGCTCCTGGCAGTAGTTCAGTACGCCTGCTTGTTTAATGATTTGTTTTTGTTTTAAATGGACTTCTTTGGGCAACTTTGGCTGGTTTTTCACTTCGATGAATAGATTTGACTGTTAAAGAAAAGTAGCTGTTTACACAAAGCTCTGCTCAGACTTCAGGATTACTTAATAAGTTGAATAAATTTGACACTCAACCAAGATCTAAGTACTAAATTGAGTTTGAAAAACAAATTTTAGGTACAAAACTAAGCTTTTTTTTTTAAATAAGGAATTTATTGCCCTTATGAATCCTGTATGCTAGGCTTTTAACTTACTTTAGACCTTTTTACACACAGAAAATTTTCAGGGCAACCTCTTCAGACAGTTACCAAACTATCTTATTCACACGTATCCCTCGCAGTCTTCTTACAGTTTGCATGTCGGTCATTTTAGTGGTGGGTGAGGGTAAAATACCAGGGTCCCAGTTGAGTAATTTCAGGGGAATGCCTGTGTTCTCTTATGGAGCTAACTGGGGTGAATTCAGGAAATTTTCTTGGGTTTTATGCATGTGTGAACAGGTTTTTCTGAGAAGAGGGACAACTGTCAGAGAGCTGCGTACAAAAAGTAGAAAAGGCAATGTTAAGGTTTTTAATCGAACTAAAAGTTGTTCTAAGTAGACTCAAATTGTACAAAAAACAAAAGTATTAATTTTTTTATGCTGAACAGTTTTTATGAATGAATTGTTTTGTCTTTCCCATTTACTCCTATTTTTTGGCCCCACTGTCTCTTCAGCAGACCCTTGATTTCACCCTCATCCTTATACCTGCATCAAAATCATTAATTCTTTGATAGAACTTAGTTTTCTGAATTTTTAACCCCAAGTATTTTGAGTTTTGTGGCTAGATGTGCTGCTGTGACCTGTCAATGACATGTTTTGTTCTGTGTTTTGTCTTTCAGTGACATGCACATCTTGAGTTTCTTGTTTGAATCTCTTTCAGGCCCCGAAACAGTATCCCTACAACAACCTGTACCTGGAGAGGGGAGGAGATCCTGACAAAGAACCAGAAGAAGTCAAAAATTATGAAATTTAATGACTTAAGTCTCATTCTACCTGTGTATATATATATTTCTGTCAAGAATAAAGACGTTAACAGTTAAAATTATCAATGTGTTGTTTGTAAATTTGAGTGAAGGGATAGTGTCATATTACTTTGATTTGGCTAATTCAGGTGTTTTTGTGACTTTAAACCAACATTTAACTGATAAGAGTTTTTATACTAAAACCCAAAATGGCAGCAGTTGATGCTTTCACAGGTTTGTGGAGATTTGGGTTATTTCAGTAAAATCTGGGATCCTTAAATACTGTGGAAACTATTTTAAAATTTAATGAACTATTATCTGTACTGGTTATGAAGTTTAGATTGTATACATGTTGTATAACAATAAAATGGGCCATAAGCCTTTGTTAAATACATATTTAATCCTGTATGATTCATATATATTTAGTCTGTATAAGATGCATTATAAGCTCAGCTTGATGCTATATGTATTGAAGCCTATATAATATACAAAACCCAAAACCAGTGAAGTTGGCACGTTGTGTAAATCGTAAATAAAAACAGAATACAATGATTTGCAAATCCTTTTTAACTTATATTCAATTGAATACACTGCAAAGACAAGATATTTAATGTTCGAACTGAGAAACTTTATTTTCTTTTGCAAATAATCATCAACTTAGAATTTAATGGCAGCAACACATTGCAAAAAAGTTGGCACAGGGGCATTTTTACCACTGTGTTACATCGCCTTTCCTTTTAACAACACTCAGTAAACGTTTGGGAACTGAGGAGACCAATTTTTGAAGCTTTTCGGGTGGAATTCCTTCCCATTCTTGCTTGATGTACAGCTTAAGTTGTTCAACAGTCCGGGGTCTCCGTTGTTGTATTTTATGCTTCATAATGCACCACACATTTTCAATGGGGGACAGGCCTGGACTACAGGCAGGCCAGTCTAGTACCCGCACTCTTTTACTACGAAGCCACGCTGTTGTAACACGTGCAGAATGTGGCTTGGCATTGTCTTGCTGAAAAAGACGTTGCTTGGATGGCAACATATGTTGCTCCAAAACCTGTATGTACCATTCAGCATTAATGGTGCCTTCACAGATGTGTAAGTTACCCATGCCTTTGGCACTAATACACCCCCATACCATCACAGATGCTGGCTTTTGAACTTTGCGCCTATAACAGTCCGGCTGGTTCTATTCCTCTTTGGTCCGGAGGACACGACGACCACACTTTCCAAAAACAATTTGAAATGTGGACTCGTCAGACCACAGAACACTTTTCCACTTTGCATCAGTCCATCTTAGATGAGCTCGGGCCCAGCGAAGCCGGCGGCGTTTCTGGGTGTTGTTGATAAATGGCTTTGGCTTTGCATAGTAGAGTTTTAACTTGCACTTACAGATGTAGCGACGAACTGTAGTTACTGACAGTGGTTTTCTGAAGTGTTCCTGAGCCCATGTGGTGATATCCTTTACACAGTGATGCCGGTTTTTGATGCAGTACTGCCTGAGGGATCGAAGGTCATAGGCATTCAATGTTGGTTTTTTGGCCTTGCCGCTTACGTGCAGTAATTTCTCCAGATTCTCTGAACCTTTTGATGATATTACGGACCATAGATGATGAAATCCCTAAATTCCTTGCAATAGCTCGTTGAGAAATGTTGTTCTTAAACTGTTCGACAATTTGCTCACGCATTTGTTCACAAAGTGGTGACCCTCGCCCCATCCTTGTTTGTGAATGACTGACCATTTCAGGGAAGCTGCTTTTATACCCAATCACGGCACCCACCTGTTCCCAATTAGCCTGTTCACCTGTGGGATGTTCCAAATAAGTGTTTGATGAGCATTCCTCAACTTTCTCAGTCTTTTTGCCACTTGTGCCAGCTTTTTTGAAACATGTTGCAGGCATCAAATTCAAAATGAACTAATATTTGCAAAAAATAACACAGTTTACCAGTTTGAACGTTAAGTATCTTGTCTTTGCTGTGTATTCAATTGAATATAGGTTGAAAGGGATTTGCAAATCATTGTATTCTGTTTTTATTTACGATTTACACAACTTCACTGGTTTTGGGTTTTGTACATGTTGGGTTATTTTAGTTTATATTTTAGACAGTTGGGTTGTTTTAGCCCATGTAATATATATGTTGGGTTGGTTTAGCCTGTATAATATACATGTTGGGATATTTTAGCCTACATGATATGCATTTTGGGTTATGTGAGCCCTTATATACAAGTTAGGTTATTCTAAACTACTTTATAAACCTCTTTGGTTACGATAGGGTGAACTTTGTACATATTTTGGCTTTTTTGGGCCATAATAAACACCTTTTTGTTATTTAAGCCCAGATGATAAAGACTGTTTACACGTTGTTAGGGTTATTTTGGCCTTTATAATACAAATATCAGGTTATTTTACCTTATATAATATATATGTTGGGATATTTTAGCATATACTATACACAACGTTTTTTTTACTACTTTATACGCATTTTGGGTCACTTTAGGGTGAACTTTATACATATTTTGGATTAGTTTGCCTTTACAATACAGATATTAAAGGATTTTCCTGTATATAATATATATGTTGAGACATTTTAGCCTATATTATATACAGGTTGTTTTTTTTTTCTACGTCATACGCATTTTGGGTCACTTTAGGGTGAACTATGTACATAAGTTGGGTTATTTTGGCCTATATAATACAAATATTATGTTATTTTACCCTATATAATATATATAGCCTATATTATACACATTTTGAGGTGTTTACGCCTGTATTTTATTCATATGAACTTAATGTTGCCCATATTTTTGCACACGTTGGGTTTTTCTGGCCCATCCCTCAGTCATATTGGTCTTTCAGTGTTGTTAACTCACTTCAGTCTGCATCAGAGAGGAGGACACATTCGCTTTTCTACTCACACATATCTGCAGATTTAAATGTTAAACATATTTTTAAAACCTCACATCCTTCTTGTCAACACAAAGCATTTCATTAAGTCTGATTTCTCGGGTTAACTTTGACCTCCATTCGCGGGGTTACCTGAGGCCATGTCGGCCCGAATGTCCGTCTCGGCTCCCGTAGCTCAGTGACAACACGGCAGCACTTTGGTCGGAATCAGCTGGAGTGCTAAGCTGCTAGCTCGGATGAGAAGAAGCTAGCTCCTCGGTTTGCTGTGGATGCTGGCAGTCAGGCTGTAATATTGACAGTTGACGTGAGTTAAAGTGTATTTATTATTTTCTCTTTGTTGTACATCTTCGTGAAGCAGAGTTAGACTTTATTTATGTTCGAATGTAGCAGCAAGGGTGGTGCCTGTTAGCTTGTAGCAACATAGGCTACGGCTATTTGCTGGAGCGGCGAGATGACATGTTAACCCAGTAGCCCATATGTTTTTACAATATGTTGTAAAATTTTTATTAATCCATCCAAGACAACCAACTGTCTACAGCGATGATTGGCGCTTTACTAATTAATATTTAAGATAAAGTAAACGGAAAGTGTTTGATATGTTTAAAATTAAAATGACGAAACATAACATTAGCTAAACTGGTTTAAGGGTTAATGTTCAGTTTTTATTTCACTGAATGTTCGCAACTTTTCTACATACACAAAATTCAGCTAAGAATCACAGTTAAGTATACAGATAAATATAAACCCAGAGGGAAGCTATTAATGTGAGTAAACGGCTGGAGAAGCTGAAGTTAGCCGGTGTTACGGTTTTTTGAGTTACCGTGCTAACTTGCGGCTCTCAGCCAAATGCTTATGTGGCTTTACTGGAGACGTTAAAAGACGAAAATCTGGCATTTCTTTACGTAAAATCTCAATTATCAGGCAGTCGCTTACACTCATATCGTGTCTAACACCTGCTCTAACAACGTCCACCACTAACACTGACTCAAAGTCGCCTAATAACACGGTTACTCTTTATAACGCTACACCGGCTATGCCAGGAAGTAGTCGGAGGTAACCTGTCATTAAGGGGAACACCCTGTTGGAGTGAAGTTAGAGAGACGTGTGGGTTAAGTTCAGCCCCAATAAGTCTGTCTTTACTTACATATGCCTTGTATATTGATTTTCTCCAATAGCTTGGGTCATGTCAATTAATAAAAACATATTTAAATGGCCATTTTAAAGCAGAGTTAGAGTATTTTATAACATAAGAAACATGCAGTAACATTAAAATAGTCAACAGAAGAGCTTAAAATAATTTCAAGAATATATAGAGGGCTTTATAATGTCAACTCAAAAACACTTTATACATAAAACAAAGGTGGGAATAGGAAAATAACATACAAATGTGGGAAAAAGTACTGTGAGATTCAATAAAAGGCTACAGATTCAACTTCTTGGAGAGCATTTGGGTGGAAGAGTATCATTAGATATTTTATTGCACTTGTACAGAAACTTTACCATTCAGGCTTTTCCAGATGCTGGAGGGACTGTGGACCCCAGGAAGCCAATCACTTTCATCTCTTTTGGGCCTATCCCACAGTCAGTAGGTTCTGGTGTGATATCCATAAAGATTTGGGACAAACTTTACTTTTTAACTGGGAACAACTCTTTGTTGGAATGTTGTCATCAACAAATAAGAAAACGTAGTACTTGCTTTGCAGTATTGAGCATCGCTGCCTGGAAGGTAATTACAAAAAGATGGCTTAAGCCAGAAGCTCCAACTCCAGACAACTGGTACAATATCATTTATGAAGTATACTATGTAATGGAACAAATCATCTTTTCCTATCCTCCCTAGACACCCCTTTTTTGTTTACATTCATATTTATTTTACAGACACCTATTTGAAAGATTTCTTCATTTTTTATTAGATAAGAGACACACAGTGTTCGAATGTTAAGTGTAATTCTGTGTGGTTGTTAATTTTCATCTTTTTGCCTTTGTTTTTTATGTATTGGTTAATGTCTGTGATTATTAAAATGAAAATGATAAAAAGAAAAAAAGAAACAGTCAACAGAATTCCCAGAATTGATATCCATCAATGTTAGAAACAGTTGAATAATATTGAGTGGTAATTGTTTTTACACGATTGTGATTTTGAAATGTTTTTTTACATATTGAAAAGTTGAAAATATTGGCTCATTGTGCTTTTTTAACACAAGTAGTGAACTTTTATAAAAATGATTGATGGGTAGGATTTTTTTGCAACTTCTAAACCAAACAATTACACTTAATATTTTTATTTGTGAATGATACAAAGGTGAGAAACTCACTGCTGCAAAATATTCAGAATTTTGACTGCTTGAATCTGTGCCCTTAAATGCTTGAAACCTTTATTGTTGTTATGTAACTATAACTAAGCAGCTACAGGGTTGTCTTTTAAGACTTCAACATATATATATATATTAAAATGTATGTATGATAAGCTTCTGCTTAAGCCTACACATTTTCAGTCAGTCGACGTCCTAAATGCCTCTTGTTGTGATTTTGCTTCATTGATTTAACTGTACTGATTGAGTAAACTTTGATTTCATTTGTTTAGCCCTAGTCAAGCAGTGAAGAATAAATACTCCAATCTCATGTTCAAATGAACTTTATTCCACGCTCAGGTCTTGAAAGTTGTGGAGGAAAATGAGGCTGAAGGAGATCCAGAGGACGGCCCACCAGGCGTGGAGTCCTGCCGGGCACCATCCCATCCACCTGGCCCTAGGAACGTCGGCGCAGCAGCTCGATGCATCTTTCAACACCACTGCTGCGCTGGAGATTTTTGAGCTGGACTTTGCTGACCCCTCTTTGGAGATGCAGCTCAAGGGATCTTTGCCCACTGCAAACAGGTAACTTTGGAGAAAAACTGCAAGAAAATAAACATTTTTAGGGCGGGATACAAAGCCATAAGCCCTTTGTCCACATCTGCACTGGAGTAGTAACAGTTTGCTGCTTTCATTATTGCTCTGTCTTGTTATAAATGTTATTTCAGCTTTACTGCGTGCCACTGGAAGCAGGGCCTGGCTGTATCTGTAAACCCTTTTGTTATGAATGTAGCCATGGTTCATTTTCTATTTGGATAACATTGAATATTTAAGATGGCTCCATATTTCAACATGGGAATCCCTTATCCTGTATGCATATTTTCTAACCCTGTAACAAAGCTGTATTAAATATTACATGCCTTATTATGAAGTAAACAAGAGATTAAAACTATAAAAACATATCACAGCCCAAATGATAAACTTTTTATGGGCATAAGAAAAAACAAGGCATTCAGTTGAGTGAAAAAAGGGACGAATTGCTCAGTGGAAACTTTGTTAGTTGGGTTTAATTTAATATATAGGCATTTAAACATGCTAAAGAAATTTTAAAGTACCAAGTTGAGTTTTTTATGGGGGTTTGATATGCTTTTTGTCTATTTTTTCCTGTGTTATCCATTTCAATAAGATTGTTATAGTTGTCGATTCCTAAAGTTTATGTTGCTTACATAAAATAAAAAATACAGTATAAAACATACCTTAACACAGAAGCTGCTTATCTTAATTCTTTATTGACTTACAGCCTACAGTGTAAAAAGATAAATCAATTGTTTATTTTTGCAAATTCTTAAAAAAAAGTATTCTCTGATGAATAGAGTGACTGGAAATGATTGATTCATATTTTTTTTTACATATTCTTTGAATTTCACCATGCTTTTTAGATAAAACATGTTTAATTTTGATGCTTTAGTCGAGCTTAACATGCAGTAATGAAAGTATGAAGAATACTGCCTGTTATAAATAATTTGTTATTATTTTTAGCAAATTGACTGCCACGGTTTCTCATATTTCCGTAGGTTGCACAGTATTGTATGGGTGAATTTCGGCTCAGGAGCTGACGGCACTGGAGGCAGACTGGTTGGTGGTGGTGAAAATGGCACATTAACTGTTTATAACCCAGACGTCATAAAGAGCGGTGGAGCAGATGCGATAGTGGGACAGTCTGACAAACACACAGGACCTATCAGAGCGCTAGATTTCAACCCTTTTCAGGTAAATGTCCTGTCTTAAAGCCTTCTCTAGTCTACTACTATATATCACTCAGTTAATCCTTCTGTTTCGCTCTTACAGAGTAATCTCCTTGCATCAGGAGCCAACAATTCAGAGATATACATCTGGGATCTGAACAACTTCAGTAGTCCAATGACACCAGGAGCAAAGACACAGGTGGGTGTGAGAGAAACATCGTCACACATTGTTTGTGATGGTTGACTTCTTGAGTTCACTGTGGCTTTTTAACTCTGAAAATGAAAACAAAGAACAGAGACTTCTCAGCAAAATAGAGAGTTTTGTAACTTCTGTAACTTTTGGTTTTGAGTCAAGATGAAAGCCAGGAGGAACTTTCCCTCTCTGTGCTCCAACGATGAATCCTAACCTGATGTTTGCAGCTTCCTTTAATAATCATGTGAATAGATTTAAATAGATGCAAACAACATTTGCATGTTACAGGCTTTTTGGAAATAGTATTTGCATTTTAGGTTTATGTTTACATCAGAGACATGCTCTTAGAGAGAGAGAGAGAGACAGTGGATAGGCTTGTGAGAGAGAGAGGGGAAGGACACTCTGCAAACCGGCCACAGGCTGGACTTGATCTCGGGCTGGCAGAAGCATGTACCGTAATTTCTCATATATAATATGCACCCCATTTTTTCCATGCTGTTTTTTCCAGGAAAAACACTGTATTCATATATAACACGCACCCATATTTTTCCCAAACCTTACTCTCTTAGACAACTCAAAAATTACCTTTATTTAAAGTTTTAATCCATTAACCTCTTCAGCTCCATAGGACCCAATTTTGGGTCTGTTGGGGTTCAGGAGAAAAGCTCCTCCACACAACAGCACAAGCAGTGAACTGTGCCTTTAAGACTATAGTCATGTCTGCTTTTATTTGACAAATACATTTATTTTTGACTTTTGGCTAAATATGCACTGTTTTTCAAAGTCCTCGCCTGACCATATTGTTATCAAACCTCTTAAATTTTTCTCTGCGTCACTTTATAACAATAATCCTTCGCAGAGATGATGTAAACATATTTTCTTATTTATTTTTAGAGTTTCACAGCCACTCCAGCATCATTTCTAAGAGAGATATTCACAATAAAAAGTTGTTTCTGTTTTTCAAATTATTCTGACTTCTGTCTTTATTTACTCTGTCCCAGTAACACATATACTGATAATTACACATCTGGACAAATCTCTCAAGTGTTTCTTTTGCTATGACACCAAAATGATTCAAATAGACCTTGTGGTTGCAGAGATACACTCTTTTCTTTATGGGCTTAAAAAAGGGGCTCGGGCTGAACAGGTTAAATTTCAGTATTTTCACAACAAATACCGTACATGATTTTCTCTCTCAACCGGATCTGGAAACACCTTTTGCCTCACGCATGTGCACTTACTCGATCTCTGCCCGAGCGTGCACAGTCGTAGTGTACCTGCCAATCAGAGAGCAGCTATCAACATGCCGATGTCTTCGACCAATCACAGCGCAGCTATTTTGGTCCCCTTGCTCACAAATGGCAGCGCCCTGTGTGTTAACGTGTGAGTGGTACCATAACACTTGAGAATTACATGATCATTACACAAAGGTAAACTAATTACAACCCAAAATATTGGATTAGAACAGTTTAACACTCAGTTTTATAAGAATTACAAAAGTTTTGCGGTAATGTTTTGCAGAGAGAGAGAATATTTCGGCTTTTGTATCAGATATGTTGTAATTGCGATGCTGGTGAGACGAAATATTTTACATATTTTACTCGTGCTTGTGTATAATACGCACCCGAAAATTAGACCTTGCAAAAAAACGTGTGTTACATACGAGAAATTACGGTATATAGTACGTACCTTTCCGCCAAACCAGCATCCCGATATTGTGCTTTTTTGAGTTTTATTGTGTTATACATGTCTCCTTCACAGTACAGTACTTCTAGGCACAAGACAAAGAGTCTGCAGGAAAGAAACCTCTCCCATTCATACCATTGTTTCATCTGCAGTTTACCAGAATCAGAACACTTAATTAATCCCCAAGGGGAAATTCTGTAAAGTTTTTGTATCCTTATTTCCACGAGAATGTCTGTTTGTCCGGTTTAAAGTTTGCTGAGCTGGCTGGCTGCAGCGTAAACAGCTGTGCTCCGGTGCAAACAAAGTGAGGCTGCTGCGATACGGTGGTGAGAGTGAGTGAAAGTGGTCCCATGATAAAAAAAAAAAGTTTGAAAACAATGAAACAACTCAATCCCAAAGCACGAACTGAGAGTGCACAACTTTACAAAGCAATCAAAGGAAAAGCAAACAAGTGGAGAAAGTAAAAAGAAGTTTAAATCAGGAAAGCGGGAAAAACAAGCAGGAGCGACTTCAACAGGCTGTTAGCGCTGTCAGTGTATGTGCTTTTCCCTGTTTAAGCTCATTGGCTGGAGAAGAAAGCCCAGAGCAGAGCATGAGCAGAATGCAGAGCCATAAAAACATGACGCGAGCAGCACTGAACTGACCAATCACCACAGAGTAGAGACAGAGAGCTGGACTAGGAGGTACTCGATATGTGAAAACTACTGACAGTCAACAAAAATAAACACATGAACCTGAGTTAAGGCAAAATCTGGACTCTTAGAGATTTATCTTTGGGCTTCTTTATGCTTTTATCGAAAAGAGAGACTAAGTTTGTCGAATAAGAGGAGGCAAAAGAGCTGCAGGTCAGATTTGAGCCGGGGACCACCCACTTCACTGTACTTTGTGCATAAAGCTGAAAACTAAGCCTCCAGGGCCTCGTCAGGGTTGTCTCTCACATGTGAACATAACAGCCTCTCTCTTCTCTTTCAGCCGGCTGAAGATATCAGTGTCGTGTCCTGGAACAGGCAGGTCCAGCACATCCTGGCCTCAGCTAACCCCAGCGGGAAAGCCGTGGTGTGGGACCTGAGAAAGAACGAGCCCATCATCAAGATCAGCGACCACAGTAACAGGGTAATGATAATAAAGTTACAAAGTCTTTTAGAGAAGGAAACTTGAAATACAAATCAAATTAAATATAAAGATGAAATATAAAAACAGTGACATTCATTTATACATAAGACTTGAAATTATCAAAACAATATAAGAGTTTACATTTTGTTAAAAGCCTTTCTATAAAAGAGTTTTTTTAAGAAAGAATTAAAAGAATAGACGGAGTCCACAAGCTGGATTTCAGCAGGCAGGTCCCTCGAGAGCCTGATGCCTGCACAGAAAAAACAGAAAACCCTCTCTCTGTAATCGGGCTCTGGGTACCACACATAACGGAGGTGAACTTTCAACACCAAGAGTTTTAAGTAAGGTTGTCGCAAAGCCAAAATTATAAGTTTAGATACAATACCATTCAGGAGACTTGATATTAAATGCCTGTTTCAATATCATGGGGAAAAGACAATATTCCTCAAAAAAAAGGTTTTTATTCAGTGACAACCTGCAGTGTCAAAAATGCAGGTCCAGGATAAGTAACTGAACATGTGACACCACGATTGCAGTGAACTCTTCAAGGTTTCCTCCTGTAAATGTACACACTCTTCAACGTTAATGCTGATCTAACTATTTTTCTCTAAGTGTTGTTTAAATAGTCTCAGGACTCAGGACAGTTGTAATATCCATCTTCTGTGTTCGAAGACAGTAAAAAATTACAAGAACGCGATAATAAACTTAAATCAAACGAAAAAGATTTCTTGTCATTTTAGTCTGAGTGATTATTTATTTGAGTGAATAAACTCTTTGCAGCCCCAGGTTAAAAAATTGACACTAGGTCTGTTTTGTTGTCTTCAATGTTTTGATATCATCAAACAGAAAATTTGATATTGTATCATTCTAAAAAATATGGTATTGAAAAAGTGTTTTTCTTTTTTTTTTCACAATTCTTTTTTAGAGGTTCAAAGTCATAGTGACCTTTAACCTTATTACAAAACATGCTCCGACTCTATTAAGCTTTCTGTCAACTGCATTACCACTGAAACTCTGCCAGCCCTTCTTGACCCACGGCTGTACTTTCACTTTCCATCAATATCACGTCTCACTGAGACCTTTCTGTCTGATGGTGCTTCTCAACTCCTCAGTGTCTCTGTTACAACAAGTCTTATAAATAAGTAAAATATAAAACAGGTGATCTGTTTTTTTTGGAGTTGAAGGGACTGAAAGAATTGTTTCAAAGCATTTCTGCACTTTCAGGTTAGACAGAAAACTGAAAGGATTTTTGGGCAACTGATAAATATCTAGGGATGCATATTAGATTTTTTAATCAATATCTGATTTGCCGATATTTCAGAACCTATTCTATCTTATAACGATATCGGATTATGCTTTTGACAGTATCATTTTTAGAATTAACGATTGAACTAAAAATATATGTTTTAAAAATACAAACACTACAAAATAATGCTGATTATAAAAATGGGAAAAGACAACCAAGTACGTTGTGTCATAGTAATCATAGTTCTCATTTGTCATAGTCAGATTACCCATTCCTGACTCATTGCTTTTTTTTTAAAACTTTTTGCTGACTTTTATCCTCTCCATTGCGCATTTTTATTGGACTGATCATTTTATCGTGTTTTATTTTTATCGTCTTTTATCATGTCTGATTATTTATGAATCATTTTATTTATATCAGGGTTCAGTCTAGGCCTCGTTTCTGTCTTAGCTTCATCTATTTGTATATATGTTACTGTGGTTTATTTCTGTTTTTATGTTCAAGCTGCTCCAAACAATTACCCAAAAGGGATTAACAAAGTTGTTTGAATTGAATCTAATTTTTAATACTGATTACTAAGTTACCATATCTGTGGAAGAGGGTCATTTCGATATCGGTATAGGCATACATATATGCCTATACCGATATCATACAGAAAATGTTGTGCATCCTTATAGATTTGCTTGTCTCATTCAGTGTTGTCTATAATGTGTTTCAGATGCATTGCTCAGGAATGCTCTGGCACCCTGATGTAGCCACTCAGCTGGTGTTGGCCTCTGAAGACGACAGACTGCCCGTCATCCAGATGTGGGATCTCAGATTCGCCACATCGCCTCTGAAAGTCCTTGAGAATCACACAAGGTGAGTCTCATGCTAAAGTCAGGCTGAACTGGTTTGGGACGGCAGTAGCTCAGCTCAGATGGACCTGGGTTGGGGTCAGCTGGCTCAGGTCCTGACTGAACCGTGTGTGGGAAGTTGATTTGTTAGCTGAGGAGGTGCCAGCTGACTTCCTGGGCACTGCCGAAGCACCTTGAGCAAGGCTCTGAATACCAAATTTGTTAGGTAGAGCCTCTTCAGGAGCAGCAAGCCATCCCTCTGACATCCCTCCATTAGAGCATGATTGTGGGATCTGTTTTTGCACGTGTGTTTTGCATGACTCAACAACAAACACACTGTATACTGTGTTTAGTACTTCACTGTATTTTTCCTCCTTAATGTTATGATTGGGGTGGATGAAAGTGGTCATGGGACCCTAGGCTATTGGTTTTTGTTGAGCCCACTCATCAGACTTTTAAAAGCATGCTAGCTGGACTTTAGTATAAACTGCATCACCGTGCGAAAACAAAGCCATTCAAGTTGCCTTTGCAAGTTGCTCTTGCTCTTTTGACCATTTATAGAGCTGAAATTTAATCTAAAAAACACCTTTATGGACAAAAGCACAGTAAACCAGCTGCAGATTTGGTCGCCTAAACGATGCCCGTTATATTCCACCTATCAGATTGGAATTAAAGAAAAGTTACTTTTGGACCAAATCAGGAAAATGCAATTTCTACTCTTTTAAACCAAATTTAGTAAGAGGGATCCTGTTACATATGGGCTCCCTGGACTGCGGCCTTGGCCAGCGTGTGCATTAATCTACCCCAGGTTATGATGAACAATATGAAAGCTCGATGCGAAATAAAGCTATTAGTGGGTTGCATTTTCCTGCTAGCTTTAATTTTAAAATGTCTACATTACGCACCATAAAGACAGAGATGTTTCTTGAAGAGTTTAACAGACTTAAACCCTTGCCTTATGGTTTCAATAAAGAAACAACAACTTCATCATTCTGTTGTTTTGCTGTTTGGTTTGTTTACATCTGGCTGTCACACATGCAGTTGTAAATATTCCCAGATGTTTGTGTTTGTTTCTGATGTACATTTTGTGTATAACTTGCATTTGTTGAGGGTTATTTTCATTTATATTTCATTTTAAGTTTATTTAATTTTATTCTCTATTATTATTATTATTATTATTATTATTATTATTATTTTCACTTGCCTTATACTAGAGAAAACAACTGCCGGAGTCAAATCCCGATTCTGATTCTGATTGGTTTGTTTACATCTGGCTGTCACACATGCAAAAGGCTCTGTGCTCTTTTTGTCAACATCTCTAATGTGACAGAACAAATGGTAGGAAGCAGGACAAAAATCAAACCTGCTAGAGTTTAGTTTGTGAAGTGATGAGGTGTCCTAGATGAGGTCTTGTTGTTCACTATCAAACTTCACAAGAAATAAACAACCAGACTTCAGGCTGACGGGTCCTGCAAACTCATGTCAGTCGACCTTAACTGTGATTAAACCCTGGGATTAGCAGTATTTGCCATCATGCTCACTTCCTAATATTAATATATGTTTTCTTACAGAGGAATTCTGTCCATATCCTGGAGCCAGGCCGACCCCGAGCTCCTTCTGAGCAGCGCTAAAGACAACCGCATCCTCTGCTGGAACCCAAACACAGGAGAGGTATCACACCTGAATCCCTGCTGCTCTTTGTATGCTAGCTCTCTCTTCTTACTGCAATGACCTAAATTGACTTTCATGTGGTGTCTGCTTTTATTGTAGGTGATTTACGAGCTTCCAACTACAAACCAGTGGTGCTTTGACATCCAGTGGTGCCCGAGGAATCCAGCCCTGCTCTCTGCAGCCTCCTTTGACGGGAGAATCACCGTCTACTCTGTGATGGGAGGGAGCATGAAGGCTCAGCAGCACAGCACCGTGGATAAGGTGAAGGAGGGGGGTTTTGGTGCCATATATGTAGACCTTGTAACACCAAAAACATGTTTCTTCATGAAGCCTTCATCCAAAAGTCTAAGATTTTGACCAATAAAGTCTTTGAAGAGAGTGCTATGGAGCTTTTTAATGTCAATGTTGAAATTTCAATCCTTGCCTCTATTTTTTCCTCATTAGTCAGCCATGTATCAAGATATGTTCTGGAAATCAGCTATTTTTATTCCTCAGACTGTAAGAATGTGCCCCTTCTTAAGCCATTTAACCCCTTATTTCACAGATATCCTCCTCATTTGATACGATGGATCCCTTTGGAACAGGACAGGCTCTTCCTCCTCTGCAAGTTCCTCAGCCTACAGTACAAGAAACCATAGTCCCTCCTCTAAAGAAGCCTCCAAAGTGGGTTCGCAGACCAGTGGGGGCTTCATTCGCCGTAAGTGAGATTTTTCAACTTTTTAGAGCATGTAAGCACCATGTAAAGCACCCACTCATACCAGCCCCCTTTCTTTTTTGTAACTAATATCATTAAGTTTTTGTATTTTTTTGTCCCCTTTTCTTTTTTTATTATTTTTTGTGTTCATGTTTATGTTTATGAATCTATTCATATGCATTACTATACATTTGGGATATGTATAAGTGTACATTCAGCTCAGTTCAGTTCAGAGCTTTATTGTCCCTCCAGGGGAAATTTGGTCTGCAGTGACAGCACATCCAACGACAACAACTACAAACAAATAAATAAACACTGACACGAAACAACATTGCGGTGTGTACAGCACAGCCAAACTTGACATGAAGAACCCCAATGAAGTAAAAATAGAGGTAAAGGGTATAAAAGAAGTGAAGAAGTGGGTGAAACCTGTTGTCAATCAAAATAAGGATTTAAATAGGTCGTGCCACCTGGACAGTTGAAATTAAGAATTATGCAAGTTGATTGCATTAATTGCTTGTGGCACAAAGGAAATTTTGTACCTATTTGTACGTGCCATAGGCACCTTATATCTTTGTCCAATACATTTATGTGTTATGTTGATGATTATGAGTATGTAAATGTGTGGAAAATTCTTTATTTGTAATTTCTGTCTTTTGAAAAATGAAATAATAGAAAAAATGCAGTGCTCCTTTTGGACCTAATTGTATTGAATCATAACTATATGATCATTACGATAAAGTTATATAGAGAAAAAGAATAGGGTTACAAGAAGAAATGATTGATGTGTTTTTCTTAACTTTTCAGTTCGGTGGAAAACTGATCACCTTTGAGAATCCAAAGCTGCCCCCCGTGCAGAGCCCCCAGCCCGTCCCCAGACAGGTGTTTTTGAGCCAGGTCACCACTGAGACGGAGTTCCTGCAGCGCTCGAGGGAGCTGCAGGCGGCACTGCAGTCGGGCTCCTTCAACAACTACTGCCAGGCTAAGATCCAGAGCGCCAAATCAGATGCCGAGCAGGACATATGGAAGTTTCTTCTGGTGAGTTAGCGAGACAAATACTGAGCCTTTTGGTGCAGTGGCGTCGAATCTGGATAAAAATCAATCCATCTTTATTTGTATAGCCCCAGTTCATAACAAGTGTTATCTCAAGGCACTTTACAACAGAGCAGGCTGAAGACATACTCTTAATTTATAGATACACATATATGCATTTATACAAATACATATATTATAAATATATTTGTATATACACATACACACATCCAGGGAAGATCCATACAGGTGGAGACAAAGGGACTTAAATCACATTTGTCTCTGCTGAATATAGAATTAATCAATTTTTATTTGTGTAGCGTCATATTTGTTGAATATGAAATTATTAAAGGTAAGCCCCTATGTAGCATCTCATATTCAAGAGGGACCTCATGTCTGTATGGCTGTAAAGATAGTTACTGTGGATGTATATCTGTTTGCTACTGCTGTATTTAATCACTTACATATTGCAGTCTTTTAGCACTGCTGTTGTCAGTTGTTTCTGAGGTCTGAAAAGCAACATTTTGTTCATCTATGTCCTGCACATATGGAAAAATTGACCGTAAAGTAACACATCTTGCCTTATCTTATCTTCAAGGTGAACTTTGAGGATGAAGCTCGCATTAAATTCCTCAGGCTTCTCGGTTTTAGCAAAGATGAACTGGAGAAGAAGGTACTTTGACTGTGACTTTGAACTGTGGCAAATATCTTTTATGAAGGAGCAGATACTTAGGATTTACATCCTTATTTTGTTAGATCTCTAAATGCCTGGGGAAAAGTTTCCAGCATAATGGACATGGCGTTGATGCCAAAGATCTGGCTGAGAAGATGCAGCAGCTCTCCACTGAGGTCAGCATCTTTTTAGTTTTTTTAAATGCATAATTTTATTTTCAGCAGTTGTTTGATTCACCAAATTCCTTATTTTGTTCCCAGAGGTCTGATGAAGCGGTAGCTGATGCTCGAACCTCAGGGTCTGTATCACCAGCAGACTTCTTCAGCCAAACCCCGAAGGACAACTCCAACTTCCAGATCCCCATATCCTGTGGTAAAAAAAAATCTCACTGTGCGTCATTAACATAGTTTTTGATTTACGGATTCAAACTAATGTCATGTTTTTGATTTGCAGACACTGACGGTTTGATAAGCCAGGCGCTGCTGGTGGGAAACTTTGAAGGAGCTGTGGATCTGTGTCTAAATGATGGACGATACGCTGAAGCCATCTTATTGTCGATCAGCGGAGGAGAGGAGCTGCTGAAGAAGACTCAGCAGAAATACCTGAGCAAGCAAAAGAACAGCATTTCAATGGTAAGAATGATAGTTCAGCTCATAATATCCAAAAGAGTGGAATATTATGGCTGAATGTTGATCTAATTTGTCCCCATTCGTAGCTCATATCATCAGTGGTGACCCAAAACTGGAGAGACATAGTTCAGAGCTGCGAGCTGGACAACTGGAAGGAGGCTCTGGCCGCTCTGCTGACCTACGCTCACCCAGAGGATTTTGCACGGTTATGCGGTATGTTGTGGTTTACTTCAGGGGAACCTTTCCTTTCTTCAGCTCCTTATTTAACCGGTTTTATGCTGTCATGGTTTCTGTAGATACCCTGGGAGGCCGGCTGGAGCAGGAGGGCACAGAGAAGCGCTGCCTGCAGGCCTGTCTGTGTTACATCTGCTCTGGAAACATCGAGAAGCTGGTGGAGTGCTGGGCCTTACATAAAGACAGCTCTACTCCGCTTGGTTTGGAGGTAAAATCTCAGTCAGACTTTTTTTACTGAGCTTTGCACTGATAAAACTCTGCTCTGAGGTAGGGCTGGGCAATATATCGATGGAATTGATTAATTCAAATTATTTTCTGCAAAAGATAAAAAATTAAAAATCTAGTTTTTCCTCTTGACTTACTCCAATTGTAAGTTGTTGCAATGTTTGAAACTATGAATACTGAAAATGTACAGTTTTCATGATGGTAGGCCTGGTCAGGTTTGCACAAGCACTTTTATAGCAGGGTTCCCACACGTCCTGGAAAACCCGGAAAATGATTGACCCATTTTCCAGTCATGGAAAACGTGGAAAATGAGG
The DNA here is from genome assembly GCA_037902135.1 of Cetoscarus ocellatus. Classification (NCBI taxonomy): domain Eukaryota; kingdom Metazoa; phylum Chordata; class Actinopteri; order Labriformes; family Labridae; genus Cetoscarus; species Cetoscarus ocellatus. The sequence continues at coordinate 24,596 of JBAMNC010001148.1, forward strand.
AATAAAGTCAAATGTCCTGGAAAACCTTGAATTGTCCTGGGAAGTTATGTATCTTCCTTCTACATTGTTAGTGAACAAAAATCAAACAAAGGAAATGAAGTAAAAATGAACTTGGTAACTAATGCACACTGAGCCATAAAATATGAGAAGATAAAATAATGCAGGGTAAGGAATAGAGTATAAAAGCTCAAAACAATGGTGACAAAAAGATATAATAAAAAAAGGCAGAAGAAAATTCAGGCTACTTAAACAGTAAATCAACAAAATATATTTATACAAAAGCAGAGTAAGTAAAGATAAAAAAATAAGTATAAACCATACATTTATAATTGTAAGACACTACTTAAAAAGTAAAAAGATAGCTAGCAGACAATGTTCATGCCTGAGAGTCAGAAATGAATCAGTTTTAAGGGGGGGATGAAAATGTCCTGGAAAATGATTTCAAGAAAAGAGTGGGAACCATGTATAGGCTTATATTTTTTTTTTTAATGAGATTAAATATTGATCAGATACTTTCATGTTAATATACTGTGAAAATACCTCATCCTTCAGTGTTTATGTAAACCTGCCAACATTTGAACGACATAATCAACATTTTATGACACACACTTTAACTTTAAAATGGAAATTCTGTTTGGTTGGGAATATACTTTGACAACAAAAAGGCAAAACTTGATGCATGTCATTTTTTGTCACTGGGAAAAATCAATTAAATTGTAAATTGTGTGTTGTGGAAAAAAAAATTGGGGATCTTATTTTTAGGCCATATCGCGCAGCCCTACTCTGAGTATACTTTTGCTCCAGTAATTGTGAACAAAAATCTTGCAAATTCAATTGTATATAAGCAAGAACAAATTATTAATTTATGTATATGTGTGTGTATATTGTATTTATGTTCTGTTATAATTATTATTATCCCTTTTATATTACTCCTTTTATGGATTTTGCTTTTCAGTCTGGTCATTGGGAAGGGGTATTGTGTGTTGTGTTCAAGTTAAAATGTGTTATAAAAAATAATCAATTAAAAAAAAAGATGTCATGAAAAAGTCCCAAACTAGCATAGCCTCGTTCTGAAGTATTTACTGTAACAATTTTTGCTTTGGGTGAAATACTGAATACAGGCGTGGCTCTTCAGCCTAAATTAGTCCAAGTCAAGACTGTTTTTGTGTCTGCATATTCAACAGGACCTGGTTGAAAAAGTGATGATGCTGCGCAAGTCCATAGAGCGCCTCCGCAACACCGAGGTCGCAGTCCAGAGCCCCATCCTCGCAGAGAAGCTAACGTGCTATGCCGGCATCCTGGCAGCAGAGGGCAGTCTTGCCACAGCTATGACCTACCTGCCCGAGAACTCAGACCAAGTAAGAGGCGTATAAACCTGGCAGTTCTGGTCTTGTCTTCAGTAAGATCTTTAAAAGAATCTCACTGTGTGTTTGCATGAATTTGTCTCCCCAGGCTGGCATCATGATGCTGAGAGACCGACTGTTTCACGCTCAGGGAGAGGCTGCAGGAGGGCAGCAGCCTCCGAACTCCAACAGAGCCAACGTGTCTGCAGCCAAACCTGCTCCTCCTGCACAGCCGGCTGCACCAAAAGCACAAGTTATGGTATACATAAAAGAAATAACCTAGCCATGAAATCATGTTTTGCAGGATTCTTCCTTCTTAATTGAAGGTGTGGCTTTCCTTTAATTTCGTATTTGTTCAACCGTAGAGTCAATACCAGCCTCCCGCTCCGGCTCAGGTGGCAGCCCAGCCACAGCCCCCGATGCCATCAGTTTTCACTCCACAAGCTCCTCCAGCCAACACCGGGCCTGGTGTCCCGCCTTCTTCTCATGTCCTGCCACCTGGCCCGACTCGGCCTGCCATGAGGCCTCCTTACCCCCAACATCCAGCTCCAGCTCCAGCTCCAGGTTTGATGTTTGACTCTCAAGAATTTACCCTGCTTTTAATACAGATAAGAATGACTTTGAAGCATAAGTTTTTCTATTAAGGCTCATACAGTGTAGGTCATGTTTGATCGTCTGTTTTATAAAGAAAACTGCATTGTATCAACTCGATCCAGTATGTACTTTTGAGATTTCCTAACTGAATGACCAGTCTCACGCTACATATTTTTCCCACCAACATCTTGACAAATTTAAAGATCCTTACAGTTAGACTGGACGAAATATTAAATGCTGATACTGATGCCACCTCGTCTACCTTTTCTCTTAAGTATTGTAGCATTTTTGTGAAGGTTTCAGTGCAATGTCAATTTCGACAGCACTTTTTAATTTAGTTTTAGTCTCTGCCTAAAATATCTTTGTGTTTTAGTCATAATTTAGTCATCTAAATTGTTTTAATTTTAGTCTAGTTTTAGTTGATGAAATTTCACAACGTTTTAGTCGATGAAATCTCCTGTAAATTTAGTTGACTAAAATATGAAGTGTAAAGTGTAAGACATTTTTTATGTTTCCTTGAATTTCTGAAGTCATGTTTTACACTTGGATAAAATGAAACATCTAATAACCCTTTACTGAATTCTAGTAAAGTTTGAATGTATGAATTAACAGAAACAAATTGAACTTTTGTGTGAAATGCAGTCACCTTTATTTAGGCTACCTGGCAGAGCATCTCAGTTACAATACCAGAACTGACAACAAACAGTGAACCTGCTCTACATGAATATATCAGTTCATAAAGAGAGGAGCTCTGATTTGATCGTTCCCCAACTTATCCCACCACCACCAAGCTAAGGCAGCTGTGATTGGATGTCCCTCTTAACTCATCCAACCTTTCCACACAACCAAAGTAGCTGTGATTGGATATATTCCTAACTTGTCCCTACTTTCTACATGACCAAATTAGGTCTGATTGGATTAAGTCTGTCAAACATTTTAGTCTACTTTTTATTTGTTGATGAAAATGTCAGTTAGTTTAGTTTTACTTTTTGTCCATGTGCACTTGTTTTCATTACTGTTTAGTTTTCATCAGGGGAAAAAAGGTTGTTGACGATAACTATGATTAAACCAACCAAAGTTGCCCATCCCTCTTTTAGATCAACCTTAGTGTCTGATTTATCATCTCGACTGTCCTTGTCTCTCCAGGTTTCCTTCCTCACCAGCCATTCCAGCCCCCACAGATGCCCGTCGGTGGCCCTTCATCCTTCCCCCCTCCTGGTCCCACCATGCCAGCTGCTAGCTTATCAGGACCTCCACTCCCACCCCCTTCATCGACCCCCGGAGGTCTGCCCCCCATGCCCAGCCCGGGCGTGCCGCTGACAAGCTTCATGCCGTCTACCTCTCGAGCTTCAGGCCCCATGTCGCCTACTTCCCAGCCTGGAGCCCCCGTCCCCTTGTGCCCAGGGGCCCTGCACATTCAAGGGCCCGCACCACCAATGGCACCGGGTCCCTATAACCCTCTTGGGTCAGGGTATCCGCAGGGAGGTCCCGGCGCTCCTGCTGTGAAGCCGTTCTCTCCACCTGTTGCTCCACCTCCCACAGGTACACCTCATGCTTTGCTGTTGTTGCAGAGTGATCACCTTCATTTCATCTGCTTTTAACTCGTGTTTGTTGAAGTTTATTCTGACAGAAACAAGTTCGCTAAAAGTCATCGAATCACACTCAGCTGTCCACTTCATTTGACTTGCAGGCTTCTTTCCATGGCTGAATTCCCAGAGTGACTACCAAGGTGACAGGGTCAGGGTTGGATATGACATGAGTGTTAAAACATGCACCAAGTCACCAGGAAACATGTTTTATATCTTTTGTTTGAGATTTGTTTCCTCAGTGAGGGGCTGCTCTATTTTCCTGATGACTCGGTGTATGTTTGCTGGTATTTGCTTATGTGCTTGAGGGAAATGTAGTGACTGTAGAGCTGATTTATCTGCAAGCTTCGAACCAAAATACCAAAATTGAATCAACCTTACAGTTATCAAGCATTTAAGACCTAAAGTGTCAATATGAATGGGAAAACTGTGTGAAAAGTAAAGTGAAAGATGCTTACATCCATTGGGTATTGTTGGTGTTGAGAAACTACGAGCAGCCTGCTTGTGCTTTTATCACATTTGCTGAGCTCTTTTGGTGAACGACTTGTGCTTACTTTGAGCATTTTTGACTAACTTTGGCTCAAAGACATGTTCAGATGCTTGAATGTAAAAACAAGAAGAAAAGCTGCAGGAGTCTTTCTAATTCCCTCCCACCTCTTCACTAAATTTAGGACCTCAGGAGGGCTGGAATGACCCACCAGCAGTGAGAGGCGGGCCGAGGAAGAAGAAGGTATTTCTGCTTTTATCACAGTCGAAACTGATTTTCTGTTCAGTCAGTGCGAATCATGTGCTTACCAATACATGTTTGCAAATCGAGCTTCTTTGCAATCACATTCTCAGGGTTAAAGTTCTCTGTCGATTAGGGATGGGGATCGATAACAGCTGCTTTAAAGGGTTAGTTTGGGGTTTTTTAGGTGCTAGATGCATAGCTCTAGGAAATATGAGTGCCAATAAAGGAACTTGTGAGCTTTCTAGATATCTAGGGGTAGTAGCCAGCATATAGCAGTACATGCAGCCACCAAAAGCCTTGTAATTAACCCACTTATAGGCTAAAACTACTCCAAAAACTATGTGGGCTTGCCAATAGTAAGATTCTTTACAGTGTTTAACTTTTCCTCGACAAAGCCCTGTGTTTAGAACTTTTGTATGACGGGACGTAGGGGCTATCTATCCCTAAAAATTAGTAATTTTGACTCTAGTAGCAACAACATGCTGTTAGTTGTAGGTATGAGAGGATATCTTTATGAACCTGAGCACACAGAGGAAGAACTTTTGCAGATAGTCACTGGTAGAGCAGAGGAGCAAGATCACAGGTTACCTGCTGGTGCAGATGCATAAACTGTGCGTCTATGTCAGCAAACCCAGAGCCCCATTGCTTCTCCTGGACCTTCATCAGAGCTCTTCACTTTCTGTCAGCCTTCGAACTACTGTCGTAGTCCTGATTGGTAAAAATGGGCACTGCAAAGACGCTTTGTTGCTGCAAAGGGGTGAGTCCTGATGTCCATATTTAAAACATCAAGCCAAATTAAGCAAAAGCCCACGTCACAAGCCAGAATAGGGTGAAATTGGAAATTTGGCCATTACTTCCACTTTTTTATGCATCTGGGATGAATACAGGAGCGGCCCATCCTCGTAATACCCTGTGAGTTAGATTAATATCAGTTTCTGCTGCCTGACCCTGCTGCAGCTCTCTGACCTGATCTAACGAGGGGAGCTGCTGGCAGAAGGATATGTAGCCCTTTGTTGCATCATGAAGTAGTTTTTCACACAGGGGCTTTGTGGGGGAAAAGTTTAACTCTGTAAAGAATCTTACTGTAGCAATAAATACATTACATAGGTCTCATCTTCTTATACTTGTTTTCCTCTTCAGAAGTAAAATTGATACTGCAGTGAAGCAGCAGCCTTTGCAATATTAATGATTGACTGTCTTTGCATCACTGCATCTTCATCTATGTCTGCATCACAGTGCATCAATTTAAAGATTAGTTTGGACACCCCTACATCTAACAAGTGGATCACATTTTAAACAGGCCTTTTCACAACACCATTCAGATGTGTTATATTAGCCTAATAATGTAGCACTTGCTCAAAACATTTCACTTGACCAGTGTTTGGGAATGGGCAGAACCCTTTAAAAGCACATCTGGTATCTTTATTTTATTTACTTATTTGTTATACAGGGTATTGTTGGTGTTGAAAAACTATGAGTATCCTGCTTGTGCATTTATCATATTTGCTGAGCTTTTTTGGTGCCACTCTTTCTGTAGCATTATGTCGAGCCAACATAGTTTTTTAGAGTAGTTTTGACCTGTAAGTGTGTTAATCATCACACTCTCCCCAGGGACAAAGCTCAAAAGTTCCTTTGTTGGCACTCATATTTACAAGTGCCATGGGCCTCTAGCAACCCTGGACTAGAAGCCAAAAAACACTGGACTAACCCTTTAAGAAATCAACATCATTAATCTTTTTGCTCATCACTTCCCTTATCAGTTTCTTCCGCTTAGTTCTGCATGCTAAGCAAAATAAAGATGTCATGCTGGAGGTCTGCAGAAATTAAAACAAAGTAGGTAAAGATACAATCATGGCTGACGGGGCAGAATTAGTCAACATTGTGGTTTAATTTCAGTTGAGTGGGTAGAAACAGCAACAACTTGCAGAGGCATTTGTTTGTAAAGACTGCAGTAATTACCTGGAGTGTCATGTGTTTGACATTGTAGCCACTGAATACCTGTGAAGGATGACTTTTGCCCTCACAAAAATCGATAAAGAATCAGAAAAGTAAGCAGAATTGAAAATGGAATTGGTATCAAATAAATCTTATCAACTCCCAACCATCCTGTCGATATGACGGATTTGTTATTTTAAGAATTTTTTGGATCATTGTCAAACTTGCATGGGAAAGAAAATCTAATGTAATTGATGGCTCAGAATTTTTAATTTATCTATAGAGCAACTATATTATTGTATTCTGTTATATTTCACTGATTAGTAGGTGGGATATATCAGGCAGCAAGTGAACATTTTATCCCCAAAGCTGATGTTAGAAATCTGTCTAAAGTGGTCCAAGGAAGGAACAGTGGTGAATGGGAACAAGGCGCCTTTGGGATCCAACAGACAAGCTCCTGTTGCTTGATTAAAGAAGTGAATGCTGGTTTTGATGGAAAGGAGTCAGGATACACAGTGCAGTGCAGTTTGTCGCGTACGGAGCTGCATACAGCAGACCAGTCAGGGCGGCAGGTGCTCATAATGTTGATCCTGATCACATAATATCACATAATTGAGCCTCAAGCTGCCTCCGTGGTGGTGACAGTCGAGGCCGAAGTCGTCATGTTCCGGGTTGTTTTAATAGCTAACGTCAACGTGCATCACCATATCATGCCTGGACCTGCCCTCTGTATGCTGAGCTGTATTCACTATGGCTGAGTGGAAAACAAGAGAAGGATAATCCAGGAGAGTTATCTGCAGACGGAAAAACACACTCGAGTGCCTCTTGGCTATAACAGGAGGAGAACAATAGACAATATAAAAGATCAACGTCTTAGAGCTGTTTGACAAGGTTGATGTAAAATCAGAATATTTCAACTCTAATTTCTTCACCATCTGCGTTCAGGTCCCTGACAACTACACCCCCCCAGCCCCCATCACTGCCCCTGTGATGGGGTTCCCGGTGGAGGCCCCGCAGCCTCACGATCACGCCCAAGTCCCCCCTGGAGCCCCCCAGGAGCCCAGCATGCAGGTTGGTGTGTCACTGAAGATCTCTCTCAGCATCCCTCACCGTCAGACATGTCAACACCTCGTATGTTTGTCCTTCAGCTCCTGCAGCAGCTGCCGGCAGAGAGGGTGGAGCAGAAGGAGATCCCCGCTGAACACGTGGTGCTCAAATCCACATTCGACAGCCTGGTGCAGCGCTGCCAGCTCGCAGCACGAGACCCTGTAAGTGTCCTACACAACAAGTGTTTCAGTTTCTGTGTAAAACAACAATAGACACATTTAAGAGCTTTTCAGTGTAAAATAATATACCATTTTTTGTCAACAAGAAAAATGTTATGTGTATGGGGATTTTCTGAGTCGGTGTTGCCCAGTTGTATAGCCATATATTATTATTGCAGTTGGTATCTGGAGACAGTTTGCATTGGATAAAGAAAAATATACAACAAAAACAAATATATGTCTAAAGATAGACATCCATCCGTGCACAGGAATCCCTGTCACCAAAGAGTGCAGATGAATACAGTCATACATCAACACATGAACATGCTGCATCCATAGATATATCTGCATACAGAGGGCAATAGTAACGAGATATAAAAAGAAAATAATATAAAAAATTAGTCATACTTCAAAAAGAGGATGTGTGTGTATATATACATATATATATATATATATATATATATATATATATATATATATATATATATATATATATATATATATATATATATATATATATATATATATATATATATATATATATATGTGTGTGTATATATATATATATATATATATATATATATATATATATATATATATATATATATATATATATATATATATATATATATATATACATACACACACACACGCCAACATACACATATACATACATATACAGTATGTATACATACATACACAAACCCCTGTATAGACAGAAAAAGGTCAACAAAAGAAAGAAAAGAGTAAAAAAAATTAAAAATGAAAATGAGAAAATTTAAATAAATAAATAAAAGATGATATTATTGCCCAGTTGTGTCTGTTTTTTGGAGGGAGGTTTAAATAACGTGTACTGCAATGAAATGATGTTTTCAGCCAGATTTTTTCTCTGTGATATTGGGTGATATAATAGAGACAAATAATTATATTATTAATCTAATCATTTTGTTAGGGAAAAGATTTATTTTTAAAACTGCTGATTTGGATTCTTTGAATGTTTGTTAAATGTTACTTTACCTTGGAGAGATATATTGTGAGGACAAAGAAGGACAATGAAAATATTTAGAAGGTGGAAAAAGTTGATTGAAGTAGAAGGCTGCAAGGCAAATTCATTTTACCGATATGTTTTAGGTTGTAAAGCCTGCCATGGGTATTTTCATTCTGACTGTGTTTTGTTTTTATTTCCTGTATGAAGTCTGTGTTGTGTGTATTGTGATCTGTAATGTTATGTGTTTGTTTTTGTCTTTTTGTCTAAATCTTTTAAAAAAGTCTCCTATAGTACATGTGTGACAAAGCAGAGAAGAGTTATTGGTAATTATTTGGATTTGATCAGGTATTAAGTAAAGTGTTTTTTGTTTCAGCAAACAAAGAGGAAGCTTGATGATGCTGCCAAACGTTTGGGTTACCTTTATGACAAGCTCAGAGAGCAGACGGTGAGAAATAACACACACGTCTTTAATAAGATGAAGAAGAGATCATTCATATGATGATTTTTAAATGAACTGAATTGTTGTGTTTATTACCACACTATACACTTTTCTCAAGTTTATTTTCACTCACTTTCCCAAACTTTGTCTCACACCAGTACAAACTCTGAGGTCTGGAGTTCTTAATAAGTCCCTTTACTGAAAATCCTAAGAAACTGACTCCTGAACAAGTCAATTTGAAACTTTTCTTTTTGAATAATAGTTCAATCTATTTTAGTATTTTGACCTAAAAAAGCTTATTTCTTCATTTTTCAAGATGTTGACAAATAATTTTGGTTGTTTCATTTAAATCAGACAAATTGTTTCATTATATTGGAAAATAATGTTTCTGTCTTTATCCTTTTTTGATCTTTAGATGGAAACGTGCACATAGAATTTTTTTTTTTTTTAAGTTTAAGACATTTTTTATTCATTATTTTGGAATAGTAAAGGTTAATTTTCACCTGATTATAATCTAATGCTGGATATTTTTTCCCACGTGACCCTGTGTTATTTTTTTGTATGTTGAAATAATAACAGTTCATTTTCCATGTATTATTATTATTTAATGGTGGTTATTTTGGTAAGATTTTAAGATATCAGCCCATTAACAGTTAAATTATTCTTTTTTTCTGACCAAGACTAATGTATTGTTTTTTTCTTGGTTTAATATTGTTTGTTCTGTTCCTTCTCTTCTTTGTCTTTGTCTCTCAGCTCTCTCCCAACATCCTGAACGGGCTCCACGAGATCGGCCGCTGCGTGGCGAGTCAGAACTACCAGCGCGGCCTGGAGGTGCACACTCAGGTGGTCAGCAGCAGCAACTTCAGCGAGACCTCCGCCTTCATGCCCATCCTCAAGGTGGTCATGACCATCGCCAACAAGCTGGGCGTCTAACCCCCTCGGAGCAGACTTCAGTGTTATCAGATGTTATATATGTATTTATTTCTCTTTTTGACCTGATGGCGTGCTTTGGTGAGAAGATTTACAGATGAATTTGCTGATTGTGGTCTTCATCACTCCAAACGTTCTCCTCCGTGGAGGGATCAGCTGAGGGAGGTTTGTTTTGTAGACATGTGTCCATGTTGCTGTGGTAATTTTACAAAAAAGCTGAATGTATCTGAAAGTAGTGAATCTGTGTAAATTCATCAGTCTGTAAAATACAAAGACGTGGTGCAGAGCTTGAATCGAGGTGGCGTTTGTTTGAGGAGGTGCTTTTTTATTTTAATCGTCTAAACTGAGCTCCCCTCGTGCGCAGACCCAGTAAATGTTGATAAAGTTTTGGTTGAACACACGCAGCGCTGCAGCTGCAGAAACAAAACATGGCTCATCAGTGTGAGGCTCGAGATCAGAGAACAAGATCTGGGCTGCTTTTGTTATCAATATCAAAGTATGGAAGCCCGAAGAGGACAAAATAAATAAGTTTTATATTTCTGTGTTTATCTGTGATAACAAACAAATTCAGTCATTTTTTTCCTTCAAAACTCAAATTATTTATGTTGTCATCTTGAAAAGCCCTCAGAGGACATACAAACAGATTTTTTATTCCTTTTCCCTTCGATTATTGGCAAATTTTGGTTATTTTATCAAAATCACATCCCAATAATCTAATTTATGGCAGGACAGTAATGCCTACATTTTTGGTGTTTATGGCTTCATTTAGGTATGACCTTGAAACCAACTCATTAACAACATAAATTAACTTTTTTTCCCCAAAACATTGATTTGTTACTCTTGTTATTATTAGTTATCATTCGTTAATGCTTTTTACTTGAAATCCCAAGAGAGTGACTCATTAACAAGTCAATTTAAAACTTTTTTTTTTGAATAATTGTTCAATTAATTCGATTATTTTGACCTAAAAATCCTATTTATTTATTTATTTAGTTCTTTACTGGGGATCCCAAAAAATACCAAGAGGTTGACGAAATAATTTTGGTTGTTTCATTTAAATAAGACAAATTGTTTCATCATATTGGTCTAAAATGCTTATTTTCCAGGGAAAATAATTTATCTATATCCTAATAATTTTTCAATCTTTCGATGGAAACTTGCTTATAGAAAAATGATTGTTTTTAAGTTTAAGACTTTTTTTTCATTACTTTGGGATAGTAAAGGTTAATTTTCACTTGATTATAATCTAATGCTGGTTATTTTTTCCCATGTGACCCTCATGGGTTTTTTTTGTGAATTGATCATCAATGATCAATTTTGATCATTATGTTGAAATAATAACGGTTCATTTTCCATTTATTATTATTTAATGGTGCTTATTTTCATAAGATTTTCGACAGTTAAATTCTTTTTTTCTGACCAAGACTAATTCATTATTTTTGTCTTGGTTTAATACTGTTTGTTTTTTGTATGACTAGTTTATTTCAGGTGTTTCTTAAGATCTCAAACATTGAGCATGTCATCGAGTGATTTTTATCCATTATTATTTAAACGTATTTATTCATAGATCTTGACTGATTTGCTAATTATTTTTGCATGAGGCTGAAATTTCCCATAACAGAATTTAAGTCATTTCTGAAACTCCCAAGAACTTAGTTGTCAGGTATTTTTTTCAAACTCTTATTTAATTTATGTTACTGTATTTAGGAACTATGCACCATTTTTCTCAAGATCTCAAGAATTTAACTACTCAGTTATGTTACAACAATATATGTGATTTTGTTAAATCCTTGAGTTGACCCCTTTTTTTAATTTTACATACAACTTGTTATCAAGATCTTCAGAAATTAAGTAAGTTTTTTTTCCTGAAATCATAACTCGTGTATATCATTTCCAGATTCTTAATTTCCCCACATTAGTACGGTTATTTTAGTCATTTTCTTAATATACCACAAAAAAAAGCTGAGGTGTCAAAAAAATAACCATTAACATATTTGTAATCATGGAAAGTGAATTAAATAAAATGAGAGTTTGTCTTCTTAGGGCTTCTGTGTAATCCTTGTAATAAGTTTATTTTGAGAAAATAGCTGATATTTATCCATCATTGTTACCAAGTAAAACATTTTTCTAAGGTCCAAATCTAAAAGAAACAAACAAAATTTAGCAGTTATTGCAGAAACAGAATAAAATAAAATGTCTGCCTGATTGTCCACTTCGGGCTTCCATACAACGCTGTCTTTATTCTTTTTTTATTTTCATCAACTTACAACAAGCATCGAGGTCCCGTGAAGCTCTCTCAGTAAACTCTAATTATTTCTCCTTCTGCTGTAAACAGGCTGTTTTTCTTCGGTTATTGTGCCATGAGGGGTTCTGGGCCAAAGCACTGACTGTCCTTTAGCTGTTTCTTTGTTTATTTAGCTTCGTTAGCACTGATACTTCTGTAAGAGCTTAGTCTGCATTACTGATTTATCTTCCTCCATGTTGAGCCAACATGGCAGCTTAAGAACAAAAACATGAATTTTTATGTTTGACTGCAGACGAGAAAAACCCTCCATGTTTGAAACGCTTTAACTCATCTTTCTACGGCGGCTTCATCTGCTCCTTTTCTAACTGACTGATTTTTTTAAAGCTTGTTTTAGTTTAGACTGTACAGCTCTACAGACCGGAGTGAGTCGATACTTTAAAAACATTTGACACTCAGAGGTTTGTTTGGACGTGAGGCGGACGGTTCATGGCAGCAGCAGATGGCAGTGAAGTGCCTCCGTGTGCTCGTTTTGGTTGCACAGATATTTATACAATCCATGTTGCTTACTTTACTCATTGCAGGAACTTTTTCAAATAAAATTTCACTTCACAGGTTTCATGACTTTATTCACTGGCTCATAAATAAATCACATTTTACACCACAATGCCACATTTTTGTCAACTGGTTAAAAATTAGCTTCAAGTTATAAATAACAACTTATTGTCCCTACTGAAGACTGACAGACATTACGGTACTTCATTAAAAGCTGCATTAGTATTTTTATTATTTTAATATATATTTAATCTTTTAAATGCTCTATCCTCAAATAAAATTCTTCAATGTGTTGCTTTTCAGGCTTTGAAGTGCAAAACACAAAGATAAAGTAGCAACAACTGCAGAAAAAATAAATAAACACATCAGCAAATCAAAAAGCAAACTATAAATTGGCAAACAAAAAAAAATAAAAATCACAAACTGCATGATCAATGACAGGAAAACAAATTAGTATAAAATAAGATAAAAGAAAACACTGCAACAAACAAATCACAAAACTAAATAATATAATGCAACAAACAAAAATAAATCTGAAAGCACAATAAACTTAAAACAGAAAAAAAAAAAAAAGCAAAAATTAAATGAAAAACAATCATTAGTAAAACAGCAACATGTACTACCAAAACAAAAGAAAATCAACAATGGATATATAATCAGCAACAAATAATTTAAAAAATAAAAGGAAAACAATAAATTGCCAGAAACACAACAAATCATAAAACAAATGGAAAAAATAAATCACAATGGAAAAAGCTAAAACACTACAAGTCAAATAACAAAATAGGGAAGTGCACCAACATAATTAAAAAGCTAGAATCTTAAAGTGACTTTGACTTATTGTTTTGTTTCTTTAGTCTATTGATTGTTTTTTATCATACTTGTAATTGTGTTTTTAAGTAATTGGGATATTTTCTTAATGTTTTTTTCATTTTGATTTCTGTCATTGGTCTGTAGTAATCTGTCAGAGGTAGACCCAGTGGAATTATACTGTAATATCAAAGCTGAAAATAATGTATTTGTTAGATCTTTATATTTTAGGATAAATTTATTTTTTGATTTTAAACTTGGGAAAATGTTTAACCCGTTTAGTCTGGTTGTAATACCCCTGTTGGCCGGTAGAGGGCGCTCTGTTGAACATCCACGTTTGACCCTACCTTGTCAGATCAGCTGATGTTCTCACACTGATCACAGAGGTCTTTACCTGCTGGTCACGTGCCCCTGCTCTCTCAGGTGAGCTCTAACCTGATGTTTGTTTTATTATTTCCACCGGACGTCCTGCTGATGTTCCCTCTCTCATCTCCTCAGCTTTACTGTCACTCCTGGACTCACTTCTGCTCGAGGGCGTGCGCGTCTGCAGCGACGGTTAACGAGCTGGCACAGGTGGTTCACGCGCTCGGCCTCCATTGGTGCAGGAGGATCATAAGTCGGGGCCTCTCCTCTGATTGGCTGGCTGGAGTCAGACGCTGTGAGCAGTGGCGTGTGTGAGTTTTTGGAGGGGGGTTGACCTGCAGTAACCCCGGTCAGTCGGTCTGGGGTGATGTTTTTTAGGCGCACGATGAACACGCCACCTTCATCATCATCATCATCATGATCATCTTCATCATCAGCGTCCTGAGTCACCGTGCTCACGAGACTGACACCAAACATCAGTCAGTCCTTCAGGTACAGATCTGATTAAAACAGAAACTCTAATGTGGGAATCCACCTCCAGCTAATTTTCTATGAAACATTTAAGAAGAAAAAACCAACAAGACAAAGAAACCAAAATTCCAAAGAAGTTGGGGCACTTTTTTTAAACAGAATACAATGATTGGCTAATTCTTTCTGACCTATATTCAATTAAATACACCACAAAGACAAGATATTTAACATCCAAACAGACAGACTTTGTTTTTTATTTGCAAATATTCTCTCATTTTGAATTTGATGCCTGCAACAAGCTGGGACAGGGGCATGTTTACCCCTGTTACATCACCTTTCCCTATAATTTCCTTCTTTCTTCCCTGTACTTTTCCAAGAGCCATCACTACCTGAACTCTCACATGCAGCCATCAATATAAAGTACGAAGTGCAATATTTCTGTCACTGTCACTGCTGCTCTGCTGTAAATACCACCTCAATATTTATTCATCCCGTACAATACAGTCACGTGATATGTAATCATCTGTAAGTATTAATCACCAAGTGCACTATAAGTTTTCAGTAAATATTAAGTCATCCTGTGCAATACATTTCCATATATACATAGAAATATTTATCTTATTGTTTTTGTTATTTAAGTTTTTATTTTCCTTTTCCAATAAACGTCATACAGACAGTATATTTACTTTGGCTTTTCAAAATAAATTAAACAAACAAACAAACAAAAACAGTCACTGCAGGTTCATTTTGACGATGCACTCATGTGGTTTTGCACCAGAAATAACTCCCAGGACTTCTTTGGTTCTCACTTTCATTACTAATTCTCGCTAACATTTGTTCATATGATATTATTTCTAACATGAGCTCCATCGACTTTTTAATATCTGGTATAGCTATACTTTTCCATAACCTGAGGACCACTCTAGCACAGGGCTTTATGGAGTATTATGGAGGGCTACTTGCTTGGTTTAATGTCTTTAAGTTATATACATTTTGTAGTTTACTGTAAAATTATAGATATTATGCATTTGATAGGCTACAAATCACACTGTTATGAAATAATAATATGAGAACATTTTACTTACAAGCATCTTGAATTCTTTATTTCTCTGTTAAACTTTGCTGCTATGTACAACAGTCATATTTTTGTGATTTTTTTTGTACAAGTGAAAATGTGAGGGCTCTGGCTGGTACTCGTGGTGATCAAGGTGTGGCGTCAGCATCGACGTAAACTTTGACCCCATGCAGGCCAAAGTTTAGGGAAAAATAGGTGGTGCATGTGTTACATTTGTTATTTTTGTATTTATTTCGTGTTATTTATTAGCAAAACATAACCTTTAAATTAAGAAATGGGTATTTATTTCAATTTCTGTGGTGGTAATGTGTTATTTTTAAAATGTCTCTGAGGGCCCCTCATTGGCTCCCTTTGGGCTACCAGGTGCTCACGGGCACCTTGTTGGCTACCCCTGCTCTAGCAGATTTATTTTATTCTTAATATTTATCCTTTTTATCTTATATTTGTATATAGAGATTTTCAGTCACACTGCCCTGTAGGATTTTAAGTTGAATATATTTTGTACATATACTTCTTACAACAATTTTATACCTCTGTTTTTTATGTAACTATTTGCACTGGAAAAGGAGAAGCTCTCCAATCTCCTGTAAATTTTGTATAATGACAGTAAGGGGCATTCTGATTCTGATTCTGATTCTAATAACACCCAACACTCTCCCAACATCCATATCTCTTCTCAACAGAGTAACAGTTTTCTCCTGCAGTTGTTATATTTTATTTTATATATTTTTCAACTTATTTTACTGCCACCAGTATCTTGTCTTTTGTTGTTGTCCTATTGTTTTACTATTCTTATTGTTATTCAACCATTTGAACTTGTTTCTACTTATTTTCACTGCTTATTGTAAAGAACACTGCACAATGATCCTCTTGTGCAATAACTGCTGACCATGCTCGAAGCCGACCTCTTGCTTATGTCATATACCCTTAGCCAGTAGCACTGTTGTCTAAGACAAATTTCCTGCAAGGGACAATAAACTTTATCCATCTATCTATCTATCTATCTATCTATCTATCTATCTATCTATCTATCTATCTGTCTAACACTCAATCCTTTGTGAACTGAGGACACTAACAGTTGAAGCTTTGTAGGATTTCTTTCACATTCTTGCTTGATGTTTGACTTCAGTAGCTCAACAGTCTGGGGTCTATGTTTTCATCTTCATAAAGCCCGCACATGTTCAGTGGAGACAGGTCTGGACTGCAGCAGGTCAGTCTAGTACCTGCACTCTTTCACTCTGAAGCCACGCTGTTGTTCTGAATGTGTCTTCATTGTCTCTGAAATAAGCAGGGACGTCCCTGAAAAAGATGGATGGCAGCATGTTGCTCCTAAACCTGTTTGTACCTTTCAGCATTAATGGAGCCTTCACAGATGTGCATGTTACCCATGCCATGGGCACTAACACCCCCCCATACCATCACAGATACTGTCTTTGACCTTTGCTCTGATAACAGTCTGGATGGTCCTTTTCCTCTTTAGCACGCTCATGATGTCCAAAAACAGTCTGAAATGTGGACTCAGACCACAGCAGACTTTTCCACTTTGCCTCAGTCCATCTCAGATGAGCTCGGCCCAGAGAAGCCGGCGGTGTTTCTGGGTGTTGTTGATATTTGGCTTTACATGGTAGAGTTTGACCTTGACCTTGTAGATGTAGAGATGAACTGTGTTAACTGACAGTGGTTTTGTGAAGTGTTCCTGAGCCCACGTGCTGATATGCTGTACAGGATGATGCTGCTTTATAATGCAGGGAAGGTCACAGGCATTCAATGTTGTTACAGCCTTATCACTTACATGCAGAGGATTTTCTGGATTCTCTGAATCTTTTGATGATATTTTGGACTGTAGATGAAGAAATCCCTCCCACCTGTTTCCATTTAACCTGCTCACAAGGTGTTCCTGAGCATTCCTCGATTTTCCCGGTCTTTTCTTTCCCCTGTCCCAGATTTTTTGGAACATTTTGCAGGCATCAAATTCATAATGAGTGAATATTTGCCAAAACAATAATGAAGTTTATCAGTCTGAATGTTAAATATCTTGTCTTTGTGATGTATTAAACTGAATGCAGGTCAGAAAGGAGTTGAAAATCCTTGTTTTTTGTTTTTAAGGTCCCTCTGGGGTAAAATCTCCCTCATAGAGACTTTCATGTGTTCACAGTCGTCCTCTGTACCCTCCTCTTCATCACTCCGGCCCTACATTCCTCTGAGCCCTGTGTAAATGCTTTAACACGTTTTCAGAGCTCTCCTCTCCTGCTGCACCCTCGAGCCGATGACTGCTGGATTAAACAGCTGGGACATGTTTCGCCTGAGCGTGAAGCCTCAAATAGATCAACTCTACAAGCACCTTCACATGAAGTTTTGGACCACAACGTGAGGTGAGATTGTTTTTATTTCCCATATTGTTTCTTTTCCTCCAGTTAATGATCATCATGATTACAGTAACACTCATTTTAAGCTCTTATTTTAGGTTATTTCTCAGTACAGTGTCAGAATGAAGCCCAGCCTCTGTCCATCCTTTAAGCAGCAGACGCTCCAGCGTCTGGCCTCATTCTTCACACAATCATGATTAAATACTTCCTGTTCAGCCTTCACCGCGGCCAGCCTCATCACTTTCACTTCAGGACAGGTCACGGAAAAACCCTGAAATTACAGTAAAGTCCAGACGGCAGACGTGACTCTGAAGTTAAGAATCTGATTCAAGGAAACACTTTTGAAGTACTTGACATCAATTTTATTAGTATCTGATCGGCATTAATATTTTGAGCACAAGATCAGTTGAAATGTTTTCTTGATTAATTAACCCCCAGGCCCTCCTTAAAAAATCTCTCTTTCCTCTGAAAGCCCTTTAAGGTTATTGGATTTATTTCTTAATATAAAACATAAAAAAGAAAACCTTTTTTATTTATTTTTTATTTAAATAATATATATTATTTTCTAAACTTAAAAAAGTATTTTATTATTTTATTAATATACATTTTTTCTAAATAAGACCTTTTAAATTTTATTTTATTATTTTAAATTTTTTATATATTTTTCTAGATATATTTTTTAAATTTTATTTTAATAATATACTGTATTTTCTAAATCAATAAACTTTAAACTTATTTTTTAATTTATTTTTATTTTTTTGTAATAAGTAAATAATTTTTTTTTATTTTAGTAATCTCTCTATATATATTTTCCTAAATAAAAAAAACTTTCTTTGATCATTAACTCCAGTTTCCATCATGCATAGCAAACATTAATTAAATTGTACTGAACAATATGATTGTTTTTCTTCTCTTGTGCAGGCCTAGTATACCACAAAGCTAACTCCACTGACCAAACACTAAACCAGCTGCTGAAGCAAAACATAAAGTATGATCTGTTAACGGAGCAGAAAAACAGAGTCTGGACATCCCTAGTTTTCCCCACAGGTGTTTATGTTGAAGACTGGCCCTCAAAGCCCACATCATCCATCCACCCAGTCATTGTCTACACCATTTATCCTTTTCAGGTGGCAGGG
Organism: Cetoscarus ocellatus; assembly: GCA_037902135.1. Classification (NCBI taxonomy): domain Eukaryota; kingdom Metazoa; phylum Chordata; class Actinopteri; order Labriformes; family Labridae; genus Cetoscarus; species Cetoscarus ocellatus. Next base: position 43,424 of record JBAMNC010001148.1, read on the forward strand.
GAGCTGGAGACTATCCCAGCTGACATTGGACAAGAGGCGGGGTACATCCTGAACCACTAGCCAATCGCAGGGCCACACAGAGAGACGGACAACCAAGCCCAGATTCGTAAAATCATAATACAGACTGTTGATCCATCAAAATAAAGAGAAAGAAAAGAAGAGAGACAACAGTTAATGGAATAACGAGTGTATTGAAAATATTGTGAATTTTATTTCAGAATAGAGTACAGTTGCGTTTTGAAGTAATCATTCAGAGTGACAACCTTTTTGATCTTCCTTACTGTTGGATTAAATGTTATTTTGGCGCTTGTGGGCAGGAGGAGTTCGATAACATGGCCTGCGTTGAATATTGTCGGGTGTGTTGCGTGCTTTAAGACTCATGACAGCACCTTTGATTTGTAGTTTTCACGCTTGGACGCTGCGATGGCCTGAAAACTAGTTGGCACATCCATCAGGCAGTTAAATGTTGCACCAGATTGAGTTTGTGTCAGACAGCTGCTGTCCTTGATTTGCACGTACAGTACTTAAATGTCATCATGCTACCATTAGCCTACATTAAACCTGGTGCTTCAGCCTGTAAACATAGACGCTTTCTGATTTGTTCTGTGGTACTTGGACCTTTTTTTTGTTTTAGCTGACAGGACGTGAAGAAGATCAGGAATGGATGCAAGTCATAAGGCATTTGGTTGTTTCCTGACTCTTTAGGGGAGAAAATAAACAGGTGCTTTTACAAGAAGTTTGTCAAACTTTACGAGACTTTTGGCCAAATGTTGGAGTGCATTATATCCCTTCAGAATTCAGCCAATAGGGAAACAAAAGAAATAAATACATATATAAGAGAATATAGGCAGAATTGAACACAAACATTGATGCACCTGATATTTTTGCAGTTAACAATCAGCGTTTCAGGACATTTAAGGGAAACCAGACCCCGTCTCAGAAAGTACTGACGACAGTCTCGATGCAGCTCCAAAAATAGAAACACCTCACTATGACACCTACTACAGAATATTTTCATGCATGGGTGGCGTGTGTTTTTTTTTTTGTAACACCTCCACTGTCACACCACCTGCTGCTACATCAACCAAGACGAGATCTTCGCAGAATATTCAGGGCATAAGAATTAAATAAAAATCTCAAATAGGAAGCAAAGCCACTGATGCCACAATGTTGAAAACTTCCACGATGATGTTAAATGAAGAAGCAATATCGACTTAGTGTGCTCTATTGAGATGGTTGTAAATATGTCGACAGTTGGCACGCTTGTATCACTCTTAAATAGTCATTAAAAGCACAAAAAACTCAATAAAACAACACAAGGTTTCAAGTTAAAATCACATTTCTCACTTTCTATAAATATTTGATGGCAGTTTTTTAATTTAACAATAAACACATCCCAAGAAAACTCATATTTGGTTCCAAGTTTTGCGCTGCAAGTTTTGGCTTTTGGAGCTTTTCCATTTGTGGTATCTGCACAACTCGGCTCGAGTTTTCGTGATTTGGACGCCACCAGCTCTGTTTTTCAGGAGAGTAGACTGTATCAGAGCCTCTTTAAGGTGGAGGAGACAGAGGTGATAGAGCTGCCCGCCCCTTTGTGGCTTTTTGTAACAGTTTGGTGATGAATTTTGTTCCCAAGATGGTTGAAAGTAGCGAAACAAAAAGTACCTAAGCTGAGGATAGTTTGGGAAGTCGTGGAGCGTCACAGAGCAGACAACAGGGGGAGTTTCACTTTCGCATCAGTATCATGTCAAGTTTAGTCTCGGCTCAGCTTGCTTTGAGATGATTCAATAAACGGTCCCAAGTACTGGGTACGATCCCGAATGGAAAACCAAACAACCGTGAAAAGCCAAGCAGAGTCGAGCTGATACCACATAAGCCCCATTTGTCAGTATATCTAGATATTAAGAAGATGGTCTGGGTTCCCTCGCTTGTAAAAATGTGCCTTATTTCATTAAAGCCAGCAACTCTTTCAGAACCAAACATAAATCAAACTCCTCTCTTAGTTCTCAGAGTGCTCAAAATGTGAATATTCAGGACTTTAAAACCTCGCTGTAAACTGCAATAAAAGGCAACATTCTCCAATCAGCAACAGTTAAACCTCCACGTCTGTGCTCTGCTTGTAGTCTACTTTGATTATTAATTTAGTAATACTTACAGAAAAATGATCAGCTACATGACTTTGCATGAAGACAGCGGAGAATGATTTTAAATTGATCTACTGCAAACCTAAAACATCTTTGCAACGCTCCGGCCCATCTGAACCGTACAAACCGAGGGCCGCGAGCTTTGCAAAATAAGTTGGGTTGTTATCCATCTTGAACAATTTCTTTAGTTACAGCTACAAAAAACCACAAAAACAAGCAAAATGTGGTCGAGGCCCTCATGAAGCTGACTTATATCCTCAGAGGATGAAGAATGTAGAGCTGTCAAAGGACTGTGAAGCTTCGTTGTTTTCTCCCGTTGTGTCGCCTTGAAGCTGAGCACAGTTCAACAATCTTAGCCACTCCGGTAGCTTCCGTCTCCCGTGCGCTGTATTCGGGCCATGACCATCTCGTGGGACACTCTCTTGCGGTCCTTGGCCAGGCCCAAGTAGCACATGAAGTCGATGAAACAAGTGGTAACGTTCCATCTGCAGCCAAACTCGCTGGTTGCATAGTCATAGGGGAAGGAGTGGTGGTAGTTGTGAAATCCTTCACCTGTGGGTAGAACAGAGTCATCAGAAAATCATACTAACCAAATAAGACAGTGTGTCACACCCTGTGCTGCTGCCAAGAGATTTTTTGATAAGTTACCACTGCAAAGATTAAAGACATGATCTTGTGACGAATCCTGATTCAATGTGTGACAGAACTTTTCTTTGTTTTAATTGATGTTTTGGTCTTTCTACCTTTCTTTGGGGGTATACAAGACCTAAATTGAGAAAATACCAATGTACCATGAGCTGTAGAAAATGCTGCTGACTGTTGCATGATGAATATTCCAGAAAGAAAATCTAGTGCTAACTACGAGTAGTTTTGATTAGGATGGTCACAGAAAAAAACAGGTAAAATTCAGACTTTCCACCGCCTTAAATTTCCAGTTCAAGACTTTTTTAAAGCTACCAACTTTTTTGGTTTTTTGAGACGGGCAGCTCGCCCTCCGCTAATTAGCTTAGCTCAAACACTAGGAGTCAATGGGTAGTGTTAGCCTGCCTCTGCTTACAGTCATCAGATAAACTCTTCAGTAACTTTAAACAGTCCTGTGTGCTTGTGGTGACTCATTTTTTTTACTGCGTTGTTACGTTATCTTCTACTATCATCGTATTATCAACTTCTACTCCTAAACAGAGGCTTTGTTTTGTTGACCTACTTCCACGGTGGTTTGCGCTAGAGATGTGACATTCGTGAATGACACAAGTCTTCTGAACAGGACATTATATCACATTCTTTCAACTGTATGGTCTATTTAAAAAAAAAATTGGAGTATTAAAAATTCACGATATTAAATGCATGAAAAATCCTGTTTTGCTATGGAGGTCACAACAAGCACACAGGACCGTTTAGAGTTGCTGAAGAGTTTATCTGATGACTGTGGGCAGCGGCAGGTTAACACTACCCATTGACTCCCAGTGTTTGAGCTAAGCTAATTAGCAGAGGGTGAGCTCTGCCTGTCTCTTCCTTTTCACTGTACGCATAGTCAAAGAATGGGGTCTCTCTGCTTGTCATAGACTCAGGAGTGAGGCAAGACATGAAAACAAAAAAAATGTTGGCATATCTCTGTGACACTGACTGATAGGGAAGTTCCATATTTTAATAATAACTGGGCTAAGAGTGTCAGAAATGCCTTGTTGGTGATTTGTGTTCTTGAAGCACTCCTTGTTAATCCATATTATTAATTCTAAAAGCGGTCTCTGCAGCATAGATAGTGTTTATTTTGTGTCCTACAGACAGAAATAGTGATACTTGAAGATATTTTGCCCACAAAACCATAACTTCTCTTCTGTCTTGTGCATACATGTACCCACTGAAGAGCATATAAAACTCTTAAAAGCATAATATGACCTCTTAAAGAGAGCTATATAAATTTCTTCCTAATGTTATAATAATGATTACTTCAAAAAACAACTTTATCATCAAGTGCCCATGCTATATTTATTATTTCAACCATAAAAAGGCTGAATGGACAGAAAAGAAAAAACAAATCCACATTAATGTGACTCCTTTTCTTTTTTTGTTCACTTTACTTGCCCTTGTTTGCTATTTTCTCCTCTCTGAAGAGCTCAAACCTGACTCAGTAAAAGGCCACCCCTACACCGTGAATGCTTTCATGTAAGTCACGAGTGGCCTTTGAGTCTCTGTTATATTTCTGCTGAGATGTTGACACATGAATGAGAAAGTCGTACCTATGGCACTGAACGCCACAAACTTGTTCTCCCTGGGGTTGATGTTCCTGTCATAGGGCCTGTTCCCCCACATGTGAGCGGCGCTGTTGACCAGCCAGGTGGCGTTCAGCACCAAGGTGTACCTCAGCAGAGCCGGGACGAAGTAGGCCACCCACAGGGACTCCCCCCACAGGTACCAAGGCACAAACATGGGGACGAAGAAGCACATGACCAGCACCGACGGCTTGTAATACCTGCAGAGGGTGAGTAGGTGGTGGGTGGAGAGCAGAAACAATGTTTGCATAGAGCAACACAAACGTCCCGATTGTTCTCTTTGCTTCACATGACAGTTTATATGTAGAGCAACATGAATGTCGACGTGAGTACGACGACTGTCAGCCCGTCAAACCAGAATGACGAACAGTATGTAAAACCCTGCCTTGTATAGACACAACTGCAGCAGCTGTGAGCAAACTGTGGCATTTGTGTTGATATCTTTCTGTTTTTGTTAAAAACTAAAACGAATGCTTGTTTAGTTCCAATAAAAACTGCCAAAAATAAAAATACATCTTGTTAAAGACTGGAAAGAAGATATTATGTTTTCAGGTCATCTATCTGTCCGAGCCTTTACTGTTCAAGGGATTTACTCCAACTTTGCTCTAATATCCACTCTGACTCAAGGATTAATAATGAGATATTGAAAGACAAAGGTCAGAGGTTCAAGTCTTGAGGTTTCATGTTGATCCTTTACTCATGAAGGCAAAATATACAGAACACCGAGTGATTTACTTCAAAACCTTTCAGAAGCATATCCAGCAAGTGATTGGACGATCATTCCGTCAATCACATCCATTACAGGCCAATCAGATGATGCAACAGGCGGGTGCTACGGCTGCGGTGTAAATAACAAAACATGAGCAACTTCGTAGAAAAAACTCCCCACAAAACATTTCAGAAGTGGAGCGAAAATATCATTTCTGTTGAGGAATGCATTCAGTGTAGTTATTTTTCATTTAATAAAGAAATCTGAACTAGATCTGATAGAACTTCTACTGAAGCTGTTAGCATCTATGCTAATCTCTGTACAAGCAGTTGCAGATCCAATTGCACTGCAAGGTGAGTTCATCCCTTGCTTGTATAAGCAATATGTGACAAACACTTTCAAGAATTTCCTAACAATTTTCCCCTCTTGCCCATTCAAAAAGGACAAAATAACTTGATTTTTAAGGTCAAAGGTTAAGGTCTTTGGGCCTCATGTTCATCTATTGCCCGTGAATTAAATGTTTTAAACACTTCAAGGGATTAATTCAGACTTTACACGGATGTCTCAGGGCCGAACTGAGCAGGTTTTGAATGTCACTGGTCAGAGGTCAAGGCATCTGGGCCTCATGTTCAACCCTTGTTTGTGAATGCAATATAAAAAGAATGTTTCCACAAGTTTGCTTAAATGAATTGATAGAAAAAAATGAAAATTATCCATAAACCTATAATGAGGCTTAACTAATTCGGTTTTTGAGGTGAAAAGGTCACTTCAACCTTACAAATGATTAATTGTAAATCAATGCATCAGTTCGAACCTGATACATCCCTATTAGGGCTGCAACCTCACCATTCGATACGTATCCCGATACTGAGGCTACGATACAATACGTATCCCGTTAAGCGTATATAATGGACATTTATTATGCCTTTATCAGAATTTCTGACAACTTTAAATTTGTTTTTTCATTGGAAAAAGTAAAAGATTGTTCCACAACTCAAGACACTTAAATTTAGGTCCTCAAAGATTTCAGACCCAAGTTAAAATTTTGAACATGTGCTTCATTCATGAAGTTTGACTTTGACTTTGAACTGTGCCGTTGATAACATCACCCAAAGTGTATCCACAACAGCTGTCACAGCATCTGAGGCCGTATTGATTCTGTAGAATCAGTATTGATACACGTATCAGCAAAGAGTGCATGATGATATTTTGCTGTATTGATATTTTGAGCACAGGCCTAATCCATATTAACCTGGCCCTCTTCTTAACCCCGCACTGTGACGCAGGGGGCAGTACCTACCATGTCATAGTTTCACATCAGACCTCCGGATTTCTCTGAAAGAGTAAAATTAATGTCTCACTGACTTCACTCACTTCCTCTGAAACATCACAACTTTGTCGGCCCGCAGGTCGTTCAGCTCCAGCTTTCGTCCTTTCTCGATAACATCTGGATGTTTGCGCACCAGCAGCCAGCCGATGTGAGCGAAGAAGAAGCCCCGCACGGCGTTGTGAGGGTCAGCGTCGGTCTCTGAATATTTGTGGTGAACCCTGTGGTCTCGAGCCCATTCAAAGATATCATTCTGCAGGTTCAAGCAAAGGCAGAGATTACACACACGGCACTTAGACAGCAATGAAAACAGCAATTATCACAGTCAAGTGTGCATGTGTGTCATTTTTTGGGGCACCTGAAATGCCATGGAGTTAGCGATGGCAAGAAAGATCCTTAGAGGTGCTGTTGCCTTGTAGGATCTGTGACTCCACAGGCGATGAGCTCCTGCAGTGACTCCTAAAGCACTTAATATAAAACAAAAGACAGCTGTGGGGAGAAAGGCATCAACAAATTAGTCTGACCCGCCTCTTCTCCTCTCTTCAGCATTTTACTTCAGGCCTCTAGGGTTGTGTTAACACCAGAGTTTTGACATTGTTGGTAAAAATCAAACGATATATCAAAAACTGTAGGTACGGCCTGTTGCTGCGGTCATATGTGATTTCTTCATAGGTTATGTGTTCAAGTCCAGAATTTACCAAGTCTTCAACCAGGTTCTAAATTAAGCTGTGCCATTGTTTGGTTGCACTGCAGAATCATCAGGTTTATTTATATTTGTAAAGCAGAATGCCTAAACAGGTTGAAAAATAGAGTCCCTCAATAGACTAAGGCTGGGTACACACATAAAGATTATCGGCTGTTTTTGTCTCGACTTTCCCCCTTCCAGACCAAGGACCGCAAACACCAGATTATCTTCTGTTTTATAAGATTATCCTGGAAGATTGTCCTGTGGTCTGAGGTGTGTTAAGAGTGAATTTGCCCTGATAATCGGCTCTGAATCAGTGTTAATTTTGACAGCACTTTTTAATTTAGTTTTAGTTAGTCTTTTGCCTAAAATATCTTTTAGTTTTAGTCATAATTTAATCATCTAAATTGTTTTAATTTTAGTCTAGTTTTAGTTGATGAAATTTCAAAACATTTTAGTCGACAAAATCTACTGTAAATTTAGTCGACTAAAATATGACGTGTAAAAGGTAAGACATTTTTTATGTCTCCCTGAATTTCTGAAGTCATGTTTTACACTTGGATCCCGCCACCTTGAAGCTAAAGTGGGGTACACACATAAAGATTATCAGGCTGTTTTTGTCCCGACTTTGCCCCTTCTCAACCAAGGATGGAAAACGCCAGATTATCTTCTGTTTTATAAGATTATCCTATAAGATTATCCTGTGGTCTGAGGTGTTAAGAATGAATTTATCCCAGTAATCGGCTCTGAAATGGGTCGAGGCCAACAATTGCAAATATTAAACTTGTTCAATATTTACAACTAAAAATCTTCATGATTTAAAATACCTCTTCAGATTTAGAAAATCCTTATGTGTGGACCCTGCTTTACAGATGAACACAATTCCTTTGAATGGCTTTTTATACTAAAGAGAAACTCAGTTACATCATAAAACTGCTGTAATTATTTCACATTGCTAAGAAAACAAACAAATCTCAACCCCAGTCAACATAACTTATGCAGAGTTCCAGACAAAATCGAAATTCCATTTGTTGGGACTACATTTGAACACATCAAGAGCTTCCTTTGTCAAATACTCCTTAAGCTGAGTGAACTTCAGTGCATCATAATGCTACTGACTGGGCCTCAAACGCATCACAAAACACAACATGCTTATGCAGTGGAGCTCATTTAGCTTAGCTCATTAGCATTTCTCATGTTGCACTAATTTGAACACAGAATTCAACATTCAGCTTTCGATTAACCAATACACATAATAAGTACAGTAACATCCGTAGTACGGTCAAAAACACAGCAATTAAATGTGGCATTGTGTAACAACTGAATTATCTCTGCACATAGAAAACAACAGCATGAGTAAAAATGTACGATCCATCTTAAGCAGGGATGAATATTGGTATGATTTTACTGATACAATGCTATTATTGATTCTGATTATTGAACCAAATCATTGATTATTTTCTGTGGATTTTCCATTGACAAAAGAAGACATACACAAGTTTTCTGAGTCAACAACTTCATGATATTAGAGGTCAAAATCTGCATTGTTTGGGCTCTTTCAGCATTTATTCTTTATCTAAATTTACTCCATATTCAGTTATTTGGTTCGCTCTTTCCTTTTGCTTTCTCCACGTTATTTCAAGCTTAAAATACCTCATCTATATTAATCTGCTGCAGATTATGGCCCATTTGGAGATGTAATGAATTGATCAAAGAAATGCATGTAATACTGACCTGTGATACACTCTGAGCAATGTAATCATTACGTCACATCAGATGATCACTGGATGGACTGATAAAACCATTTGATGATTGCACTTCTCAGACTGGGAGCATCTAAATCCACAGGGATGAGGCCTTAGTGCCATTCACTCATCAGATATACTGTAGACTTTGAACTAGGGATGGGAATCACAGGGTACCTCACAATACCACAATACCATACATGATACATGGTCCATGATAACAGTATAATCACGATGCAGCAATTCTGCGATAATTAATATATTGCAAAAAAAATAGTGTCATGATAATCGACTTTGTCTGTCCCTTGGATGTTGCAGAAGCCGAAGTGTATCCATACTTTGGATTTATAAGTGGCTGGGGTATCCTTCAGTGAACTTTTCTTCACATCGATGTCTTACATTTCCACTCTGTAAACTTCTCTTCTTCGGCTGTTAATTTCAGTTCAAGTTTCACTCATTCAAGTGTGGAGCGCCCCCTTGAGGAGCTATCAAGTAGCACCGCGGGGAAATAAACCAACAGGGACATACAGCATGTTTATAGTACCATGTTTATGAATTAAGATATCAATATTTGGCACCAGCATATTGATAATCATATCGTGGGAGGGAACTTTGGGGAATAAGTCTTGTGACTGAATCACAGAGTGAAGACAGAAGCTTCCAGCACCGTTCACTTGAATGCAGTTACTGAAGTATGAAGGAAGCAGATTAAGTATAGCCTTTTAAATAAGGACAACTCAATGATTCATTCTTCGAATGGCCAGTGATGGCAATCCATTTCGATCATACAGAGCACAATAAGGAGTTAGCACCTTGAGATTTGTTATGAACCTCAAAGCTCTGTGATAAATGGTATCCAAAGATTTAAGGCATTGAGAAGATGCATGCATGTATAAAACATCACCATCATAAGTAGCAGCAACAAGATGCTTTTTAGCAGCAAAAGAAAAACAAGATTTATTTCTGAAGTAAAAGCACAGTTGCAGCTTTAACTCCTGTACAAGTTGCTCAACATGAAGCTTGAAAGACAATGAATCATTAGTCAAAAAGGTATTTATAAGAAGATACAGACTCAATCACATCACCCCAAAATATGACAACAGACGGCAGGTTCTGTGACATTTTTTTTTGAGTTTGCGAACATCATGAGCTTTGTTTTGTCAGGATTCAACATTAATTTTTGCAAAGGCCTCTTGTAAAAGACTGGGTCCTGAGGCACAGCATTATTTACCTCAAGATAATCGCGATATTGACTTTTTTTGTCCCAACTCGACTATGAACTAATGTTTAAAGCAACTGAAGAGGTTGGTGTCCCTTGCCTCCGTGGCCTCAGGGTGTAGAGTTTGCACCCTTGGGCCCTTAAACTTCATCACACATGAACACCTATGAATGAGGTAGGGTTGATGTTGCCGGTGGTGCAGACAAGTTGTCAGGTATGATGAATGGTGAAGTGCCAACCCAGCATATGCTCCCAAACCTGCCCTGACCTGATGTTTTAAAGACAAGTGCGCTTTGTGAAATCTACAACTTTAATTACATGCTGCTGGAGCTGTCAGATCTTTGATACTGCATGTTTTAGAGCAATGCAATCCTTAAACTTAACCAAAAACACTATTGCAGAAATGTCCAAGCTTCAAAATACTACAGCTGTTCACATATTAGGTGTTAAAGAGAGTAAAACAACAATTTCAAACTGCTCCTAAACTCCTGAACACTGTCACAGAATTTGGCAGCTGTTCCAGAGTTTAGTGCAGTGTGGAGAGCATGCATGAGAAAAATCCTCCACACCTGTGGTTACGCCTTTAGCCGTTATAATATCTTACATACAGTGAATATGCCAGAGTAGTTTCCTGCTACATACATGGAACTTACACAAATGTGATAGTATAATCAATCAATCAATCAAACCTAAGACAGTATAACATATATGGAAAGTTTCATTTATGTTTTATTTAAAAAACTGCAATTACATTTGAGGAAAGTGTATGACATTGATAAGATTATCAGATTAGAAGCTGCAGATTTGTAGTTTATTATAATCTTAGTAAGCCTGTGCTCAAAAAAATCAATACAGCAAAATATTGTTGCATACATGCTGATGCATGTATTAATACAGGTTTTACAGAATCAAAAGCTGTAACAGCAGTTGTTAGTCATTTTGTTTATTTGTCCCTCTGGAGAAATTGGGGTGTGGCAGGAATCATTTGGCAACAAAATAAATATGAGACAACTATCACCCATCCTGTCAAACTACATGATGCAGCACATGTTTCAAATCTTAACTGCCTCCTCCATGGATGTCTATCATTTTGCATTTGTTTGTTAGTGTGTTTGTAAAATTGTTAACAGGACAACTCAGAAAGCTAAGAATAGATTCTGATGACAATTTCAGGGAATGTTGGTCATGGCACAAAGAAGAAGGGATTGGATTTTGGGGATGATCATTTTTTTAAAGATTTGTTCACATAAGGCAGTTTTCCTCATTTTTGCTGATTACTCAGTAACCTTCATTTTATCTGTTTAATTTTTTTTAGTAGTTATGTTGTTGTTTATCCATTTGTTAAACCTTTAGATACAGTCATGCAGCCATGAAAGTGAAATATGATTTGTGATAAAGCTTTAATTTTGTTTTGTGGTTATAAACTTCAATAAAAATATTACGGCAAAAAAAATAAATAACTCGATACCCTCTAAACAGATATTGATGACATTTCCGAGCAATGTTGGTCATAGCACGAGGAAGAAGTGATTTGATTTTGGTTGATGATAATTTTTTCAAGGATTTGTTAACATTGTGAGATAGGACATTTATCCACATTTTCACTAATAACTCAATAACCTCTATACATAATTTGATGACATTTTCAGTGAATATTTGTCATGGTACTTGGAGGGAGAGATGGTTGTGGTGATCTGAACCTGGATGTGGATCCAGGAATTTTTCCCAAGGGTTTCTTAACAGTGGGAGATAAGGACATTTTCCTCATTTTTTGACAATAACTCACCCAACAATGTTGGAAATGGTTTGTACTCTCCGAGCACTTCTAACTAAAAAGATCTCTGGAGGTCTGAAGTTAAAGTGTCTTCTTTTGTGGGATCCTTTAAACCTCATCCTGGCTGCTCTAATGTTGACATAAAAGAACAAATGTTGTCAGAAATTATGTAAAATCAATGTAAATTTGTCAATGTCCATAAATTATGCATATTCATATGTGAGGTTGCTGCAGATTCCCAGCCTTAATGCTTAGGCTGTTATTTCATTTGCCTGTCCAACAAGGACTTCATATTTTCTTTTTCATTAAAAAAATGCATGATTTGGCTTGATGTGTTGAGTGTATTTAAAAATCTGCAACTGTATAAGACTGAAGCAATGAGGGAAAGATTCATGAGGCCCTATTAGTAAATTAGTTGCTTGTCCCTGCACCAAGCCTGTGATTGAAAACCTCAAAGCTCTGTAAAAGAAGGTGCCCAGGACTCCATTTCGCTAAAACAGTTAGGTAAGTAAGATAATAATGAAGGGGAAACTGCAATAAGGTCCACTATATGGAAAAAGACCTATTATTCCACTAGGCTGGCCGTTGCCCTCAAATGATTGGTTTTTACTTAAACTATAAGCCTAATCCAAACCTGCAGCTTTTATTGTAATAATCCCTCAAATGTAAAACATTTCCAACAACTGTCATAGTAGCTGCCTACATCATATATGAGATTATCCAAAAAATGTAATGATTATATAAAAATGTCCTTTCTGCTTTAGTTGTAAATTGAAATGTCAGACAGATGTGAGATTATCAAATTAGAAGCTTAAGATTAATATAATATTTGCAGTTTATAATATGCTCAGGATCTTATTTCATTACCTGGCCTCACAAAGAATAAATATTTTTCCTTTTCTACTGTAAAATGCATGATTTTGTTGGACTTGTTGAGTGTATCTAGTTGATCATCAGTGTGGGCAGTTGTGGGGGTTTTTGCCTATATTTACAACTATTTTGAACACTGAAACTGGCCATTAATTTCACATATATTGGCTGAGATATTTGCAAAATGCACATGATCCCATCATCACCTAATGTCCAGATTTATGAATCAAAATGATGAATTATTAAAGAATAAAATGTTTTTCGTGCTTCACATAAGTTTCTAACACAAATAGACAAAAACCTGATTTTGTGCATCCTTAATAAAAGCCCCTGGCATTAAGAGAAAGATTCATGTGGCCCTCTTCGTAAAATAGTTGCTTGTCTCTGCACCAAGCCTTTAATTGAAAACCTCAAAGCTCTGAATAGTAGGTGCCCCGGACTAAATTTAGCTAAAACAGAAAGGTGAGTAAGATAATAATGAAGGGGGAAACTGCAATAAGGTCCACTATATGGAAAAAAAAAACTCTTATTCCACTAGGCTGGCTGTTGGCCTCAAATGATTGCTTTTTTTACTTGAACTATGAACAACAAAACTTGCAGCTTTAATGCAATAATCCCTCAAATGTGAAACATTTCCAACAACTGTCATAGTAATTGCCTACATCATATATGAGAATTCTCCAAAATATGTAATGACTATATAAAAATGTCCTTTCTGTTTTAGTTGCAAGTTGAAATGTTAGAGATATGTAGAGATGAGAATTGATAATATTTTATCAATACCAATGCTATTAACGATCCTGCTAATCGATCCAATTCTTTAACGATTCCCTCATTGATTCCTGCAGACTTTCCGTGTGGGCAAATGCAGATTTTCAGTGGCAACAAAGTCAAACACAGGTCACAGCATAGATAACTGCTTCTGCAAGTTGCTGGTGTTTCCACTCACTTAAAGTTGTGCAGTAGGCAACTTTTGTAAAAAAAAAAATTAGCCACAATTTTGACCACTTCTGAACCCTGTCAGTGAAAGGAATTGATAAGGGAATTAATTAGCAAAAAGACTCATGATATCGATACTTTGATGGAGCTGTTAACGATTCTCAACTGGAATTGGTTTTCGATTCCCACCCCTATTCCACTAGGCTGGTTGTTGGCCTCAAATGATTGCTTTTTTACTTGAACTATGAACAACAAAACTTTCAGCTATTAATGTAATAATCCCTCATATATTAAAAGTTTACAGTTGTTACAGTAGTTGCCTAGTACATGTATGATCTCATCAGCACTCAATGTCCAGTTTTATAAGTCAAAAGAATTAATTATTAAAGAATAAAATGCTGTTTTTCTTGCTTCACATCTGTTTCTAACACAAATAGACAAAAACCTGATATTGTGCATCCTTTAAAATAAAGATTTGTGGCTCTTTTAGTAATTCAGATGCCTGTCTCTGCACAAAGCCTGTGATTAAAACCAAGACAGACACAATATCTGACTTACTTAAAAGTCAGATCAAATTAAATACAATTAAAGGGGGAAACTGCAAAAAGAACCACCCACACCCACTAGGCTGGCTGTAGACTTGAAATTATTTAAATTACTTATGACGGACTGGTGAAGAAAAAAAATCTGGTGTTACAACAACCCTACAAGCTGCAACAGGAACCCTCTTATGGTGATATAATCCCAGCACATGCAGCAGGATACTGGGGAGGAGGATCATGCATGCAGAGTGGGCTGGGCTGCTGATATAACAGCTGTGATTTACATTAAACACCGTGTATGTAATCCACGCAGGGAAACAATAATGCAGCACACGCCATAATCACTTGTGCAGAAATGGATGCAAACAGGTTGGAGGCATACTTACTCCAAAGCAAGGTCAAAGGAGATGCGGAAGGGATGAGGAACAAGGCGTACGCGGCAGCTATGTGCAGTAGTGTCATCAGGACGACGTTTCTCCACACGATGATCATGGCAGGTTTGGGGCCTTCCTTCTCTTTGTATGTGTGGTCGAACACGTCTTCTCTGATGGCCTCTGGAGGAACACTGCCATTGCTGGGCTTGTGCTGCTGCTGCTTCTTCTCCAACGCCTCCGCCTCCGTCATGGTGTCGGTGTGGTGATGCTCTGGAGAGACGGGGAACAGAAATCCGTCGCGTCGGCGTTTTAGAACCAAAGAGGCGATGAAACAGCTTCACGCAGCGGATGTTTTAATTATTTTACAAGCTAACAGGCTAAGCTAGCTGGTGAAGCAGAGGATGGTCATATAACGATGACTTTTAGCTGGGCATTCACCAGGTTGCGTAACGTTCATATTACACCTGTGGCTCAGGTGGAAATGTGTGAAATGACTCACCGAGAGGAGCGGAGAGGGCCGGGGGAAAGAAAATGTGACGTTAAAACGGAGAAAAAGCCCCAAAAAGTGCTGAAACCTAGAAGAGGGAGAGTGAGAGTGAGAGTCAGATCTGCAACGGCCGAATCAATAAGAGCCGGAGCTCGAGGAGAGACGGACCAATCAGAGCCCGGATGCCGCCTCGAGCTCGGCCTCTGATTGGCTGCCGGTTTATCTGCTGTTCACCTTTTAGTCACTCTTCAGCCAGATGTATATTTACCTCTGCCCGCGCCGCACGTCTGTGGCGTTAAAGAGCGGTTATGAATCCACAGAGGGTTTCTGTAAAAATACAGAGAGACCCAAGAGTAAACTGGGACACTTTACTGGACGGAACAGCCAGAACTGGAGGGGGAGGACCCCACGACAGCAACGCACAAAATTACAGTACAGAGATGGACGGTGCCCTGTGACGTCATCAGCACCCCTCACCCCACTCACGAAACAAAATTAAATCCCTGTATATTATTAGGGAAGTGCATGTGGAGGCCCGTTTCTGCCATTAGAAATGAGTTCCAGATAATATCTCATAATTATGACTTAAAATATTTCATAATTATGACTTAAAAATCAAAATGTTGAGAAAAATGAGTCAAAATCATGAAAAAAATGACTCATAATCCTGTGATGAAAATTCATATTTGCATAATGGAACATAAAGTAAAAAAAAGGAAAGTTAAAAAAAAGGTAAGCCATAATTATGAGATAATAAGTTGATAAAAAGTTGACTGACAATGATTTTTACTGATAGTTTGCTACCAAAGATGAATTTTAGATAATATCTCATAATTCACTTAAAATATCTCATAATTATGACTTAAAATCAAAATATTGAGAAAAATGAGTCAAAATCGTGAAGAAATGAGTCATCATCATGTGATGAAAATTTATATTTGCATAATGGAACATAAAGACAAAACAAGTCAAGTCATAATTATGAGATAATATCTTGGATTGATGTAAAGTTGATTGACAACAGTTTTTAATTAGAATTTTCCTACCAAAGATGAGTTTTAGATAATATCTTAAAATTATGACTTTGAAATCAGAATTGTGAGAAAAATGAGTCATAATCATGTGATGAAATGGAACATGAAGAAAAAAAAAAGGAAAAGTAAAAAAGAGTCACGTCATATTTATGAGATAATAAGTTGACAAAAACTTGATTGACAATGATTTTTAATGAGAATTTCCTACCAAAGATTGATTTTAGGTAATATCTCATATTTGACTTTAAATATCTCATAATTATGCCTTAAAATAAAATATTGAGAAAAATGAGTCATAATCATGAAAAAATGACTCATAATCATGTGATGAAAATTCTTTTTTGCATAATGGAACAGAAAGTCAAAAAAAGGAAAAGTTATTTTGAGTATATATCTCTTATTTATAAAAAAAAAATTGACGACAACAGGTCTGTGATTGGTCCATTGATCTGTTACTAACTTTAGTTCTTACTTTAGTCCACTTGTCTCCACTTACCTCCCTTCCTTCGCCCACATGCCCAACACAGCATCGTGTGGATTTGCTGTTCATCATGAGACTGGGGTCCACATTCAAGATTTCCTGCTGCTTAACAGAAGGTTTTTTCTTGCCGCCATGTTGGAGGGATTCATGATTGGCTATATGGATTCATGTTGGGTGTATATATTTGTATATATATGTATATATATATGTGTATTTTTTATATGTATATATGTATCTATGCATATATGTGTATCCATAATAAGAAGAGCTTTGTGCTCTGAGATAACACTTGTTATGAATTGGCGCTATACAAATAAAGATTGATTGATTGATTGCTTGATTGATGATAGGAAAACATAAGCTTCACTGCATTGCACAAAGAGATCATAACAAAGACTATAACAATACAAATATGATCATGATTAGAAATCCAGAAAAATACCTAAAATTTAATTTAAACATCAAACACTGAAGCAAGCTAAAATAAAGTGGATTCTAATAAGGTCTGTCCACCTTTATTCAAACCTATTTTCCCATTAAATCTGATAGAAAGCAGCATCAAAATTTCAACCACACACATTAATCTTGATAGATAACATTTTTTATAAAACCAGGAGTTGTTATCATCTTAAAAGACAAACTATAATTTGCTGCTTAATGTTATAATAAATTGTATAAAAGAGTTATTGGCAGAATCAGTGATTTAAGTAAAGAGAGTTAAAATATGAATGACTGACCTACATTCAGAAGCAGAGGGTTTGTCTCCATCCAGAGGACGAAAGCGGCGGAGCAGCTTTCTAACATTTTATTTCGAGTAAACAGAAACAAACACTCACTGTCAGACCACCAGAGCCCTGCAGCTGAACCACAATGACAGACCCCCAAACCCTGTAATTAGTTGCCAAGTGACCCTAATTACATCTGCAGCATCTGCATGACGTCATCATCGGGCGACTTTATTTACTTGTGGCCCAGTCCGTCGCTGTCCCGCCGTGATGGAGGTAAACAGGGACGAGGCGGAGCGCTGCATCGACATCGCGACCGCGATGCTGACCAGCGGGCAGCCGGAGAAGGCGCAGCGGTTCCTGGAGAAGGCGCAGAGACTCTTCCCGACGCAGAAGGCCCAGGGTGAGTAAACATGGCCGAGCCGAAGAGGACGGCGCTCCTCCCGGGGAGGCGCAGCGGCATCACCGGCCGGCAGCATCACCTGCATCCCGGATGAGCTCTGCAGCATCAGGCCTGTAGTAGCATAGCAGCTAACCGGGGGACAGTTTGGGTAATGCTGTCATTTTAGGACGGATTAATCAGAGTTTAGAGGAGATGCTGTTAAATTAAAGGGCTGTGAACAAACTCAGCATGAAGCAGATGTTTTAGGATCATTACTTTCTTACAGATGTGCTCAGAAAGTCATTTAATTAATGAAGAAGGTACAGCCTCATACATGGGACCAAAGAATTATTCTTTTTTCATTTTAGTCTGACAACACATAATGATGATACATGACGATTAAAATAATGCAACAATTATTATTATTTTTAATTATCTTATTACCCTGCATGATAATGTCTAAACTGACTAACCTGATTTTTTAACATGATCATTTTTTCTCAAACATACTGACAAATATAAGGGATGCTTTATTATGTGAAAGAATGTGATTGTGATTATTTAAATATAATATTATATTTATTATGACGTGTGCTGCTGACCTCTTGGCCAGGTCCTCCTTGTGAGTGAGATCCTGATCTATCTGGTTAAATAAAGCTTAAATGAAATAAAATATACTTAGATCACTATTATAGACCACAGCTACTCACTATTTTACAACACGCAACATTAACCTAAAATTCTCTTGACACCATAATTTGAACATCAAGGAATAAGCAATAAATGAAAATATATTTAAAACAATAAAAACTATAATGGATAATCTTTAATCTGGAATATTCTGTGTGAAATGCAGTAATTGTAATTGAAATTAAATTTGAGTAATTGCCCAGCTCTAATAGACAGTGCTGAACAAATGTATTGGACCACCTCCAAATGTATGGTTTATGCCACAGCTGCCCTAAATCAACAGCTTTAATAATTATTAAAACTGTTTGTTATGTTTCTGTAATGGTTAATATAGCATAATGTAAAAGCTCTTTAAGACTCCCTCAGGGAAATTAAGATTCCATCAGCAGCATTATATAGCAGATATAAAGATATATAAATAAGACTGATATAAATAAAAATACAAATAAATATAAATAAAAAATATGGCTACAGGCTGGCTGCTGCTCTTTCCCATCCTCTGTCTTCCTGTTACTCCTCCTCTTCCCGAGTGAGGAGTTGTACAGTCCTGATGGCCCGAGGGACAACAGAGTTTTTCATATGATTGTGTGCAGAGCACGGTGTTTTTTACAGCCTAGATAAACATGTTTGCAGCCTGGCTCAGCAAACGGCTCTGGTCTAAATGATTAAAATATCTATTGAAGGATGTCCAGCTTTGGATAGTAAAGGACTTTTGACATCGATACAAGCCCGCACAGTAATTTTGCTATATTTTAATGATGTCTTAGCCACATTTAGATAGTGGGAGGGCCGCATGTGGCCCCCAGGCTGCCAGTTGCCCACCCCTGCTCTATACACAGAACATTCAGAGAGATACGCTGGGCTAATCCCTTTAACTCTGTTTTTATATATTCCTCTAGCACTTCTGGAGCTAATAGCAAAGAATGGATTTACTCCTCGACACGGTGGTCACTCGGACTTCAGACACGGGGGTCACTCAGACTTCAGCAGACCCTCGGGGCCTCGACAGCGACAGACCACCAGTGAGAACAGCAGACCTGAAGAGAAACCCTCAGAAACATCAAAAACCTACACGGCAGATCAGCTAGAGGCAGTAGCAAGGTGAGGCAAATCCATGCAAAATATGCATTTAAAAAGTATGTATTTGACACTTTGTTGTTGCTGTCAGGCAAAAACCTCAAACCTCCTCATATCATTATTTTCATCCTTTTCAATTATTATCGCTGATGGCCCCCCTCCATGTCTGTTATGGTGCTTTTCCATTTGTGGCATCTGATTAACTCGGCCCTGTACAGTTTAGACACTCCCCGCTTCACTCTCCATCACAGCATAGATCAGGCGTGTGCAGCTTTGATCACCAAGAGGGCCGCGTACATTGTTTTTCCGTGCCTGAGGGCCACACTCCTGCATATTGTTGGGCACTCTCAATGAGGATAAAATATATAAATAAACAAAAAATAGCAAACATAAAGCTTCAATAAAGGATTATACTAACATTCATACATTTTATCGCAAACACAATGAAAAATTTATGATTTAATGAGCATGACACATAACTAAAGCCAATTTAAGCCTCTTTTTAATGCAATCAAATAATGAATGTTTACCAGTTTGTAAAGCCCAAATAAATTACCTTTACCAATGTTTCCAAATATAGTTTTTACTAGTACTATGTATTACATTGTAGTGTATCTCTAAAAGACATTTAGAGATGCAATCATAGCAAAGTAAGTTCTTTAATGACAATTATTTAATGAAAAACAATGCATGTAACAGCAATCTAAGGTTAATAGAAATATTTTGTCACCTATCCTAATTTGTGTGTTATGTAGTGCTGGTTACTCAAGATGAATCATAGTAGTTGTTGTTTGTTTTCTTCATATTTCCAATTTGTTTTGTTGTTTTTTTTTAATGATTGGTGGGCCACATTGAGTGATTGTTATGATTTGTTACTATTTAAACATCGATATATTGATTGATTGACTGGATTTTTGGGCAAGAAACTTAACAAATAAGCTCTGAGGACATCTGGACTGATGTTTACTTGTTCAAAGAAACAAAAATATGAAACTTAAACATGTTTTATTTCCTTAAATATAAGGTTTGGGCCTTACACAACAATATCATACATATTTTCCTGCATCCTGAGTCTTATAATGAGTATCACGTGTGTTTCAAACAGGATAAAACAATGCAAAGACTTCTATGAAATCCTGGGTGTGGAGGCCGATGCCTCTGAGGATGAACTCAAAAGATCGTACAGGAAACTCGCCCTGAAGTTCCACCCAGACAAAAACCATGCTCCAGGAGCCACAGAGGCTTTTAAAGGTGAGCATCATTCAACACCGACGCCTCTACTTCACAGGATGTTTTTGTCATTATTGTGATGCTTAAATATATATTTTTATTTCTGACAGCTATTGGGAATGCGTATGCCGTTCTGAGTAACGCCAACAAAAGAAGACAGTACGATCAGTGTAAAGACGAGCAGAATAACCCCTCCAGACACGGACCAGACCATGAAAACTTTGAGCCAGATATTTCACCTGAAGACCTTTTTAACATGTTCTTTGGAGGAGGATACCCGCAAAGTTAGTGACGCTGCTTTTATGTTTTTATGCTCGACTTATGAGACATCACATCTTTAATATTTCATATAATTGTCTACATTCTCTTCATTGATCCAGGTAATGCTAATATGTACCCTAATGGACGGATGCGTTATCCGAGGCGGGAGAGACGAGAGCGGCAGAGGGACGTAAGTTTGAAGTTGTTATTCGAGCTCCTGCAGATGCTCAAACGTTCAAAGTGTTAGCTGAACAGCAGGGGGAGACATTGAGTCATCAGTGATATGTTTTCATTCAGCAGCACTTAAGTGTCCTTCTTTTGCAGGGAGGCCTCGCTCTCTTTGTTCAGATCATGCCAATCCTCATCCTGGTCATTGTATCGGCTCTCAGTCAGATCATGGTCAACAGCCCCCCCTACAGCCTCAGCTTCAGACCGTGAGTGTTCAGTCTGAATGTCCTGCAGAATTTCAGCAGCCTTAGGAATACATTATCTTCACATCACACAAAACATGTTCTAATAATCCCTGTATTTAAGGACAATCAACCATGAAAACAGCTGAGTTTTTATAATCTCTGGAACATGGCTGAACAATATATCTTTCTGTCATTGTTGTTGTTATTTGTGATGAAAATGTATGGCTGCAGGCAATGTTGCCATCCGGGGTGCTGAAATAATCCCTTCTTTTATGGATAATCATGCAGACGTAGATGATTCTGCATCGGTGCTGAGGCAGCAGATGATTTAGTAATAAGTATGACATTGATATTGTGCCAGTATTAACATATTGATACTACCTTTGAGGTATTACCATTACTGAAAAAGCACAATTGAAAGGTCAAAAGGTCGAGCTCAGCTCTGGCTGTATCAGTCTGTCACTGGGTTAGACAATAACTCTGCTGCATCAGTGATGTGAATGTTTCAATAGAAAGGGATCAAATATGAGTGAATAGTTATTTATTTTACACGTTTGTGTGGTTGAAAATGTGCAGCGTCTTTTTTGATTTGCATCTCTTTGGTTGAGATTGTTACCCTGAACTTTTTTCTACATAGGGTGGGCTGGGAGCTAATTTATGATTTTGCTAAATGCATAAAGTGATGGACATGATGTTTGCTCTATTTATTTATTTTTATTTGATGTTATTATTATCTGTTTTTTACTCGTATGTCTACGTGTATGTGTGTATAATTACATGTGTGTTTGTGTATGTATATATGTATATTGATCTTGCTCACAAACAGACAAACATCTGCAACAACAACCTCCTTGGTAAAGGTAATAATGAAAAAGGAGTTCATATTTATCCGACTGCTGGTATTCATTGCTGAAAATGTAGCCATGTACTACTCATTGTGTTGCATCGTGATGTATTGTGATATTGAATCAATCTGAATCATTGACTGATTAATAAATGAACTAAACTGTGATACCAGTGAAGATGCACAGCCCTAGTTGCCACAGCTATCGATAAAATGGTGTTACAGTTTAAACAGTGACCATGTTATCCTATCCTCATTGTTCAGTTTTACTTTTTAATTATTGTGATGTTTATTGCCCAGAAATATGTATTTCCTATTTATGAGATACCAGGAGAGAATTTTTATTTAAAGTAACACAGTTTGGGATTTGTGAATATTGAATATATATTTATATATTATTAATTGTAAAATTACTAGAGGTCACACTTAATGAGACAGTTATGCCATCTGATGGGAAACGGTAAGAACTGCTCATTTAAAGCCCGGCCTGCAGATTAAAAGGTTAACAAAGACATTACATGTTCATGCTGCTGGTCATTTTAATCAAAAAATCAATTTCTTGTTGATTAATACAACAGACAAAATCCAAATCCTAAAGTGTGTAAAAAAATTAAAAGCACTTTTCTGTCACAACCACTGATGGAAAAATAACCTTAAAAACAAAATGCTGGTGTCCTCAAAAGGGAAGCATGCAGCCTGAGGCCATTATTAACTGTATTACAAGCTAAACATGTGATTTTTTAGGAGTTTCATGCAAAGAATCGTGTCACATCCGTTCCCTTAACGTGTTTGTGTGTCAGAGTTTCGCTCAGAGGGCTGCAGTGAAAGTGCAAATCAGGAAATGAGTGAAGATCAGATAAACAGCTGTTTAGTTGTTCACTTAATTTTTAATGAATATGCATAAAAACACTGCATTTATGTGGCGTAATATCTTTAAAATACTAAATATACTGTGCAAATGTAGAAGAAAATTTGCAAGCTGTTCAGCCCAACTTTTGGATCATTTTTTTGCTTTTTAGTTTCTTGTTTATTTTATCAAAAAACATCTTGATGCAGCTTTAGTTTATCTCAACATGTCTTCTCTGTTTGTTATGATTGCTGGCTCCATGTCCGCTCTCCAGATTGTGTTCTTTGTGGTCCATCTGTGAGCCAGAATCATCCATGAGTGACAGAAGGAGCCAGAGCCGTCGTCCTCACATATGAAATCTTTATTACACTCGGTCTTATCTCCTCACAGGTCAGCAGGTTACACGCAGAAGAGGCTGACTGAGAACCTGAAGGTACCATATTATGTTGGGGAGCAGCTCTCCAAAGAGTTAACCGGAGGGAATCTGAAGAATTTGGAGCAGACGGTGGAGGATGATTATATTTCCAATCTGCGCAACAATTGCTGGAAGGAGAAGCAACAGAGTGAGAGAAATAAATGTGTTAATTTATGAGATAAACTGCAGATATTGGGAAGAGTTTCTGTGATTTTGTGTTATTCTTTGCAGAGGAGGGCATGCTGTACAGGGCTCGTTATTTTGGAGACACAGATCTGTATCAGAGAGCTCAGAGGGCTCGCACACCGAGCTGCGCCAAGCTGTCTGAGATCACAGCTTCTTTACACGGATGAAGCTGCTTTAAAATAAGAAGTAAGCTCTCTAGAATCATTTTTTAAAGGGAGCCCCGAGTGGACATGCAAAAAAGCGAGAAGAGACAATAGATAGAATTGGAAAGGGATAGAGTGGGAATAGAAGTTGATCAAGGGTAGTCAAGATGTGAGAACTAGAGGGATTTTTGGACATCAGTGATTGTGAACATGCTCTAGCAGTCATTGAAAATGGATATATTAACCTGATTATGGGCAAAAATCTCTAAGTAAATCAAACAGTACACATGTCCACACAGGGCTTCTATAATTTCTCCTACTTTTGAACACCTGTGTTGTGCGTACCTGTAAGTTTTGTCTAATTTGTCCTTTACTTTGTTTCGTCTGGTTTTTAGATGTCCAGTGTCAACACAAAAGATAATCAGCTGTAAATAACTGAGCTTTAATATCTGGAAAAAATGAAGACGGATCAACAAGCAACTCGAACAAACCAGCACCAATCTGCATCAAACCCTCCACGGGAAACGGCTGAAACCTTTTCAGTGGAAATCGAGTCTGTGAAATGAGAACATGTTATTTTAGTCTTTAAAATGAAAAAAAGCCACTAAAACTCGGGGCATGGACAACGTCCAAGCCCCGGTTAAGACAGAGAGCCATGAAGAAGCAGGCCGAGACCTCTTCGTAGATTTTGTGTGAATGCAGCGAGAAAGCAGAACGTAGATGTAGTCTTACAGATGTTATTCATGTAGCAGCTGGTTAGATACCACAGCAAGTGCTTCCTCTTTCTTTTCATGCAGTCAGATCAGCAGAGTAGGCGAGTTTAGCCACTTTCACACATGCAGAAAAACCCTGAAATTATCCTGAATCTGCCTGAGTGAGCTGCATGTGTGAAAGCCAACAGCAGCATTTTTTACCCTGAAATTTGCCCCCAAGTGTGAGGTAGGGAGTCAGGGAGTTTTCTGGGTAGTTCGCCCTGATATTTTCTTGGTAATATCAGGGTTGCATGTGTGAAAGGTCTGAAGATAATGATTTGCTTATTTTGCTTTTATGCACATTCTGAAACTATGCAGGAAAAAATGTGAAACCTCTGATATATACAATATACGTCCATGTCTTAGTTTTGTCTCTTGACAGGAGTACTGGATTAAGGCTGGAGAAAAATAATTAGAGAAGAAAAAATATTTTTCATTATGCACTTTAAAAAAAATAGTCAGATATTGGAGAATAAAGTAGAAATGTCACAATTTAAGCTGAAAACAATTTTGCCCATTTTTCCTAAAACGCTGATGTTATTCTAGGAGGGCTGATCACACAGGGACATGAGAAAAGTGCCTCCAGGAAAACCATTTTTACATGAGTATCTTTAAGGCTATTTTAAATCACTCTGTTTGCTTCATATTTTTCTTTATGCATAGAAATATCACCCTATAACATGAAAAACAAAGTCAAGGAGGCATCTCCCTCTGCTGATAACGGCTGAAGACCTGATTAATCATCGCGTTTTTCTCCTCTACGTTGACTTCTTAAATTTGATTGGTCGGTTAGGAAGAAGTAACATTGTTTATCACAGCATTTTCCCCAAAAGTTGAAATGTTTTCAACTGCCACAAAAAGCAGCTGGCACTGAGGGCATTGTTTTTTACCATTGTCTTAAATTTATTGGATAACATGTCACCCAATTTACATGCTTAACAAATAACAAATTAAAACAAAAAATCTGAAATACAATATAAGTACCCTTACCACAAAATAAAAATCCTGTAAATAAATAATAATAACTTATTTGGTATTATCATTTGTAGTAATATTAACTGGGCATTGCTTTACATTTGAATCAATGTCAGCTTTTCAATATAAGAGTAAATAGTAATAACTAGTTTTAATATGATTTTATTAAAGGTGATTTTTTTTTTCCCGATTTTGTGGCGCCCCCTGGAGGCCACAGCACTCTTAGCATTCGCCTATTTTGCTTAATGGGCCAGCTGTTCGGCAGTGTGGGCAAATGACTTTCAGGCAGTTCCCAACACAGTCAAATAAATTCAGGGTTTCCTGCAGCCGGCCTCAAGTGGACACTCAAGGAACTGCAGGTTTTGGAACTTCCGCATTGGCTTCATTTTTTAGCCCGTCAGGTTGCTGCTTGAGCTATCACCCCTTTTTCTTCAGAGGACGCTGATGAGCTGGGAACACACGTTAATGCTTAAAGCTTTGCAAGATTGATCTGGCGAATCTTAGTGCTTCACAGATTAGTAATTTTACTCCAGCCGTTGTCCACTCTGTTAAGCAGACTCATATATCTAATACTATCTTATGCTGTATGACTTCCTAAACTTTTCTCTGCTTTAGATAGTTTATGGCTTTGCTGCTTGCAACCGTCTTTGGAAAGAAAATCTCCTCACAATGACACAAAAACCACAATGTGGCGGGCAGCTCTATCGCCTCTGTTTCCTCCTTTGTTGTTGTGAGGATGCCACACAGCTATGCTGTACAGAAGGAAAGCAAAGCTGTGCAGGGTCAAGCTGCGTTGAGCATATCACCAATGGAAAAGCACCACACTTGAGGGCTTATTATTTAAAAAAGCAGAATATGGGTTAAAGACTCCAACAGGGACAGAGTGAGAATACAGGTGGATCAGGGGATTGTCAGAATGTGAAAACTAGAGGGATTTAGGACATTAGTGATTGTGAACATACTCTAGCAGTCATTTAAATCTGACATATTAACCTTATTATGGGCATAAATCTCCTCTTTAATACCAGAGCGCTAGGTAAATAAAACAGCACATGTCCACTCAGCCTGATTTTTAATTTAACTCCAGCTATTTCAACCTTATGCTTGTCATATTTAACTTTAAAGTGCATAATGAAAAGTCTTCTTTGTTTTATTCTTTTTCCTGCCTGACCCTCATGCTCCCCTGTATGTTAAACACTTGAACACCGTCATCTGCTGCTGTGTGTGTGTGAGAGAATCATGTAGGAAACGTCCCTCTTCACTTTGCCTCTTTAAACTGTATTATTAATAGAACTGCCTCCAGTATATTTAAGGCATTTCCTAATTAAAGCCACAGGAATAATAGACATAGTAACCCACAAAGTGGGAAGTTTTGCAGCTAAGTGTTTCAGATGAATGACACATTTTTTCACTGTTTATGTTTATAGTTTGCTGTTTATTATTCTTGTTTATTTATGTATTTATTTAAGAAATATATTATCAGACTAAGAGTATATACAACCCTCGCTCACTTTTTCCACCCTGTTTTTACTCCCAGATGAAATAAAATATGGATGCTCTAGCGCGTTGGCCGTGACTCATTGCTCCGAGCAGAGCAGGCACAGAATGTGGAGGCAAACGCTGAGTCAGCGTACAGTGCGGGCACGTAGAAAGTCTGCCGGGCTGGCTCAGACCAGGACTGGGAACTGGAAACATGGCTCCCTGCACGTTCACGTTTAGGGGGACGTGCAACATGTGTCAGCGAGGAGCTGCAGCGTCACAGCCTCACGCCGCAAATGTTCTCGGCTGTTCTCTTGGCAGATGTTGCAGCATTTCTTTCTCTTTCTGTCTCTCCAAACACAGAGTGTTTTTTTTCTCTTTTTTTTAAAAGTGTTGTTGTGCATGATAGAGCTGATAGTGCTTCCTGAGCCTTGTGGCGGAAAGGGACGGTGTGGTAAATAAGTGACACAGATCTTCACACATATTCACACGTAGCTGCATGATCAGAGAAACAGGACACCAGAACATTCACAGACTTTTGTTAAAAGTTTCCATCCAAACATGGGATTTTGGCAGCTGTTTTAGGACTGAAATAATCAGTTTAATCATATTCTTTATCAACTTTTCCCTTTAAACTTAGCTAATCACACCTCTAAAACATCTCTAACACTAACCTAAAGGTCCAAATTGTAAGCTAATATAACTGTATTGATCTCATGTCTTGTCTTTATTGATAATTAGAGCAACACTTCATTTTATGTTGATAAGAAGAGAAATTCCCTTTTTCACAGAGCTCATCCGTCATCTGGGGGCAATTTGAAAGGCACAGGAGTTGCACACATCCAAGGACATAATTAAAACATGAGGACAAAATCATCACAAAAATTTATATTGCAAGAAAACAAGCATATTTCTCCTTCAAACAACCAAAATATTCTTTATTCTGAGTGAGCTACAGTCCAGCCCTAACATTTTAGTCAGCCAAGATATTAGCCATACATATTGGCAATATACTTTTACTGGCCACAATATTAGGTACACCTGTTCAACGGCTTGTCAACACAAATCAGCTGGTCTCATGGTGGCAACTCAATACTTTATTTATTTTTTATTTATTTATTTTTTTGCACATAGTTAAAAGAGAAGTCAAAGAAAACAGTGAATAAGATCAAGTCACTTGCAGGTGAGGTAGAAACTCCATGTGGGCTTATTTGCAAACCTCACCGAAGAGTAAATACAGATAAAACTAGCAGAAAAAAAAGACCTTAAATCCTAGTTATCAAAGAAAAGCAAACAAAAAAATGTCAAATGACATGTATTTTACCAAATGAGAGACTACACCAACACAGAAACATAATATAACAAAAGAAACTGGTACATAAACCGTATTTTCATCAAGAAGATTTTTAACTTGATCATGAACTTTGACATCAGATCATTTTGTAGCCTCAATCTGTATCTGGACAGGGACAGAGTCAGTAAATACAAATACTTGTTCCATAATTGAATGTCGTGGTATTTTATTAAGACTGGCTTCGAGATGTATGATACAGTGGCAGGTACAGGTTATTGGTCTGTCTTGTTGAATAAAAGTTCACTTGAGAGTTTGGAGTAAAGAACATTTTGAAGCTTTCTGGTAATTCTGTACTCATGTATTTGACTTTAAAATAACAGTACACATTTGAAGAGTATTAATATCAGAAATAGATAATATAATACACCTAAAAGTTGCAAATTTGACAAAGCATTTCTGCAGCAGTAAAATTTTATGTAGATATGTTGAACAAGTGTAGCCCCATACAATATTGCAATAAGTGAGATATGGATATATAGGGCTTCAATACAATGTCAGAATACCTGATAAATGTAAAAATGCACACACTTCTCTAATAATCCCCAAAGATTTTGTAACTTTGCTGCAGACAAAACTGATATGGTCATTCCACGTGAGTTTATCGTCAATTGAGATCCCTAGAAATTTTTGTTGAAGGTGTTGTGAGCAATTTCTTCACTATAAATTTGAGGTTTTAGTAATTCTGCATTATATATATATATATTTCCCAGACGTCATCAAGATGACCTGTAACAATTCTAACTAAGCATCAGAAAAGGGAAGTATTGGCTTATGTGACGATGAATGTGGTTGTTTGTGCAAGAACTTCAGAAACTGCTGATTTACTGGGAATTTCACATCTAACCATCTACGTAGGGTTTACAAAGAGGAATTGTCCAGTTTGCGTCAGTTTTTTGGGGAAAATGGCTTGGTGATGACCACAATTCACCCATCATCTGATGATACTTCCGGCAGGATCCGTGTTACAAAGAAATATGAACTCAGCTCAAACTGTTTTCTTGAGCATGACAGTGAGTTCACTGTACTCCAGTGGCCTCAAGTCACCAGATCTCAATCTAATAGAGCAGCTTTGGGATGTGTTGGAGTAGAAGATTTGAATCATGGATGTGTTGCTAATAAATGCAGTCACTGTGATGCAATCATGTCAATATGGACCAAAATCTCTGAGGGATTTTTGAGCACCTTGTTGAATTCATGCCAAAGAATTGAGGCAGCTCTGAAGGCCTAGCAGGTGTACCTAATAAAGTGGCCAGTGAGTGTTTATTACAAATAAAGATGGACTGTTGCAGTGAAGGAGCAGGTCACTTTTAATGTGGGACAGACTTGATGTTCAGGGAAACAAATGTACATATGTTGGCATCAGTATTTGTGATATTAAGTTTGGGAGTATCTGTAAAAATCTAATATTGCGCATCCAAATAGTGTCCCTACACTCTTCTTAAATGGATACAAGACTTTTTATGAGCTTTTTAAGACAAATGAAAAATGATAACACTTAGACATCCCAGGAACATTGTAAAATGTTGCTTATTGTCATGTGATAAAAAAATATGAATAATAGGGTAGTAACACCCATCTCACAAGAACTAGAAAATACAGATTTGTAATCGTGGTCAGTGTGCAATCTAAATCTGAGAACACTCAGAGGTAATAAATGGTGTTTTAAATCTTTTAAGACCTTTTTCAGAAGAAAAATTTACTTTTTCAGGATCAATGAGAACCCTACCTAAATCTTGAACTGGTTATTGTCTCTTTTTGTGCCATGACAAACATGAAGTTGTCAAGCTCTTTGTCATGTAAATGGTTAATACAGTTAACACTCTTCACCTGTATCTAAAGCTGAGAATAAATGAAACAAATACAATAAAAGTATTTAAATAAGTGAACAGAGAGCAGATCTGTAGAAAAAAATAATTTATTTGCATCATGAAAGTACAAAAACAGTGCAATGATATGAGTATTTGAATGTCAAATAAATTAAGTTGAATGCGAACAGGTCCACACAGATAAAAGATAAAGTCTGAATTATTTAGCTGCAGCTTGCACATTAACTGCACAAGACAAGCAGTGGTACGCTTTTGCTCTTAAAGTCAAGCAGTCACTACGGCCCCTAATGGTATGCTTCGAGTACAATTCATCAACTGGTGAACAAACAATTAATTGCCACTTATAAAAAAAACACAAAGGTTTTTAATGAATATAATCATACATAGAGCTAGCTGCCTTTTATACTGTTTCAATAGAAACTGAGGTACGCACTTTAATGCTTGCAAAATGCCTATTTAGCAGATATATCAGGATGGTTACACGTCAGGACATCCAGCCACCAGCACTGAGTGGGTGTTACAGCAACACCTGCTTCAGGTACCTTTATCTCCCTCACACTGTGACACAGTCCATCCCTCAGAAGGCATCATATACATGTAGTTAAAGTAATAAGGCTCTCCTGTGAGCTCTTTAAAGGCCAAGACCATGTACTTTTTAACATTCCTCAATAAGCAGGTCCTCAGAACAGTACAGTTTCTTCTTTATCACCCGGAAACCAGTGCTCAGTTTGATCTCTTGCCTCACCACCGGCGTGGAAGGACGCTTGGTGCTAAAAAGTCCTTGGATTTTAGGCCACAGTCCCCCAGACTCCAGCCTCAGCACCAGGGTCAGCTGAAAGGTGGGGACGAGGTACGGGTCCACAGATAGCTGCCCCATGCTCTCGCACAGCGCCCCCTGCTCCACGCACAGGTCGATGAGAGCCCCCCTCAAGCCGCAGGGCTCGCTAGCTGCCAGGTGGAGGAGCTCCTGGCCGATGTGCTCCAGGAGTTTCTCGGGAATGAGGAGTTTTGAGCACCGCAAGGCGCAGTCAGAGTCTTTGGCTTCCCTCAGGCTTCGTGCAATTAGGTCCACTACTTCTTTCAGGATGGTCTCCTCCATGGGGTCGTAGAAGAGGTCTTCGCTACAGGGCGACAGGTCACTCGAGACATCCGAGCCTGTTAGAAAGTCACAATGGTTGCATTAGAACGAGGGCTATTAGGAATATCATTTCAAAAAATGTTGATACAATCTACAAAAAAACTTAGTGTTTCTTCTTTATCAATACAGCTAAGTAAGTTTAAAAAAATTAGCATACATACATTATCTATACATTATCTTACCCAATATCTAATTTAATTAAGCATTAATGTATCTAAAAACCTCAATTAATCATCAATAAGAACCATATCTAAAGGGAAAGTGTCACTCATTTCTAAATAGCTGATTAATATTTGTGTGCAGGGTCTGAAGTTGTTTACCTGAGTCTGAAAGGTCACTCCTGCTGCCACTGTTGGACCCCGACTCCATACTACTGCTGTTGCTGGAGGTGCTGAAATCAGCCAGTCTTTGCACCAGTTTGCCCCAGGACAGCCTCCTCGGGCTGCTGTCCACCGGAGAGGGAGGTGAGCTGATCTCAGTGGCTGATGATAGAGCAGGCATGGTTGTCTTCTTTGCAGGATTTAACAGACTGCTGTTAAGAGGAGAGAGAGAACAAATGATGAGCTTTAAACTCAAAATAAATGGGAGAAGTTATCAGGTAGACTGAGCACAACTACATGTTATTAAATGGTCAATAAATATACTGTAGAGCAGCCGAACTCATTGAAGTTGGTGCAAGAATTAATCTTATTCAAGGTTGCAATTGGCTCTAAAATTGGCATATTTGGCAAAAAAATCGAGCATAATGCTTTAAAATAAGGGTAGCTAGCGGGCTATTGTTTAATTGTTCTGCTTAATATCCATTACCTATATTAAATTAGCTCTCCTGGGAAAGAAAGAATTAAATGTATGAAGATTAGATTTGCTGTAATGTTGCTTGAAGCTCCAACATTGTTCTAATTGGTGAAAAAGCACAAATACAATTGAAAAATACAGTATGGCTTTTGATTTTACATCATGTTTGGCCTTAAGTGGAAGATAATGCAGAAATACGAGGTTACAACAATAAAATTGCTTTAAGATTTTTGTCCATGATATTTAACACTTGCGGCAGATAAAAGTTTTGTTGCACTAAACAAATGAGCAACATACTATATGTTAGAGGTTGCCAGAAGCTCTAAAACTATTCAAATGAGCTAAAAACATAACAAAAAACTAAATTTTATGAGCTTTTTCACATTTTATTGCTTCAAATGGAGGGTAATAATGAAAAGAAGTGGGTGCACTTGCGAAGTAGCCAACAGACTGTTGTTTATTCTGGTTTAAAGCATTTAAATTTGCTGAATGATAAGAAATAAGCAACTTTATCTTTGTTGCTACCAGCCCTACAACAACATGAGAAAAATAGTCAACATTTTTTTAGTTATAGGCAATAAAATCCTAGTTTGAAGGTTAAAAGTAGCTCTAAAACTGTTTAAATAAGCTAAAAGCACAACAAACACTAAAAATCTACATTGTCCTTAAAACAAAAACTCTCTAAAATGAAGAATAGTGCAGAAAATGTGGGCATAGCTGTTGTTTAATTGCAGTGTTGTACATTTAACACAGTCATAAAATCTGATGCAACGTGTAATAAACATTGCTCCAGTGGCCTTTAATAGGAATGTATGAATGAGGGAAAGTTATGTGCAGGGACACTTTACTTACAAAGTTTTTAATAGCTTTATAACTGGTCAATTGAGTGACAAAGCCTTAAAAAACATAAATATATATGTATATTTACACTGAAATGGCCTGAATGGAAGGATAATGCAACACAAAAGTGAAAGCTGTATTAAAATAGCAGGCTGACTATTTTTTCACTGTAATATTGAGCACTTATTACTATAATATAACTTGTTTCGATGGGCATAAAGCATTGACTTCATGGCTTTTAAGGATGTATGAATGAGAATAAAATAAGCAGGAAATTCTCATTTTGAAGGTTGAGAGCAGCTCTTTGACTGTTTAAACGAGAAAAAAAAACAAAATGCAGAAATTTACGTTCTCTTTTACACCATAATTGTCAAATGAAGGATAATGCAGAATAATGTGGATAAAGCTGTTATTTAATTGCAATATTGTACATTTAATACAGTCTTAACATCTGATGCAACATTGCCTCAGTGGCCTGTAATAGGAATGTATGAATTAGCCAAAGTTATGAGCAAGAACACCCTCTGACAAGGTTCATAATAGCTTTTTAACTGCTCAAGTTAGCGAAAAAGCCTAAAAAAATAATAACTATATGTATTTTTGCACTAAAATGGCCTAAAATGGAAGATAATGCAGGGCAAAGTGAATGTTCTGTTCAAGTATCTGTAAGACCAAAGCTTTATTATGATAGGGAGCATTAATTCAGTCACATTTGCCCTTAAACCTCCAACAAATTATTTAAAAGCGTAGTATATCTGATTTTAGCAGGCGTATGAATGGGAAAAAGTTAGCACCATTGTTTAAAGGTAGCTAGCAGCTCTATCACTGACAAATAGCTACGAAGCATAAGAAAAAATACAAAAATAAGAATATACTTACAGCGTATATGAATGTGACGTCGTGTAAATCCGTTGTCGTGTGTTTTAAGTAGTTCCCTGACCTCTCATTGTCTGCAAAAACAACTATCTGGAAACTTCTCTCGCTCGCGTCTCTTCTTTCATGCCAACTGCCAAGCTCCGCAATCTGTCCTGCAACAATGCTTATATAGGGCCAGCGAGGCCACGCCCCCGCCCCCTTCAGCCAGCCAATCAAAAAAGGGAGGCACGCCATCTGCGTTGTATCCTGCCTGGTAACATGCCAGCAGAGGAGACAAACAGGAGGAAGGGGGGCAGGGGTGACGAACAGCAGACCCCAGTGTTATGGAAATGTACAGAGACTTGCCTGGGCTTGTAGGGGTCATGCTGTGTTCCTTTGTTTTGAGTTTTGCATGAGCGTTCATATTTGTCCTTACTGTACAAGCACTCATTGTATTGACAGTGTACAGGTCTATCAGCGTGCCCATGCAGGCTTCAGAGCTCTGCTGGCTCAGTGTTGCAGTGCAGACTTACGTCACCTGTTTTTGCTCAAGCATTACATCAGAATTTTCATGTGGCAGCACAGAGAGCCAAACATCAGCTCATCAACAGCAGCAGAGCAGAAATACCACTCTGGATGAATGGACAGAAAAGAGGAAAATAAATCTTAGTGCTATTTTTGCACCGTATTTGGCCTCAGATGGGGTAAAAAAAAAATGCAGAACAATGTTGATGCAGCAGAAAAATTGCAAACAGGCTGTTGCTTAACTGTGACATTCAGCTTTTTTAGCAGTCATAAGATTTGCAAGAGTGCATTTAGTGTGCCATAGGGCAGGGAAATGAAAAATCTGGCAACAAAGAGGGACACTTCCATTTTATTCTCTCTGCAAGACAGGCCAAGTTGTTAAAAAAAAGGTTGCATACTCTCAATTTAAAATATGTAACTGCTTATATCCAAACCAAATGAACAAATATATAGCTTTTAACTCTACATACCAATTTTCTGCTCTAAATACAACCTTAATATTCATTCATCCTGTGCATTCTTTGATTAATAATCATAAGTGATATATAATATCTGAGTATTAATCACCCTGTGCACCATAAGTATTCTGTAAATATTCAACTATCTTGTGCAATACATTTCTATATTTTTTAATATTCTTAGAGTTTATATTTGTTCTTATCTTATATTTGCATATAGCACTTGTAGGATTTTGTCTTGTATATTTTGTTCATATGTTTAATTTCTAACAATTTTACACTTTATGTATAACTATTAATTTGCATGGAAAAATGAGAAACTCTCCAATCTTGTTGTACATTCAGTATAATAACAGTGAAGGGCATTCTATTCTATTTAACACTCATATGTGTTATTTAGAGGTTGCAGAAACTTGGATTTTGGACAATATCCAATTGCAAATATTTTAAAACTCGTTATCAGCAATACCCATATTGACATGTTTTTATGAAGAGTGCAAAGCTTCCTCTTAAAGGGATAATTCAGTATTTTTGAATTTGGGTTGTATATCAGGCACTTGGCAGTAGTGAAGTGAAGAGGCTGAAAGGGCTCCCTGCAGCAATGTTCCTCCAAGGAGACCAAGCTCAGACTACCAGTAAGGTTCATTGCTGTTGGCAGGAACAGTTATATTGCATAGTTGTGTGCGTTTTACATTAAAACGAGCCCCAAAACTGAGTTAGTTGTAGGTATAGTTGGGAAAAAAAAATCAGAGTGCTTAATTTTTCCTCCAGGAAGTCTTTGTGTTTGGCACTATTTTATGATTCAGCACATGGCGATGTGTTCCTCAGTCCCTGTGCTCTATGGACTCAGGTGACACAACAACAGCAGAAGAAACTAATACTTGAACCAAATATGAGTGATGTTGACTCAAGTGACGATGACGTTACCTTTATGAACTGGAGCATACAGAAGATGATCTTCAGGACGAGATTCAGTGGGCCTTATCCTCCATCCAGCATTATAAATCAATCCATATTTGATGATTAATATGATTATAATGCTCAAATGATTCAATGATAGAGTGGGGTAGGAATGAGTCCAAAATACAGAGGTATGTTTGCATTTTAGCACCTATAGTTTCCAAGGCCATGCTTCCATGTGCTCTATCCTTATCAACCATCAACCGAAATGATGAATATAAATTCATATTTTATTACCAATTAAATCCATTTTTATGGCAGGTCAGCTTGATTCTGCTATATCAATCAACACAATTTCTCTCCAAATTATATTAATCATAGATATTAATGTTAATATTAGATTGATCTCTCTATCCATGGTTGTTATTGATTATACATCCATATTAACTATATTTACAACCACATAGACACGAGGTCCCTCTTGAAAATGAGATGCCACATCTCAAGGGGCTTACCTTTAATACATTTATATTCAACAAATATGGTGCTATACAGATAAAGATTGATTGATTGAGTCTATATTCAGCATGATTTTAGTTCCTTTGTCTCTGAAGAGTATGTCTTCAGCCTGTGCTATTGTAAAGTTCCTTGAGATAACACTTGTTTTGAGCTGGCACTGTACAAATAACAATTTTAAAACAACTTTTTGGTCAAATTCCTGAATTAAGGTCCGTGATGAACACATGCAAAAAATATCTTTCATTTTGCAACATAACATGCATCTGTTGTTTCCCCCCTTTTGAATTTTGAAACATTATTGTGTTTTTAACAAGGCGGTTGTTAACAAACTGTTAATAAAGACTACCAAAATGGCAGAGGACCCTATTACAATCATTAGTGATTGCTTTTGGTAGTTAATGATGCATAAGCCATGAGGGCACCAACTCAATCAGATCACTTTATCACAGAGGAAATTCTCAAAATTGAGGTCATGGCGTGGCCTATTACATTAGAAGTGTGGTAGCTGTTTCAAGTCAAGCAACCATGTTGTAGTTCAGTTATAGCTTGGTAATAGCCTTTTTACTCTTGTGATTTTCAATGTTTTCTCCTCTGATATTTGTTAATAATTGTTCATAACCAAACATAATATCCAGTGCAATACCCAATCAAATGTGGTCTGCTGTTACACAGTGACAGCTTTGATAATTTTTGAACTTTTTTTTAATTGCTCTTTTCTGATGTTCCTACTGCTTTACTACACGTAAGAGGAACTGAAACAACTTAATTTACCCTTGAGGATTAATAAAGTGTTTCTGATTCGGATTCTGTTGAAGCTTAAAAAACTGTGAAAGTTGGGTTCATTTGTGATTTTCATGATGTACAAAACATGTTTATAGATTTTTATTTGCGACAGAGCTTATAATCAGCAATGACCCAAGAACACAGTGAAAACACCACAGGCTTTTAATCAAGGGAACCAGAGAGATGCTAACTTCTTGGATGGCCGTCAACCCTGACCCACTCCTAACTTTAGGATTTGAGTGATCATAAACTTTTTAATTACAAGGCACTCGCACTGTGTGACTTACGATGACCAAAGTGCACAATTTATGTGCTCACACTGTACCATCTCATGGGCAATAACAACCTGAGAGTTCACTCTGTACTAGTGAAATCTGGACAGAATGATAAACATCAATAAGTTTTTATGTCGATATTGTTTTTGTTTGTTTGTGTCTTTGCTGGTGATGCCATGTGTGCGATTACTGTCTCTACTGTAAAGATGGAATCACCAGCAACCACAATCAGCCCCTAAATCATGAAACATATTTCCTGTCAGCAGAAGCTTGCTGTTTATTTTCCTGCTCATTCATTAGTGATATAAGAGGAAGACTCAGGACATACTCATCTGCGTGCTTGCCATTACATGAATATGTCAGCGCTGCTCAAAGGCATGCACAAATGCATGTGTGAGCCTGATGTAGAATATTGACACTTTTCATTACTGCACATTCTGATATACAGGTTATATCTTCAGTTTTATGTGCTTCTCATACAGGGCTTTGTTATTCCTATATACCATGTTCTAAAATACTAACTGCTTATTTCTAATTATATGATATGCATTATTAAATGTTTTATCTTCCTATTTTATTCCAAGATATTTTTGGGGTCATTTATGCCTTTAAAGAAGCATTAAAGAAGATGCTATGCCAACAACCTTACACAGCTACTGAAGAATTAAAATTTTCTTACTGGTAAAATTTCAGCAAGTGCAGAGTTAATTTTACTCTCGATGGAGTCAAATCCCTGAAAATTGACTCTCAGTTGAAAAAGAGTTGGTGTCAAAGACAAGTGTAAAAATGATGTTTCTGTAAATCAACTCATCATTATTCATCATTAACCTGTAAGTGACACTTGTAGAGTCAATCATTCCCTCATTATCTGTGTCACAAACCCAAATCATGAAAACAGCAGTGCTTTTTGTAAATACATTTGCTCTAACCAATCATGGTATCTTTAATTAAGCTAATTTTCCCCATTACTGTACAGTAAATAAATACAGCAATGTTTACACTTTGCAGTGTTAATATAGAGATAATACTTAGGTAGTTTAAAGTACACTCTAAGATAGTGAAATCCTAACACAACAAAGAAGTGTTTATCAAAGGTTACACAGTTAAGTGCTACAACGTTTTAAATTTTAACTCTAAAAAGAGTCAACAATTACACTTGATGAGAGTTAAAGTACCATCTCTCCAAAAAGACTGAACAGAATATTGGCTCTAGTGTTAATTTGTCCATGCAGATTTTGCAGTGTAGTTGTGGTATTTTTGCAATGATGAATGTGATTTATATTATTTCTAGATCTATGAAGTCAGGTTTTTCTCATGATATAGAGACAACTAGAAATAAAGCTATTTCAAGCACCTATTTTAAAGTCCAGGCACATTTCAAGTCTTCTTCACTACAGCAGAATTAAAGCTTTTTTGAAGGATATTAAGCACCCATGTAAAGCCTGAATTAAGCTTAGGCTGTAAATGCTGCAGTTTGTAACAGTTATTTGCTTGTCTCATGCTTGACCCTAAGCAAATAATTAAATAAGCATTGGATAATGATAATAATCAACATTACATTTAGATTTTATGCATGTTTTATATACATTTCTGTCTCTTCCAACTGTATTATGTACAAGAGCAGCCATAATAACTAAATTCCTCCTTCAGAATGAGTCAGGTTTTTCTGATGTTTAGTGTTTTTCTGAAAAATATTCAGTATCTGTGGCAAACAGGATGAAAACAAACACCAAACTGGCTTTAAAACCTGAATTTGCCACAGTAAAGCAGGGTGTGTAGCCGCAGCTGATTGTACTGTACATGACATCCTGCACGTCTGTGTAAAAAGTTTTTGGACAGGGTCCAGATAAAGGCTGCGTGAGCACACGTGAGTGGGACGGACTGTACTTTACATCAGGAAATGAAAGACGTAAACACGTGTCTCAGCACAGCATGTACTGAGGGGGATGTTATGAATGAGGAGTCCTCTGCAGAAAGTTCTGAGGAGGGGGTTGGGGGTGTTTTCATATGCAGAGAATGTGGCCGACGGAGGGCTAAAGGCTTCAGAGCCTCCAGGAGAAAACTCTGTAGATGTTTGGGAACACTGTGCAAACATCTAGTAAAGTGACTTCCTAGAAAGATGTCAGTAAAAAAGAACTTTTGACCTCCCCAAAATGGGACGTCTGAGCTGCAGAGAGGGTGTGTCCTATTGTGCGCTGGGCCGTCCTGAGACATTCACACTCAGAACAGGACATTCTGTTCAGCCACACCGCTCATTTGTTTAAACACAGTCGGCCGCTGAGGAAAACAGAGCTGCAGCTTTACTGATGTCAACAGAAGGAGCGTGTACGGTGGCCCTGAGCTGCAAAACACAAAGACATATAAAAAACACAACTGCAAATTAAGAAACACAATAAATACAAATCACACAAGCAGAAGATTGGGAAATGGAAAAAAAAACACGAACAGAATGTTACACTTTTTATGCCCTGATGTTTTTTATATTTCATGATGCTTTTTTGTTTTGTTTTTCATATTTGTTTTAGTGTAATTCAATTTGAGTTTTTTGATTACCGATTTTTTCAATTCTATTTAACATCATGTCTTTTATATTTTTTATTTGTAATTCTTTTTATAAGTTGTTGATGTTCTTTGTTTGATACTTTGTTTTATATTTGTAGTTGTGTTTTTTGTATTTGTGTTGTGTGTTTTTTTGGTTAGTTGTTTATTTATCTGCATTTCCATTTTTTTATTTGTTGTGTTCTTGCATGTTTCACATCAGGTTTGCTCTTGTGTTAATATATATATATAAAGGTTTCAATTAGGTTGTTTGTGTTTTCAATGGTTGAACTTTCTTTTTTGTTGCTTTCTTTATATTTTTGTTGTATTTTTTCAT
Source organism: Cetoscarus ocellatus (assembly GCA_037902135.1). NCBI lineage: Eukaryota > Metazoa > Chordata > Actinopteri > Labriformes > Labridae > Cetoscarus > Cetoscarus ocellatus. The sequence goes on from JBAMNC010001148.1 coordinate 83,586, forward strand.
CATAGTTGATGTTTGTGCTGTTTTTTTGTCATTTTGTTTATGGTACTATTTATCTTTTTTCTTTAGTGATTCATTTCTGTTGCTGGGGGGTTTTATGTTTTTGTGGTTTTTTTTTTACTTGTGGTGGTTTTTGATTTGTTGATTATATATTTTTTTCAGTGGTATATGGTGCTTAAATTTTTTTTATCTTGTTTTTGTATTTCTGGTTTTTTTTAATTTTTTCATTGCTGTAGTGCATGTCAAACTTGTGATAGCTTTTTAATTTGTTGTTAATTCAGTTTTTGCAGCTTTTATTTTCATTTGTTAAATGTTGTATTTTAATCGAAGCTTAAAGTCATTGGTTTATGAGTGTTTCGTGTTTGACATTGCATTTTTCTTTATCTGATGTTGCATGTTTCTGATTGTTTAGGATTTTTTGTAATCATGCATTTTGTTTTTTGCTTTGTTTTTCCGTATATGTTCTTCAGGTTTTTGAAAAAAAGTTGTTTTTTTTAATATTTGCTGTATTTTATAGTTTCTGTCTTTGAGTTTATTATTTTGAACTAATTCGTTGATGTAGCCTTTTTAATTTTTTATTTGCTGGTGTATTTTGATGCTGTTTGTGTAAGGTATTGCATTTTAAAAATGTTTCTTATTTTTGTTTTGAGGTTTATTGTTCTATGTTGTTGTTTTTGTGCATTTTTAATGTTGCATATTTATTTGTTGCAGTGTTTTCTTAGCCTTGTTTTTATATTTGTTGTTGCTGCTTTGCACTTCAGGGCCTCCATGGTAAAGTAATACAAACACAAAAGGAAAATCACAAAAGTTTAAGTCAGGACACTGCAAAGTAAGCAAACATCTGAGCAGAGAAATGTCCGAGTATGACTTTATTTATTTATTTATTTATTTATTTACAGGCTCCCTTTTGTGCCGCTGGAGCGAGCAGCGATGAGGACTCGCAGAGAGGTGGGAGCGAGCAGGCAGCAGGTTTTCAGATTTATGAGTTACAAAGCAGCCGTGTGGAAACACAATGCCTCACTTCAACAGATTTATCACGTTACAAAAGATGTTTTCTCTCTCCAACTCTGAAAGCCAGAGCAGATTTGACTAGAAAAACAAGTTTGGACGCCTTAATCAGATGAAAACATAGCGAGAAGTTCTGACAAAACTTTCATGTGTTTATTTCTTATTACGTAACAGAAAGATTTTCACTGATTCTGTTTGAAGAAGGTGTTCTTAAGAGGAGAACCATGCCCGTACACGTGATAAAGTGACCTCACATTCAGCTCACAAATAAGATATAGAATAAAACAATAAAGGAATAAATCTATTTAAAGAAATAAACCACCCTGTTTTTGGCTGATTTAGGAATCTGCATTCATGAAGGTGTGAAGCCCAATAGCTGTTCAATAGGTTTATACCGCCACTCGTCTGCCTCCAGCTCCTCCACCAGGCTCGCAAGTTTCTCCATCCGAGACACCTGTTGATCTGGACAAAGGTGCACAAAGGGTGCTCTGTGAAAAGCTTATCTAGGATGACATTAAAAAAGAATATTTGCATATACAGTTACTGACTTACCGTGTTTAACTTGTTTAAGCGTGGAGGCGACTTGGTAGCTGAACACAGACTCACATAAAAATCTGTCTGAACCATCTGGAAAGAAAAAAAGAGTTTGGGGTGGATTTGTTGTTGTTGTTGTTGTCGTTGTGCAAGTCACTTTACCCCCTTGTTTATTGGACTAATAGAAATGTATTAGAGCGTCAAAACTATTCCTGAAAGGTAACTCAAGCCGACTGTTATGTAACTCTGACATTATGTAAAGCGTCCTTCAGAGTTTTGCAGTAAACCCACTCAGACCTTCAGTCCCATCACAGTCCTTTTCATCCCTCTGTTTCTGCAGTTGACCTTGCAGCTCTCTGCTTTTATCAAAATGTGCCGCAGTGATTAGAACATATTCAAGTAAAGGACAAAATGAGAGAGTTAAGAGCTCTATGGCCTTTGTTTCACATATAAATCCAACAGAAGAGAGGGGATGATGTGGTGACAATTACCCATTTATGACTTCTTGAAAGCAGAAAATAGCAGGTGTATATAGAAGTCCAAAATCAACACTGTGCACTAACACAACTACTTCTTCTTTTACCACTACCTCTGTTAAATCACTTGTACTGTTTTGATATTTGAATTGGTATTTTCTTGTCAAGTCTAAGGCTACATTCACACTGCAGGCAAAAGTGGCTCAAATCTGCCTTTTTAACCCCATATATGACCCATACCTGATTTTTATGATAGTCTGATCGGCACAAATCGGTTATTTTCAAATCAGACCCAGACCACTTTCACATGAGGTACTAAATCAAAATCATATCTGATGTTTCTCAACGCGACCTCACTCTGAACAGTCATTTCATCCAGCTTTCATGCTACTGAAGTGGGACAGACGTCACAAATCTGCACCGATCCAATGTAAACAATGCACTAAACAGTACTGGATGAACTTGGCCAGTGAAGCCCCTCACGTCACAGTCCCACCACTCCTGTTCAGACATCCACACAGACCTCTGTACAGAGGCAGCAGCCACTGCTCCACAAAAGGCTGTCGTTAAGATATATCTGCTCTCTTTTTTCTCAATCTTCCTCTCTTTAACACTTTGTCATATTTTTGTCGGCTCTGATTGCACAACTGCAAACTGATCCACACGCTGACATGTGGAACATCCATATTTACTCCTGTAAACACAGCGTGCTGTGTGTGACGTCATGTCTTCTTCTGCACATGTGGGTCACTTCAGGGCAAGAGACGGTTCATACTGAAGTCTGACGGCACTCAAGGTTAAACTATAATGTCAGCAACAATGCAAAAAAATCTGATTTTAACAACAAATCAGAATTGAGCATTAAAACCCGCAGTGTGAACATAGCTGAAGTGTGACTGCAGTAAGCACTAAGACACAAAAAACTGTCAAATACACTCCAGCAGCACCGAGATCCAAATGCAGCTTGCACAGGCAAGACTTTTTTAAGGGCAGCTGCAACTCGCATCTACCACTCCATTAGTGGTATGTCCCCTCTTCTAGAAGCATTTTTGCAGCAGCTATGATTTTTTTTAGTGGCATGTTGCCTCTTCTAGTGGCATTTTTGCAGCAGGTGCCACCTTCTAGTAGCATATCCCTTCCTCAAGTGGCATTTTTGCAGCAGCTACCATCTTTTAGTGGCATATCCCTTCTTCTTCTAGTGGCATTTTTCCTGCAGCTGAATCTCTTTTAGTGGCAAATTCCTTCTTTTGGTGACAATTTTGCAGCAGCTGCCTCTCTTTTAGTAACATATCCCCTCTTCTAGTGGCACTTTTTTTCTGCCACCACTACCACTCTTTTTGTGGCATATCCATTCCTCTAGTGGTATTATTGCAGCAGCTTCCTCTCTTTTAAGGGCATATCCCTTTATCTAGTGCCATTTTTGCAGCAGCTACCATCTTTCAGTGGCATGTCCCTTCTTCTAGCGGCATTTTTATAGCAGCTGCCTCATTTTTAGTGGTGTATTGCCTATTCTAGTGGCATTTTGGCAGCCACTGCCACTCTTTTAGTGGCATATCCCTTCTTTTAGTGGCATTTTTGCAGCAGCTGGCTCTCTTTTAGTAGCATATCCCCTCTTCTAGTGTCACTTTTTTTCTGCCACCACCACTCTTTTGGTGGCATGTCCCTTCTTCCAGTGGGAACATTGCAGCAGCTGCCTCTCTTTTAGTGGTCTATCCCCACTTCTTGGGGCATTATTTCAGCCACTGCCACATTTTTAGTGCCATATCTATTCTTCTAGTGGCATTTTTGCTGCAGCTGCTTCTCTTTAAGTGGCATATCCCTTCTTCTGGTGGCATTTTTTGCTGCAGCTACCATCTTTTAGTGGCATATCACTTCCTCTAGTGGCATTTTTAGAGTTAGAGCAGCTGCCTCACTTTTAGTGGCGTATTGCCTCTTCTAGTGGCATGTTTGCTGCAGCTGGAAGAAAAGGTTGTTGACAAAAACTGATGAAAATAATTAGTCAAAATTAAGAGTGGCAGCTTCCACTGAAAAGGCTGGTCTGCAACATGCCACATCTGGAGCTTGCTTTCACTCGAATTTAAGCTGTTTTAAAGCTTTTGGTAGTTTTTTAATTCACTTAACTTGAGGATAATTTGTATGAATGTTGACTAACTCTATTACGCAATGCCCAGATTTACAGGCATCCATCAATAAGTGTTTTTACTTGTTTGGGAGACAGTGAAGTGTCTAAACATGTCCTGAAAGTAACTGCAAGACCTCACAGATTTCTTCTACCTTGATCTGTGACCTAAATAAAAACTTAACAAGAACAAACCTCACATTTCAGCTGAAACATTAGCTGTTAGAGACAGACTTTAGGCGGTTGTCTTCAGGTCAAATCTTACCTTCCATCATCTCTCCTGCACCTTTAGGATACGTGTAGAGGACTTTTCTTGGAGGGATGAGCTCAGAGGCGCTGAAGCCAGAACCAGTGACCGAGCTGCCGCTGACACCTCCCGCAGAGGAGGACGAGGAGGACGCAGCCATCGACAGAGGAAACTCTAAAACACAAATTAAGACATTATAACAAAGGGAGATGATGTAAATGAAGCAATGTGTGTCGCAGGACTCCGAAAAGCAGCCAACTCTTGAACTCTAGAGTCAGTAGATTTTGATATTCAAGCTTTTAAATACACCAAGAGCAGGCTATCAACTGACATAACTATGCTAACTGGCTAGCAAGAAAGCTAACTATTCTTCTGACATCTGTGTAGGAAACAAACGTTAAATCTCAGTGTTACCGCATACCACCTCATTGAAGAGTCTCTCTGTAGATATCATAGCTTACCTTCAATGTCAGGTATATCCCAAAAGACGTTAAATCCGAGCAGTTAGCTCTGTTGTTTGTTTAGATGGCTCGACACTAGTTTACGACAGGTGCAACGCTTTACGTTTAAAGCGATCGCAGATCTCAAATCATGCGGTTGGCTCGCTCGTCCTCGCACTGCGTCACTAACCGTCCATCGTCATTTGTAGATCTACAAAACATTACAGCAGCTCCCATGTGTCGTAAAGTGAGACACTTCAACACATGAACGTTAGTTACTTTACGTTATGAGATGCTAGCTAACACTAGCACACCACATAAGTGTTTTAAATGCTTTTAAAGCGTATTTAATACATATTACTAGTGGAGCTAACTCGCTATTGAAGTCGCTAAAATAGTCATTGAGCTGTTAGGTTAGTTTTAGGGTTGCTCATGGTAGCTTATTCACATTATGGATATTTTACGTCCAGCTCTGATTAATATAGATGGAAGAATATACAGGAGAAACATCACCAAAGAGGACAATTATGAAGAAGAGGAGGACTTCTCTTACATGGGACCACCAGGTGAGTCAATTATACTGTTTATTTACTCTATTTACTAGTTATATATCATCTGACTTATTTTGTGATTACATTTACATTACATTTTCTATCTATCTGTCTAGCTACCTGCCTGTCTGTCTACCTATCTATCTGTCTGTCTGTCTGTCTGTCTACCTATCTATCTATCTATCTATCTATCTTTAAGTCTGACAAACACAATTCAATTCCCCCCTTCCAGCCAAGTGTCTGCAAGGTTCAAGCCAAATACTAGCCACTTCTAGTTCCCCTCAACCTCTGAATTCCAAACAAAAACACGCCATTATTTGTTTTATTTTTCCAATTTTATGCAGTTTTACCTGTAAAAAGATCAGTCCTATCACCCCTACTACTGCCAACCTCACAGGGCAGCAAAGACATTTTGCCTTCTGCTTTCTGGCATGTTTTCTGTCACTGATTTCATCTCTATTTATTCATTTCCCTCATCAAATACTAAGTAACGATGGCTCTCAGGTGTTGGATCAGACATGAAGTCATTCCTGATGAAACTGTTTAAGTTGCAGTTGTTTTGGAGGCTGCAATCATAGTTATGAAAGTGAAACAAACTGATTGAGCTGTAGGCACATAACAACAAAAAGATACCCTCACTGCTACAACATGTTTTTCGACCTCACATTAAAGCACAGGGGAAGTTATGGAGGGCCTGATGTGGCCACCTGTTGATGATCACTACCCTAGACTGTGCTGGTATAAAGTTTACCCCTTTATTCCTACATATTAAATTAATATAATGACTGTTTTTGTGGTTTTCCTTGTTTAGAGAGTGAGGACCTTGCAGATGATGAATCCTGTGATACACACCTCATTGAACAGACTGAGAGAGGATACCGATGTGCCATTGATGTCCCAAGTGTGCTCTATAAGTGAGTTATTTACAATATCAAGCATGTAAGGAAAAATAACACAAATATTGAACACAAGTTAAACTTTGATGAGATTTTCCTCAAGTACAAACAATCACTCCAATGATCCACTCAAGTAAAAGTAAAGAG
>JBAMNC010001148.1:95000-405000 GCA_037902135.1 Cetoscarus ocellatus
TCACTCTGTCAGTCCTCTGCCTATCCTATTATGTGTGTTATAAAACTATAAAACAACATTACCTCAAGCAAACATAAAGTTATTCTAAAAATTATATTAATACTTTCTACTAGGGCTGCAGGATTATGGCAAAAACCATAATCATTATTATTTCAATGGATATGAGATCACAATTATGATGCATGATTACCCACTGATTTTAAAACAAGCACCACATGCTTTTATTAAATGTATATGCTTCAACGCAATCATTTTAACCTTACATGTTGGGCAGTACATAAAAATATACATGTGAATTAAGGATGAACAATACTGGATTTATGCTGGTATCCGATATGCCGATATTTTCTAATTCATTATTGAGATACAAATACTGATGTTTCTGGTCAAGAGTTCAAGCGCTGTACTGAAAAAAAAATGGACTTGTTTCTTTCAGTGTTACAGTACATTTTGAGGAAGAGATGTAAAACAAAAAAACAGCATTCAACTTTTGCTGAAATGAAACCCTTGATTTTCAAATGTACCCATGCAGTTATGAGAAGGTGCATCAATATTGTACATTTGTTTAATTTGCCAATATTCCAGCCGATATATGGCAGATATGTGTTGGTGATATATATCGGCTGTAAATATCTACAACAATGTCCATATCGGGCGATATTATACTTAACTTTTTAGGCTGTTATCGGCTGATACCGATATCAAACCGATAATGAGAAAAGACTAAAAAAGTTCATCATGTAATGTGGCACAGTCATCCTTTAATCCTGATAACTCAGGTTTCGTGATTGTGAAAGGCAGTAATTATAATCTCAATTAAAATTAATTTCCCTGCTCTACTTCCTATAACAGATTAAAATGAATCAGTCTTTTGTTCGACTGTCTGCAGAAGGTGTCCTGATGATCTTATCTCGTGAAAACAGAGTGAGCGACATGACACAGAAACCTTTGACTCAACATACCTTACTCAATAATTAATCATGTGTGGTAGTTCTCTGCTCTGTGTTGTGCCTATAGCCCATATAAAAACAGCTTTATGACTCGCTCTGTTTGCACTGGCAGCTCCCAGCCCTGAACATATTTACCAATGTCCCCTCATTATCTTTTGGCTCAGACCTGAGCGGCTGGGACGACAAACACAATCTTGAACAATTACAACAGCCGATCTCTCATGATGGACATCAGGCAGCCTGCGAGCCGTTTGGCCTCGCCTCTGTTTACGTGCACGGTGCACCGTGTTTTCCAAGTATCCTGACAATGGCTTCATTCATTTTGGCCATGGATTAGGTCCAGCCCCAGTTCTCAAATGTGCACTGGACTGACCAACAACACCACACAAAGGAGGGGCCGTGTCACGACTCGCAGTGTTTGCCAACATGTGGACAAATCCTATTAGAATCAATGTTTTCCATCGAGGTTTCACAAACCGGCTTCAAAACAAAATGACCTTGATTGGCACAATTTATGCCAGCTGACACCGCTGTAAAAATGTTTAGCAATCAGGAGATAACATATCTGTTTTCTGTTTTGATGTTTTTTGTTCTGCTTTTTATTGGTGTTTTTCCAGCTGAAGACACGGGTGGAGCAGGGAGACAAACCGTGAGCGAGAGAGAAGCTTTTGATGCCAGAAATGTTCTGAAGGTGAGTGGAAAATTACTCCCACATGGCCAAACAAATACCACCAAACTACAGATGTCTAGACTCAGCATCCATGCCAGATGGCCAAATCATAAGAAGATTTGAAACAGCTCTGTTACAGCGAGTCCAGAGGGCCCAGAAAAGGATTAAAAGTTGGTAAACAGTTTGGCAAAATTAATGGACTTTAAAAAAGTTTTTTTTAAGTCTTAAATGCAATTAGAAATTACATCAGTCAGGCAGAACATTATGAGCAGTGACAGGTGAAGTGAATAATGTGATCATATATTAGATATTAGATATATTAGGCTGCCGGTGAACATTATGTCCGCAAAGTTTCTGTAAGAAGCAGAAAAAATGGTCAAGCATGAGGATTGTAGCAAGTTTGACAAGGACAAAGTGTGATGGCTAGACAACAGGGTCAGAGCATCTCCAGAACTGCAGCTCCTGTGGGTGTTCCCGGTCTGCAGTGGTCTTTATCTTTCTAAAGTGGTTCAAGGAAGGAACAGTGAGGAATGCGGCCAAGGCTCACTGGGAACGAACAGGATGGTCCGAAATAGGGATGTTTTTCTCCTGGAAGAATTCCTTTTCAGGCCGGCCTTGTGATCTGCAGGGTTGTTCTGTTGAGAAACCCAGTAATTACCACACAGACAAGGGCCCTCAGGCATAACCACAAAGAAAAGGGCCCTCAGGCATCACTACACAGACGAGGGCCCTCAGTTATTAAAACACAGACAAGGGCCCTTGGTCTTTACCATGCAAACAGTGGTCCTCAGTCATAATCACGAAGAAAAGGGCCCTCAGGTATCACCACACAGACGAGGGTCATCAATCGATACCACACAGACGAGGGCCCTCAGGCATTACCACACAGAAAAGGGCTCTGAGTTATTACCGCACAGACAAGGGACCTCAGTCATTAACACACTGATGAGGGCCCTGAGTCATTACCACACAGACGAGGGCCCTCAGTCATTAACACACTGATGAGGGCCCTGAGTCATTACCACACAGACCAGAGTCCTTTTTCATTACCAAACAGATGAGAGCCCCTCAGTTATTACCACACAGACGAGGGCCCTCAGTCATTACCACATAGAGGAGGGCCCTCGGTCATAACCACAGAGATGAGAGCCCCTCAGCTATTACCACATGGATGAGGGCCCTCAGTCATAATCACACAAATAAGGGCCCTCAGTCCTTACCACACAGACAAGGGCCCTCAGTCATTACCAAAAAAACAAAGGCCCTCATTCATTACCACTCGTACGAGGGCCCTCTGTCATTGCCAATCAGTTGAGGGCCCTCTGTCATGACCATTCTGGCGAGGGTCCTCAGTCATCACCACACAGATGAGAGCCACTCAGTTTTTACCACACACGAGGGCCCTCAGTCATTACCACACAGACAAGGGCCCTCAGTCATGAGGGATACCTGCTGCAATAGCTCCTCATAGCCAGCCACTGTTTGATGCCCCTGCACAACCCGAAGCTCTGTTGTTCCATCATGATGGCGCCCCCCTCCTGTGCCATGAAGTAAACATCTTCAGTGGGACCTTCTTGTCATGCCGGTAACAGTGAAGCCATCAGGACCGTCAAGGTTACATATTTTTCTTGTCAGAGAATAAAACTTTCTTCCACCTTTAATGTCCCATGTTTGGTGCTCCCTTGTAAAGAGCAGTTTTGTGGCATTGAAGGAGACGTGGACTTTGAAGACGTTTTTTTGTTTGTTAAGCTCTCCCCTCGCAGATGTTGTCTGATGGTTATTGGGCTGCAGTCAGCACCAGTAACAGCCTTTGGGTTCAGGACCATCCCGTGTCAGCCAATCAGATTCTCTGGCTCAGTGCCGGTGAAATTTTTCTGAGTCTACCACTTGACTTTTCTGACTTTCTGACCCCCCCTTCAGGGGGCGTTCCAGTTGAAATTTCCCACCCAGAACTTGGAAATCCCAACTTCCCAGTACAACTGGAACGCACTACAACAATACCGCCATGTTCAAAGAGAGAAAGCGTTTTTAGTCTTTGCTAACAGGAGGTCATAACAGTGTGAATACCTGACAGAAAATGGCATGGAATCCATATTTTAGTGCAGATTTTCGCTTTTAAAGGCTGTGGTCTTAAACTTTTGATCAGCTGACAAAAGCATGTTTAAGTTTTAATGCAATTTTTAAATAATTTCTTACTCCAAATGTTTTTTCTCTTGCTCCCATTTCTTCTTCTTGCACTTTGAAGCTCTAATTAGAGTCTTCTTAAGATCCAACAGTGCAAAATGAAAATTCTTGCAGTTTTTTTCAACTGGTCTTGAAATATTGATCGGGAGTTTATCTGTTGTTGTTCTGATAAAGAGCTCCTTTGCAGTAGACTAAACACATGTGCAAGAGAAACAGTCAATATTTACTTTTTTGCCCTCACGTGCCGTTGCAGGTTGGGTAGAAGCATAGGTGCATTTTGCTTTTTCCATCACCAGCTGAAGGCTCTCAAATGTAAAAACAAACTTCACACAACACGTCTGCTTAAAAGCTCTTTGAAACACCAAGTTCTTTATTTTTGTAGGACAATATTTAAAGATTAAAATAGAAAACGCCATAAGAAAAATGACACATTTTCAACTTGAATGTAAACCTCTTCTTCATCCCCTTTTAAAGTTGAATTAAGCAGTATTACACCATGCAAAACTATAAATAGAACAAACTGTGTCCAGGTTTGTTTGTGCTGTGGTTGGCATTTCCACTGGATTTAAAGTCCTGGTTGGATTCAAGATCTTTCAAACAAATCAAAAAGTCTTAAAATGTAGAATTTCAGGTCTTCGGGGTGAGCTGCTCTTTTACCACTTCATGCACGGAGGACAATCAGGTTAATTTCTGCTGCTGACTCACTGTGACCCACCAAAGCTGAAGGTTTCCTGAAATCAAGCAGGGCCTGAACGATTCTGTTCCCCGAGCAGCTGCGATTTGTAATTGGACCCTCCTGATCTACTTAGAAGTCATTTACGCTCGACCCAGTTTCACATCACAAACATGTTCAGTACTTAAGGTCACAGGAACTGAGGGAGCTAAATTTAATTCAGCCATATTTGATACTGTTAGTTAAATGTGCTTTCCCACAGTGACATACAAAAACATCTTTAAGGATTGAGGTCTGTTTTCAGAATCAGAATCAGAATCAGATTTATTGCCAAGTAGGTTTTTACACTTACAAGGAATTTGCTCTGGTGCTGTTGGTGCAAAGTACAAACAGACAATAAGTAAAAAGATAATAATAAAAATAAAAATAAGGTGCAAGCATTGTAATAAGAACACACCGTGGCAGCCGTCCGTGGCGCCATCTTGATGGGGATAATTTAAAATATTTTGCCAGAAAATGTGTAGAAAACGTGGGGTGAAGTGATTAATATTGATTTAGATTACTAGGTGTCTTATTACCACCGGCAAGGATGATTCGTTTTTGTCCATCTGGTACCAAATTAACACAAAAAGTTAAAATTTTGATTAAATTTTTAAGGAATGTTGGTCACGGCGCAAGGAAGAAGTGATTAGATTTGCGCAGAGGATCCAGGAAGATTAGTAAACATCACAAGATCAGGCAGTTTTTCACATTTTCCCTGATGGAGCTGTGAACCTTTGCAAGCCAGTTAGATATTTCAAAACCCAAACAGTAATTTTATAAATTAAATTTGCAGTTTAACTAAAGAAACAACTAAGAGAGAGGGAAACCTAAGATTCTTTTAGGAAAATGTCAATATTACATGAAAATTCAAGACATTTAAACAATGTAGAATGATATTGTGACATTAAAATTATAATTGCACCACTGTAACTTATGTAATATTACAGAAAGACATGAAAGATTACCTCTATGCACAAGACAAAAAGTCGGCTGCAACCCTTCTAAGCAGTGCTTAATTGACCAATCACTACAGAGAAGATCAGTCAACCAATTAGAGCAGACTTTGCTCGCTTCATGCCAAATATTTTGATTGGGCGCACGGTATGTAATGCATTTCCTATTAAAACCGTGCTTTATTCCATTTTCTTTAATCTGTCTCAAGTAGCCTGCTGTAGAAGAATTCCTAGAATAAAACAAAGCAAGAAGAGACCAACATTATAGTGTAGAGAGAAATGAAACTACCACAGTATTCTTTACTAAAATCTGCTGTAAAAGAGTATTTAAATGGATTCTTTAAGACATTTATCAAATGTATTTTACTATTTCTCTGTCATTTTTCTTTCATGTTTCTGCGAGAGGGATTTTGAGCACATCATGCTTTTCTTTTGATTCAAAACAGATGTTCTAAGACTTAGAAAATTAACAAAAACTTCCATATCATTGATTCAATTCAGGACCTTCCTGTGTGGAGTTGTTCTCCCTGTGCATGCTCATTGGGTCAGTTTGTTTCTCTGAATTGCCCTTACGTATGGGTGTGAGCATGAGTGGTTGTTTGTCTCTCTGTGTGGCCTTGTGATTGTCTGGCGAAGAGTTCAGGGTGTACCCACCTCTCTCCTAGTGCAGCTGGGATGGGCTCCAGCCCCTGCAACCCTGAAAGAGAAAAATGGGATAGAAAATGAATGGATGGATGATTCAAATTCATTATTTTTGTTTACAACTTGTAAGTTGCTCTGAAGTTAAAGAGTTTTCTGAATGTAACCCTGTTTTCCTCTCTGGCGCAGCCTTTGTTTGATATAAAAAGTCCTTGGTTATTTGTGACCTGTGAAGTACACTGAGCTGCCTGATAACAACGTGTTTGTTAGTGAGAGATTTGTTTTTTATCCCTGCAGCCTTAAACAGGGTTTTAAGAACACAGAGCTACATTTTTTAATCAATTACAGGCAAATGCTGTATTGCCATTTTAAATATGAATTGATGTTAATGGAAGAATGTGTCCTCACAATGGTAAAGTTTCATACTGCTCAACTTTTCTTCTATGATTTCTCACAGATATTTGGAGCTCATCATTTTGGATCCTTTGACCTGAACACGGTCCTGCTGTCTCAGAGATACTCCACTGATTGTACGGGATACTACTCCTCTGCAGGAAGCATCAACCTCTCATAAGGTCAACAGGGCTGAACATCAAACCAAGAAAAAAAGTCAAATGTCCAGTAGGTGGCAGCATTGTGTCGTCATTTTTACAGATGACTTGGTCCTTCTGCATTTATAGTCTTTTTTTGTCTGTTTCTTAAACCCTCTGGGAACCATTAAAGCAAAAACAATGAAATGATCAGAGTGAAAAATGATTGAAACGAGAAACATGCATGAATGATCACTCTCAGGCGGATTTCTGTTGGCGTCTTTCAGTCCCCAGTCGATTTGTTCTCCACAGGGAGTTAAACAACATCAGAGTTAATGACACAAAATAGATTTTCATGGAACAAACAGGCAAAACAAAACAGGACAGAAAGAAGCACGACTGTCGGCTTGATTTGTATCTCATAATAAACAGGTTTGTTTGTTTGAAAATTACAGAAGAATTGTGTTTGAATTCTGTTTCTTTGTAGCAGGTGATTTAAAAAGAGAAAAACTGTTTGTTTTTGATGAATGAGGAAAAGCAGAGTTGGTCTCAGACTCTTGATTTGTGCATTTTGAGGTGTTTTTAGAGACTTTTTGATAAAATATGACAATATTCCACCAAGAAGTTAGTGAAAAACAATTTCAATTTAATAAATGATTCAAACATCTTTGGAAGGCCTGCTAAAACAAATATACACATTATTTAATTTTTTTTCTGCACATAAAGATGAAAGCTTAAAGGATCTTGAAGATTGCTTTTAAAATTACAAACCTATAATTTATGAAAATCCAAACTCAGAATTTGCAAGTAAATAAAGAAGCAAATTAACAAGAAAAAGGTCAAATTTCTCATGTTTTTAAAGTCCTAAATTTGATTTTATAAACTTGAAGACTTTGACTCTGACCACAGATTTTAGATTTTGTATCGGGGGAAAGGATGTTTTTAGCAAAGGCAATTTCTGCGTCTTCAAATTAAGAACATGCCAGTTTTGTGCCTGAACAATCCTCATTTTCAGACAAACACACCTCTAGACGCAAACGGGAGCACAAGATCATTTTGCCATTTAAACAATGTGAAAGTATAACCTATAAATGACACCTGCGTCAGGTGAAAATTAGAGAAGAAGAAGTTTTGGTACTTCTAAAATAACAAATTCATGAACTTTTTTGGAGTGCTTGATTTCTTTTAGGGACTCTACTGTGCTAACCTGATACACCAGATAGACCGTTCATAAGATTTCACTAATCCATCTGAGAAAGAGCCCATAGAAAGTGTTTGGGGAGGGCAGAACAGTTCAGAGGCATATCTAACAGGTGATTGGACGATCTTTCCGTCAATCAACATTACAGGCCAATCAGATCATGCCTGATGCAGGCGCTACTGCACTACAGAACGTGAGCCACTTCATAAAACAAGCTCGGGTCAAAACATGTCAGAAGTAGAGAGAAAATGCCCTCACTATAGAGAAGTTTTTTAGTGCTGATATTTTTTATTTGTTATGAAGACAGTAATGAAGTAGATTTACTTGAGTACTGTACTTAAGTACATTTTTGAGTATCTGTACTTCACTTGGGTATTACTGTTTTTGGAAACTTATGACTTTAACTCCACTACATTTCAATGAAGGGTCTCATTACTTGTAGTAGTAGAGCTCTGAAGTCAGCAGATGAAATTTCTTTTCTCTTCTAAAATGCGATCTGCGTGTGATTTGTTCAAGTGGTGATGCTGCACCTGTACCTCACGCCGATCGGGCAGGTAAACCTTGAGCTAACGTTGCTCAGGTAACGGTTCATCTTGGCAGTAATGATGGCTACATCAGAAACAGACGACGATTCCACACCAGAGAGCCCACGGCCATATCTGAAGTCCTTGTTTGAGATTGTCAATATGAAGAATGATTCATGATCGTTTTAAATGTTTGTTCTGTTTGCCGCGCACAAACTTCATCACTGCCTACAAAAACTCGCCATCCAACCTGAGAAAGCATGTCGAGGCAACACACATTGCCAGAGCTGTGTCAGAACACTGCTGTGCTGTTTTTAAGCAGTGGTTGTCCTTTTGTCGATTCAGTTGTGTTTCAGTGGGCATTTCTATAGGCTTCGTAGCATATTTTTCAAGCTTTTATTCTACAGGTTCTATAAGCAGGTTGATGCATACAGTAGGTTGTTTCAGTCATTAGGTTCTGTGGATTCATTGTGGCAACAATACAACAACGCATTTACATGAAACAAAGTATTTTCAAAAGCAGGTACTCCAGTATTTTAACTTAAGTAAAAATTGACTGAACAACTTTCACTTGTATTGGAGTAATATTTGAACAGGAGTATCTATACTTTCACTCAAGTAATGCAGTTGAGAACTTTGCCCACCACTGGCTACTGTACAGATAAGTTGTATTAAGTCACTCACTTAGATTTTGACATCCAATTTCTCATTCTACCGTACATTCAGCTGTCGCTCATAAATCCACCGTCCAGTTGTCGTGGTGTTGCATCAGTAAGCTGTCAACATGGAAACACACGGTTAAGATGATGCAGACAGTCTTGCGAGCTCATCAGTTGTAACTTTAGTCCGCTGTTTCATACTGTGTTGTGCTGTGGGGGCAGCGCGTCCAAGAAAGACACATCCAGGCTGGAAAAACTGATCAGGTGGGTAGGAGTGTCCCGATACAACTTTTTCACCTCCAATACGATACCGATATTGCAGCCTTGAGTATTGGCCGATACCGATATCGATCCGATAAGATATCGGCATGAATCATACATACTTTTATTACTTATTTTGTAGTATGGACTGTAAGAAAAGGCTTGATCAAGTGAGATTACTCTAGTAGGTATGAGAAAAACTGACCCATTTGTTATTAACCAATGGGTTAAATACATTTTACACTTAAACATAAGAATATACTACAATTAAATAAAATAAATGAAAAATAAATGAGAAGACCCTGAAAAGTAACCTCAATAAATCCAATAAAAACAAAAACATATATTTTTAAATTGTAAAATAACCATAGCGTTTAACTTAAACGTAAGCATATTCTACAACTGAATTAAATAAATAAAAAATAAATTAGAATGGACTGCTTGTATCGGAGATTTTAGATGCCGGCCAATATAATCCGATATTTGTTTTTTTGCTGATATCGGACCGATATCCGATATCAATATCAGATCGGGACACCCCTACAGGTGGGCTCTGTGGTCGGCATGAAGCTGGACTCTCTGGTGACGGTGGCAGAGAAGAGGACACTGGACAGACTGCTGGACATTATGGACGATGCCAGGCACCCTCTGCACACCGTCATCAACCAGAGGAGCCTGTTCAGCCCAAGACTGCTCCTTCACAAGTTCAGGACCAACAGACTGAGGGACTCTTTTGTCCCTCAGGCCATCAGACTGTACAACTCCTCACTCAGGTGGGAGGAGGAGTAACAGGAAGACTGAGGACAGGAAGGAGCAGTAGCCTCTTACCTGTAGCCATGTTTTTATTTTTAATTTTATTTATTTTTGTATTTGCAAATTGTTTTACATTTCTTACTTTTCTGATACCTGTGTGCTTTTTTTTAACCCTGTGTGCTTGCTGTGCTGCTGCAGGGTCCCCACGTGACCTGGAAAACCTGGAAAATGGTTGACCAATTTTCCAGTCATGGAAAACATGGAAATTGTTAGAAAAAGTTAAATGTCCTGGAAAAGCTTGAATTGTCCTGGAAAATGATTTATCCTCCCTCTGCTTCTCTTTAGTGAATGCATACGGGTTTGAAAATGTGCGCACAGCCTACATGTCTGTTCTCAGCTGTTAAAACTGAGCTGCAGAGTTTCTCTGCCTCTAGCCGGCACATCGGCCCACATAACGCTACCAGCCAATCAAATTTGCATGTTCCCCCAGCACAGTTCCGCTACCCAGTGTTTCCATGACTTTGTTGCTAGATTGAGCAACTTTTCAGACCCCAGTAAGGACTTATTTTTCCCCAAAGATAGCCCAAAGCTAGCAACTTTGAGTTCAAGAGTGTTGCTGTATTGTATATCAAATGAGAGGTTTTTATCTCCTCTCTCTGTTTCCTCTGTAGAGTGACAGACACGTCCTAGAAAAGTCCTGGAATATAATTTCTAGAAAAGAGTTGGGACCCTGTGCTGGAATCCTAATTTCCCAAGGGAAATATTAAAAAAACTAAGGAGATGGTCCTAGACCCTAGATCGGTAGGGGACCATAGCCCTGTTGTCATACATGACTCACCCATTGAGCAGGTCCGCTCATACAAGTATCTTGGCATTTTTCAGATGACACTTTTAGCTGGAACATGCATGTTGAAAGTCTGTGTACTCATTTACAACAAGAATGTATTTTTTGCGCAGACTGAGAGCGTTTGAGGTGGACAAAAGCATCATGGTTTTATTCTACCAGGCAGTACTAGAGAGCTTAATCAGATGTGCGATGTCATCCTGGTATGGCAACCTCACTGCAAAATTAAAAACTAAACTGTCTCGTCTGGTGCACACGGCCATTAAGGCGATGGGGAAGAGTGAGTATCCGACCTTGCAGTCTATTTATGAACAAACCGCTCTAAGGCAAACTCAGAGGGTAGTGACCGATTCATCCCAAGATCCTCACTCAGAATATGACCTCCTGCCCTCGGGAAGACGATACAGAGTCCCTCACTGCAAACTTAACCATTTCAAGAATTCATTTGTTCTAACCTCCATCAAACTCCTAAACAATCAGAATGCATTAATTCTGTATAATGTTGTTAGGCGTTTGCTGGTGTTGTTGTGCCTGATGATGTGTTTTTGTGTCGTTGTGGCTGTATGGGCATCTGTGGAGCAGAAAGTTATGCCACCAGAAAACTCAAAATTAAACATCTCAGGTAAAAATATTCAAAAGAAGAAGCTCTAATGAAAATAAATATAGAGAGCCTCAAACATTCTGATCTGGATTTTTGTCATTAACTCCAGCAAATCAAAAAACCCTTCAACACATTTCCTTTCATCTTGCTGCCTCATGAATGCCTCACTGCATCACAGACATGATTTATTACAACATGTCTGCTTCTTTTTTTGTCTTTTTCGTCCTTATCATCCCATATCATCCATAACCTTTCTCCCACTCCCGTCTGTCGAGTGTGTCCGTGAACACAGCCGTCAGACTCAGAGCTTCGGTCACTTGATCTTGCCGTCAGAGCTTCTTCTTCTTCTTGTTTTTCTTTTTTTTCCTGGCGCCGCTCCCTGTTTTGCATGCAGGAGGGCGATCTCGGGGCGGCCTGAAAGTTACACTGATGCAAACTGAGGGTGCTTTCTGTTTGTCAGCGCTGCCATCCTGTGCTGTCCACCCTCCCATTTCAGCAGTGGCGTGACTTTTTCTTTTTTTTTTTTTTTTCTTCCCGCTGTCCTCCTGGAGCCATGTCAACAGACGCCATTAGTCAGGGAGATGCAAATTCAGTCGCCCAGCCGGCTGAGGCGTCCATGCATCCACTGTGATGCTTTCTGGCCATAAAATATATGTTTTCAGGGACCTAATTAGCCACTCCCTGCCGCCTGAGAGCCGTTATTGGGTCAGGAATACACATCCTTCATATATAACCCAGTTCCAGGTAACAGACACAGTGAAGGTTGTGGGGACTGTAAATAACAGACACACAGGGAGATAAAGCAAGAGAAGGTGATTTGCAAGTTAATGAAATTCATGGAGACTGTGCATCCTTGTTTTTCTGGCAGGGACATGATTAAGGACGCATGAGGCAGATGTCCTCAGTAATGATGGTACTGAAAACTCACATAAAGGAGCATACGTCGTCCTCAAGCTCACACTGAGGACACATTTAATTTGTAAGCACATTTCAAGGAAATATGTTCAGGCTGCATGTTTATTTAAACACCTTTAGTGAGTGTTTGGTTGTAAAGATCAAGAACAGATTGGACAGGTTATTTCACTCTGCAGGATTAGACAAACAGCAAATTGCATTTCTTTATGGACGATATCTCAGTCCAACGAAAACAGCTGACATCCAGGTCAATATGCACTCAGACATGTTGACATTTTGGTACTTTGCAGTCATGTCCAGGACATTGAATATCGGGATTTATCACATATTTTTGTATAGCTAGAATGTGGATGGATAAAGGAAGTAGCAGGATGAATTAAGATTTTTTCCAAAGGAGGTCAAACCTTTGTGTTGGAGATCGAGGCTCTGCGTTGGAGATTGAGCCTTTTCTGGTGAAGATCGAGCTTTTGCAGTGGGGATTGAGCCTTTGTGTTGGAGATCGAGCCTTTTCGTTGGAGATCGAGCCTTTGTGGTGGAGTTCAGGCTTTTGCAGTGAAAATCGAGCCTTTGCGTTTGAGATTGAGCCTTTATGTTGGAGCTCAAGCCTTTGCAGTGGAGATCGAGCCTTTGCGTTTGAGATTGAGCCTTTATGTTGGAGCTCAAGCCTTTGCAGTGGAGATCGAGCCTTTGCGTTTGAGATTGAGCCTTTATGTTGGAGCTCAAGCCTTTGCAGTGGAGATCGAGCCTTTACAGAGGCTGCTCCCAGGCTTTGGAAATCGCTCCCCCCCCCCATGTAAGATCTGCTCGGTCCCTCAACACTTTCAAGTCACTGCTACAGACCCATTTCTTGTCTATGGCCTTCAATTAAGCTAACCTGAGCCTTTTGTTATTCTTTATTTTAACATCTTTTAGATTGTTTTTGATTGTTTTATTACCATGTTGATTTTTTTTGTTGTAGTTTGATGTTGTTGCCCTTTGTCTTTGTGCTTTCTCGTCCTATTTGGACATTTTAGTTAGTTTGTTTTATGCCTTATGGTGGTTGCCATTGTCTTGTTTCTATCATACTTGTTCCTTTGTGGTTGTGCAGCACTTTGGTAAACAGCTGACCAAAAGTAGTTATTAGTTTTTAAATTTGCTATAAATATAGATTTTGACTTGCCTATTTTCTTTTAGGTACTTTTTGGCCTTTTTTGCCTTTATTACAGTGAAGAAAGACAGCGGGTAGAGTCAGAAAGGGGGATCTGAGGGTGGGGTGGGGGGCAGGAAAAGCCACACAGGAAATGGATCACAGGTCAGAACTGTACTTGGGCTACCTGCTCGGTTGCAGCCTGAAACCCACTTGGTTGCTGGCACCCCAAACTGCTGACCTTCAGCAGAATGACGATGTTGATGTTACTGCTTTTCAGGAAGCGAAAAACACTCTTTGCCTAAATGAATGGACATTGTATTGTTCTGATTACAAATGATGTTTTTGTACTTTAATTTAGTTTAAAAAGGAAAAAAATGAAAATCATTAAAATATGGAAGTAGGAGGCTTGTTCCCGTTTTATTAAAAGACCAGAAATGCACATCAGATACAGTTTCTATGAATATATAAACAAAAAAATCCAGTTGAAATTAAACTACATATTCAACATGCGCTGTTTGGTAGAAAGTCAATTAACATCTTAACACCCATCCAGCAGCTCTACAAGATGGTGGTTTTTATGAACAAAGTTAAAACCATGAAAAATGTCTGGAAAAATTGTTTATCTTTAATTTCTTGAGAAAACTGCTTTTGAATGATGTAGAAAAAAGCAGAAACATGAATTCACAAAAAAAAAAGATCAGAAGCACTCAAAATGTCCAGTCTGCCAAGTAATAAGACAAAGATTGGAGAAGAATTTTTGATAATGGAAGATGATGTTTGCTGTATCTGGTTGGTACATGATTGAAATGATGATTTAGTCGTGCACTTGCAGCTGCAGACATCATGTGTGTCTCTTTTCTTTCACCACGTCGGTCTCCTTGGTGTGGGCTCTCCTTTGTATTGACTCATGAAACAGCCATGTTACTCCGCATGTGTTTGTGTGGGCGATTTCTGCTCGTACACAATTCATGCATCTCTGTTTTTTGTTGCATCCCTTTCACATCCCTCCCTCTAATTAGACAGCTCTCTGCTTCCTGTTGAGGGAACTTCCAAAGTGACCCCCGAGAATTCGTGATAAGCATGTGTCCCTTTCAATAGGCGGCGTTAATGAGACCTGGGCGTCTGCTTGAGTTTCCTCGGTGGGTCTACGGCTCAGTCGGTGAGGATCTGAGGTGGCACAGGAGCCCACTTTTAATTAAAATGTTAAACAGCTCGGATCTCTTTGAAGCATGTGTGCGCGTGCTTGTTTACATGCAAACATGAGTCACCAAGACTGAATGGTTTTTAGAGGCCTCTTCACCGCGCTCATGGAAACTCAACCGCTGTGGTGTGGTCGGATAACATTTATTTCAGACTTATGGGCAATTTATATGTTTTGTCTTTAACAGGGAGAGACCAACTCAATCATATAACAGACCTACAAACTCTGAAAACCTTGAGTGCAATGTAATTTTGTTTGGCTGGGATAATATGGCTTTGTCACAGTACAGCTTTATCAAAGTTCTTGGATTCATATCCAGTTTCCAGTCCTTAAGTATTGTGATTGACAAAGTCTTACTATTCTAAGTATTGATACGTGCACTTTTCTTTTGCTTTCTTTGCCAAAACAGTTTTACAATAATGAGCTTTATAGTTTGTATTTCTTACATTTATATCTTGAGTTATATTCCCTAAAACAAAGCACATCAAATATCAGTTGGACTGTTTTCGGAGATAGTTCAATGATATTATAGTAATTATCCAAATGGAAAGGATTCGCTTCCACAAACTAAAAACTCAAAAACAAATTCTTGGACACATGGAGCCCATTCATTGACTATCTGAAAAACAAGTTACTGTATTTTTTTGTGCTTTACAATGACACCTGATCATCTGCTTTGTGATAATAATGCATTTATTTAAGTTGTACTGTTAACTTTATCTAGCAGCTTTTTTGTTAGTAGTTTTTTTGTTTTGTTTTTTGTTTTGCTTTTTTTGCTTTTTTTTAATATCTTTTGTACTTTGTATACTCTTGAAAAATTTTGGGGAAAAAACAGTTCAATTTGCTCTTTTATCATCTACTTACTTTTTTAATATTTACTATCTATTAACCACTGAGCTATGTGGGATGCAACAGTTCTCAATGAACTATTGAGCAGTTTGGTATAGGGGTGTCCAGATCCGATATTGATGTCAGATATCGGTCTGATATCAGCAAAAAACAAATATTGGATTATATCGGCCTGCATCTAAAATCTCCGATATAAGCACTCCGATACAAGCAGTCCATTCTTTCTGTACAGGAGCCCACCTGAGCTCCATCACTGTGGCTAATGTTTAGGTCAGGGATGAGCCACAAACTCTGCAGTATATATGCCAGGCCTGTAAGTGGCCTGTAAGTGGCGTTGTCGTGCTGCTGCAGACATACATTAAAACCAGAGAAGAAGACACGGAGCATGTGCATACATCATCATAAGTAGATAAAATAATGCAAGTTAAGGAATAAAATACAAAAACTCATAACAATGGTAACAAAAAGAAATAATAAAAAATGGCAAAATAAAATAAAATCAACAGTAAATCAACAAGATATATTTATAAAGAAGCAGGGTAAATGGCGCGGGGGTGAGAACATCCTGGAAAAGTCGTGGAAAATGATTTCTAGTATAGAGCTATATGATTGTCTGCTTAGCTTGAATTTCTTTTTGTCAGAGAAAGGAAAAGAAAACAATGATGTTTGACGGACCTGACCTTTTAGATCTGTAGGTATATTTGATTTGCATGCTAGGACTTAATAATAACACACGTCATCGATTTCTGTGCCTAATTACTTTTAAGGTTATGCAAAGTTTGTACTCGTATGTGAGCTGTTATGTTTAAACATTAATCAGGTTCATTTTACAGAGTCGTGCATAGAAAATCTTAAACCACATCTAATTAACTGAGAGGAGGAAACTGGCAGCCTGGAAGCAGTAAGTTGACATTTCTGTAGGCAGACTCGAGCTCCTCGAGCCATGTTTCCTCTTTAACAAGCTCAAATTTTAAGATTTCTCCCCTCAGGTATTTAAAGTGATGAAAAACACACTTTTGCTGTCCGCCAACTCATTGGTATTCCAGACCCCAGCCTACCTACTCGAGTCACCTCGTCTGTGAACTGCAAACACGACCCCGACCATCCACTCCACCAGTGCTTCACCTAGACTTACCTGAGGACGCAAGCGCAGAGCACCCGTGAGCACAGAGGCTTCTTTCAGAGAGAAGCTTACAGCTGCAGCTTTGGTTCAAAAGCCTCCTCTTAAGTAAGATAAATCCTTTTCAGAAGGACGTTAATTCATGTTTGTGTTTTTGTTTTCTTTGTCTTCGTGGTGCAAAGTGTCCCTTCAAGTCCTTTGCTGTTTTTTTCTGTCGAGACAAGAGGCAAAAAGTCCCACCTACACTAAAAGGAAAACAATTTCTTACCATTGAGCCAAATGAAATGACAGCACTTTTTCTCTGATGACACTCTCTGAATAAGCCCAGATGTTTTTGTTATGTTTTAGTGCTCCGTCCAGGTTTGCAGATTGGCTTTAAAACAAATTACTCAGACATGTTGTTTCCTATATTTACTCTCTGAAGGATCATCAGTTGAAAAGGCAGTGGACTGTGGAAATCTGGAGAGACATTTGGCTTTATTTAAAAGTAAAACACCAGATTAAATCTTTTAAACCACTGCAAGGCATAATGTAGCATCAGTATTCATCTACTATTAAGACAACACCACCGTTTTGTTGCAGATTTTGAGGATGATCAGTAGGGATACACAAAATTATCGGGCCATATCAAGATAAATATTGCCTAAAAAGCTGATATTGGTTCTGACAGATGTGAAAATCTTTGCCAATACCTACAGCTGATATTTTTGTTACAATACAAGTTGGCCATAGATTTCCCATAAATTGCCTTTAATTAGGGATGCACGATATTATCAGTAGTTTGATATTGGTATTGTCCAATATTGAAATTTTTGCAGCTGATATATGGGCCACACATATCGGCCATATATTGGCTGGAATATTGGTAAGTTACACATGTACAATATCGATGCACTTTCTCATCACTGCATGGGGACATTTAAAAATCAAGGGTTTCATTTTTGCAAGAGTTAAATGCTGTTTTTCTTGTTTTACGTTTGTTCTTCTCAAAAATATACTGAAACACTGAAAGAAACAAGTCCATATTTGTTAAGTACAGAGCTTGTGCTCTTGACCAGAAATGTCGGCGATAATAAATTCAAAGAATGAACTTAAAGAAAGGAAGATATAATAAAGGTTCATAAAGAGTCTAGGACAGGAAGTTTTAGACTCTGTAATTCAGTACCTTTATTTTGATTATCACTGGAAACGGGTCCCACAGATCAGAACAAAATGAAATGGTTAAATGGCATCTAAACTCTAAATAAAGGCAACACTCAAGCTTTAGACTTCTTGAGAGCATCAGGGAGGTATATTGACTTTATGAAGCCTCCTCGTCACCTCTGTCTGCTCAGACATGGCAGAAAAATGCTTGAAGTTGTGAGGAGGGGTGCACGAGGGAATAAACCCGGAGCTGAGTTTTCTGAAAGACTCCAAACAAGAAAACCTGAACCTTCATGAAACAAAAAGTGAATTTCGACAGGCAGGAATGATCTGACACTGTGTCACTGTCAAGACAAACAGTTCAGGTGAAGCTGGGATTGATGAAGTTTGGTTCTGATCTTTACTCGTCCCGCATAAGTCTTTTGACACATGATAACCTTGAGTCTTTCTGCCAGTGATGCGTTTGTTCACCTCTCAGGCCTCGGTTTTGTACGATGACGCCTATTTTTCTCCTTCAGTGGGCATTTCTTGAAGAATGTCCTCCTCAGGGTGAAACAAACTCTCCATCTTTCAGGGCGAGTATCATTTTACAGTGAAATATGACAGCACCGTGCTTTGATCGTTCTGTAACGCAGGTCGACTTCTGTTGGGTGTCACCACCGTTTGAACCTCCCGCTGATCACTCTGTCACTAATGGGCACGAGCGGCCTTGACAGACAGCCAAGGCGAGGTTGTTTGAAATGTTTAATCTGCGTCTCCAGCGAGCGGGCAGGTGATCCCTGCAGCGGCTCTTTATCATTCAAAGAGTCGAGTCTGGAGGCCGCCTGCAGCTGTCCGCGTCTGTTTACTGCTGGAAGCGTTCACACAGAGAAGAAAGGCACAAAGCCGAGTCTGTTTGAACAGCAGGTAGTCATTCAGAGGGGCTGTTTACCTTATATACCCTCAGCACAATAAGAGCTCAAAATAGACCTCAGCAAATCTTCACTAAAGATAAAGATCACTTTTAGTCTCTTCTGTACTTGTTTAACCTTTGAAATGTTTGAAAATACTCCAACTTATCAGTCACAGTGAAGCAAAACACAAAGATGATGGCTGTAAATAGCTTGTTTTACGTGATTTTCATATTATAACTATTAGGGTTGCCACAAACGATTATTTTGATAATCACCAATTTAACAATTAATTTTTGTGATCAGTCGACTAATCAGATCATGCATGAATTGCAGCGTACCGCACCAACATGCAGCTGCTCTTGTATAACCATCATTAGCTTCCAGCTTGAAGTGTTTAAGGTATGTGCTAACTAAAAATAAAGACAATTAAGATGGTAGTTTATTCAACTTTTAATGAACTTTGCAGCTGTTATAACGTTACAGCAAACACGTGTTTTAAGGCTAATGAAATCACCCTTGTTAATGTTAACGTTTACAGCTATAAGTAAGAAGCTCACTGTTGACGCTAATGTTACCAGCTAACTAGTCAATTAGCTTACCAAGACGACTGTCCCTCTTCGTCGGAAATTGAATCAGCCACGACGTGCTTCCTTTTCAGATGCTTATGCATTGCCGTCATACTGCCATGGAGGGCAAGTTCTGGCTTGCAGATTTTGCATTTCACATTTTTCTCTTTTGTTTTGGTGAAATGCTCCCAAACTTTCGAGCTCCGTTGCCAGTTAGCCATGATACAGTTTGGGCATAACTCTTCCGGTGACATCACGGCTGACCCCAATTACCACTACTGCACATGCGCGTCAAGGGTAGAAAGGCAGACAAGACAGCAGAAGGTACAGCAGCAGTTTTGAGAGAAAACGACGCTTAAAAAACAAACAAACGACGACGTCGATTATTAAATTAGTCGTTGACGATTTTGATCGTTGACGTCATCATGACTAGTCCACTAATCTTGGTAGCCCTAATAATGTTTGTAAAAGTTTTGCCTCCCCAAACATTTTCTGCGAGCTGCTAACAAGATGTATAAGTGAAATATATCCTTTATATTTGCCTGTTGAGCTTGCTCATCAAACTACCCAAATACATACTCTAATAAATAAGTTAATCGCAGGATGTAGAGAGACCCAAAACTTAAAAATCGTTATGTAGTAACAGAGTAACAGAAATCCATCCAAGATTAATCACAAACAATGAATTCATACATCAGGAGATAAAAATACATAAAAAAGATAACAGTACTAAATAATATTAATAATAATGATAAAAAGAATAAATAACTAATCATCACTAGTCACCCCTGATCTTTTACAATAACCATTTAATTCATAGTTGATACAAAAACAAACTTGAGTGCAGCACTAAAGCATAAACTATGATGATGCAACCTTAGTCTGTTGTTGAATAATTCCTCATTCACTGATCACTTCTTCTTGATATGTAGAGGTTATTACTCCCTGCATACTGAAAGCTCTAAACCATTAAGCCCACCCTCTTCCTCACTACTATTCAGCTGTTTTTATCCGTCCCCTCCAAAGTCGCTCGCTGTGAAATCCCCTCATGCAGCACTCAAAGCCGTTTCTTATTGGGAGGATGTAGAGTGAGACTGATGGGGATTTGTCGTCCATAGTTGTTGGTATAAGCTCGATGAAGATGACTGGAATAAATCTCCCTCTGAGACCGAACATGTCAGGAGTTCAGAATTTTAGCCAGCTTCTGTCTGTTGTGGACGTTTAATTGAAAAAGGTGGTGCACTCCGCTCCAGACGCCTGCAGTCTGAACCGGCAGCTACGCTACTTTAGAGGCAAACTGCTGCCACACTACCCCTGAAGTTAGTTTGCACTTTTAAAAGCTGTGTGACCCAGTTTGAGTCCAATTGAATTAGATCCAAACGCGTTTACAGCGGCTCTTTTTACAGCTGTAAGTCACAGGAGATTACGTATGAAGTGCTCCCTGATGTGGTTTATTCTCCCTCAACTTTCAAAATAACTTCTTTTGATGGCTCTACTTTCAAGGAACTCAAGTCGGGAGGCAACTTTCACAGGCAGGAACCGGCCCATAGATGACTAAAGTTGAAGAAGACATGCAGGAATAGAGGAAAATACACTTAATATTATGTAAAGTTAAAGGGATACGCCAACATTTTTTTGTTTTCGTGTCTTGCCTCACTCCCGAGTCCATGACAAGCAGATAGCAACCATTCTTTTGACTGTGCTTGCAGTAACAAGGAAGAAACAGGCAGAGCTCGCCCACTGCTAGTTAGCTTAGCTCAAACACTGGGAGTCAATGGGGAGTGTTTATCTGATGACTGTAGGCAGAGGAAGGCTAACACTTCCCATTGACTCCCAGTGTCTGAGCTAAGCTAACTAGCATTGGGCAAGCTCTGCCTGTCTCTTCCTTGTTACTGCATGCACAGTCAAAAAAATGGTGTCTATGTGCTTGTCATGGACTCAGGAGTGAGACAGGACATGAAAACAAAAAAAATGTTGGCATACCCCTTTAACAGCTCAGCAGAATGTGGCAGTGATGATATCTGCCATAATGAAGTGAGGATGCCTTTCTGCATTGATAAAAAGTACCAATAAGAAAGTCAAAGGTCATATTCTAAATATTTTTCAACAAATGATCAAGTCCCACATGTCCCCAAAACCTCAACATGTTCGATTTTGGCATGCCCATTAACCCTTCTGTTTCAGCCCTGCTCAAAGCAAGCTGTGGTTTCAGCAATTTTTCTCCTGTCTACGCACCTGTCTCTTGAATTAGATGTGTGAAGTTTCTCCATATTTAGGATGTAGAAATACAACATTATAGTTAATCTCATCATCACTGACTATCCACATTTACAAATCAAAAGTATCAATAAAATGTAAAATAATGTTTTTCTTGCGTCAGATCTGTCTCTAACACAAATAGACCATCCCACAAAGGAAAAGGGTCAATTTTAGTAAAGTGGAGGCTTTGTGCTTGTGACATATCAGCTAAAATCCAATGTTGTGCATCCCGGGTCCCGTCAATAAAACTAACTGTAATCAGATAACTTATTGCTCCTATCATCACATTTTTCCCAGACTGATCATTTTTATTGTTTTTATCAAGTCTGATTATTTATATCCGTGTGTAGTTTAGGTCTTTTATATGTTTATAGCTTCATATGTGGATTATATGTCTGTGTTTTTTGCATTTTTATGTACAAGCTGCTTCAAATAAATAACCCAGAAGGAAGGTTGTTTGGATTAAATTGGACTGAATTGGTGAAAAAAACAGGTGATCATTGGACATGGCTTCAGGACGAACTCGGCTCACAGATGAAGAAACTTTAGAGGACAAACAGCTTTACATCAAAAAAGCTCATTAAATGGGGTACATTTGACATTCTGTTAGAATTTTTAAAGAATAAATACATTTATTTGTAAAGTGTCTGATTTGTTTTAACTGATTATTGTGTACCTAAGTTTTCTGAAGGGTGGTTGACAGGAGAATATGTACAAGAAAATCAGCTTTTTGTTTGACTTAAACTAGATAAGATATTTAAATCTATAGACCGTAATGTGTACAGATAAATAATCCTACAAATCTACTTCCTAACCAAGCAGTCTGATGTTGCTTAAATGCATCACCCCCCTCGTCTTCTCCTTTATGTAAACTGAGCATGCTTGGTGGGGTTAATAGATAAATGTCATCAGCATCTGCCTTTAGAGGAACCGGGAGGGAAGCAGATGACATCAGTTAATCTCCTCACAATTAAAGGCGCTCTTCCACAGCATGACTCCGAGATGTCTAACAGGTTGTGTGGAGCTGGAGTGTAATATGAGAGGCTGGGCGTTGTGTTTATTTCATGGATGTGTGTATTTTTTCGACAGACCTACTCTCACATTTATTCCTCGGGCGATCACTAGAGCAGTGTTGTGCCTTGAGGCTAAATGTACATCGAGCATGGAAGGAAATTAAGCAGATGGTCTTTCATCGTAAATTCTGGAAAAAGAGGGATCAGTCTTTAAAATCATGATCAGCAGACTGAGCTACTCGTCCGAATCTCACCTAAAGACATATTGCTTCTGTGTTTAGTCATTAAAGATCAATTAATTATCCAACAGGAGCTGGAAACACTATCAATCAGAGCTTAATTAGAGAACTTAAGTACATGAAAGTCAACAGTTTGGCTCGCTAGAGCCATTATTCAACTGCTTTTTAAAGCAAATAGCAAATTAGCCAATCACCTGGCAGCAGCTCAGTGCATTTAGGCATGTAGACATGCTCAAAAACAACCTGCTGACGTTCGAACACAGCATCAGAACGGAGAAGAAAGGCGAATTAAGTGACTGAAATAGGCTTGGTTGTTGGTGCCAGACAGGAAAACTGGTGATCGGCTGGGTTTTTCATGCACAGCTATTCTAGGGTTTATAGAGAATGGGCTAAAAAAGAGAAATATTCAGTGAGAGTCAGTTCTTTGAAATTGCCTTACAGATGCCAGAAGTTAAAGGATAATGTTCAGAGTAGTTGGAGATGATAGAAAAGTAACAAGAACTCAAATAGCCACTTGTTACAACCAAGAAATCTTGTAGCAGATGGACAACAGCAGCAGAAGGTCACACCAGGTGCCACTCCTGTCAGCTGTGAACAGCTGAGGCTACAGTTTGCACGGGCTCACTAAAATTGGGCAAGAAGATTGGAAAAATATTGAGTGTGGATTTCTGCTGCGACATTCAGATGTTAGGTTCTGAAGTTGGAGTAAATGATATGAAAGCACGGATCCATCCTGCCTTGAATCAAAAGCTCAGGCTGCTGGTGGTGCAGTATACCAGCTGAGAATTCTTTAAACCAGGGGTGTCCAGACTTTTTACATTGAGAGCCGCATAAACAGGAATACATGGACGACTGAGCCACTTGTTACACCTCACTTTTAGCGTATTTAAGTTTAAGTTTTAGGGTTTAGGGGTGG
The DNA here is from genome assembly GCA_037902135.1 of Cetoscarus ocellatus. NCBI lineage: Eukaryota > Metazoa > Chordata > Actinopteri > Labriformes > Labridae > Cetoscarus > Cetoscarus ocellatus. The sequence goes on from JBAMNC010001148.1 coordinate 118,728, forward strand.
GTTATCACCTGTCAAGGGGCCTTTGTAACCCCGGGCTATCACTGGATTCACACCTAGTCAGGGCAAGAATGATCTTCTGAGCAGCAGAGATGGGAGACACTGATGGCTTATCTTCACTGTCAGACACAAAACAAGAGTAAACTGCAAAAATGTTGGTGCTTGAAGATGAATATTGCAATATACTTTGTAAATGAGACCTTTTGACAAAGTAAATATGGCAGAAACTGCGCATAATTGATGGTATTTACTACTATAATAGAAATGTCTTCATTCATTCAACTGTTTCAGGGGCCAATTCAAAATGGGCAGCGGGCCGCATTTGGCCCTTGGGCCATAGTTTGGACACCCCTGGCTTAAACTCTTCTGATCGGTGTCCCCACCTGGATAACACACCATGTCCCAAAGCTCAGATCATCTCAATCTGGTTTGTTGAACATGACAATAAGTTCACTATACTCCAGTGGCCTCTACAGTCACCAGATCTCAATCCAATAGAAGAGCTTTGGGGTGTGTGGACCAGGAGATTCCCATCGTGGACGCGTAGCTGACAATATAGACCAAAATCTCTGAGGGATGTTTCCAGCGCCTTGTTAAATCTGTTCTACGAAGGAGGAGGAAGGGGGTCAAACCAATTACAGCAAGGCGTACCTAATAAAGTGACCAGTGAGAGTACGTTTGACAGAATTGAGACTGAAATGATCTCTCGGGAGCTAAAATCAATAGTCGATTCAATGAGATCAGTGAGGCAGGAGCATGCCGTAGAGCCATTAAAGCTCATGCAGCACGACTGTGAAGGTGGTTCACAGTGATTACGAGTCCTTCAGGTCAACATGCTGCATCTTCACATATTAATGGAGCCGAAGAGGCCTGCTTAGAAGATCTAGCTGCAGTTAAAAAAAAAGATGCTTTGAGATTTTTCCATCCCAAAACATCCCGAAACCCTCAGAGCTATCATCAACATGTTTTCCTCTTGCTGTAGGAGAGTTCCCTGGAGGTTCTCCCTCTGCCAAAGTCCAGAAACAGCCTTCCTAAAAACATCTGAAAAATCTTTAAAAGCTAATGGTGCAAAGCAGAACACAGTCTTTAAACACTCTTGAGCAGCTCCAGCATCCCCGGCTTGATGATGGTCTAACTCTGACTAATGGTGCAGGGAAGCTTCATAGACAGTAACTCCTGCAACGCACAAGGAGAAAAGAAGAACAAAATATCTCAATCTGATACTACTGCAAAATGTATGGCCCCCTATACCAGTGACTCTAGAAAGAAGACAAGTCCAGGTAAAAATCTGTACAGCAGCTGATGATTTAGTGTTTGATTTACTCTATCAGTGCTTTAAATATTTTAATTTATGTATAAAAAAGGGCGTGTGGTGGGTGAGCTGTTTCAGGCAGCTACTGGCACTATGTACAGGAAAGTAGGTCTAGTTACCAAGTTCTGTTAGTCTTGTCAGAATCAGAGATACTTTGTTAATCCCCAAGGGGAAAATCAGTTCTATCAATTGCTCTTATACACAGTATAGCAGTAGAAATATGAAGTAAAGACTTTAAAATAGAGAAGAGCATACAAAAATTCAGTAAAAAAATTAAGTTAGCAAGTTGCAACATGCAGAATCTTTCAGCTATATCAACTTCCCTGGCCCGTAAGCAAGGGGGATCGAAGAGCCAGAGCCCCCCCCCCCACCAATATCCAAGGCAACCCCCCATTAATTTATTCGTCTGCCCCCTGGTTGTGTGCAGATCTTAGTGATGACGCTGGACAGAAACCCGTCTACTGATAATAAAGTTAAAAAAAAATAATGCTAACAGAGCTAACGGAGCTAACGACCGCTAATCGATACACGTCAGTCAGTGCCTGGACTTAGCACCTTACCCATTTTTGCCCTTTTTCGGAAATTCTCGCCGATATTTTGGGACATAATAGCCGCAGTTTTCTTTGGTTTTCTTTCTTTATCTTCCTTTTTAACCATTTTCTCGTTTTCCTCTTCTTCTTCTTCTTCGTCTTTTGCCGTTATAGGGGCATTACCGCCACCCACTGGACTGGAGTGTGGACAGGAGCACAGGAGAAATGGACGTTTGTTTTTGCAACGTTACAGTTGTCTGTCAACTCATGCCCCAAGGTCCCCAGACTTGGTGCTAGGGTTGCGATCTGCTTAATTACCTTTCCTTTTTTGATCAGGTCAGAATGATTTGGAATAGTTATTGAAAAGGTGACAGCCATTTATATTTATTTATATGACATGACAGAAAACCTTCACCGAGGCAGCGGGGGGGGGGGGGGGGGGGATCCCCTTGCCTACGGGCCAGGGTGCTAAGTCCAGGCACCGATCCGGTTGCCTTGCATTGTGGGATTAGAGCTGTGAAAAGTCCCCTCAATTTACGAGCGGAGCGGGTACATGGGCCGAACTTGTGCCGATGCGGACTTAGTATTGGAACAGGACTTCGGCTGTGGTTGATGACGTATCACGAGTGCGCAAGTCCGGAAGTTTGCTGAAGTACACATATTGAGAAACGCCCCTTATAAAGTATGAGGCTCCTGATGGGGCTGCAGGTACACACATAGGGATGTAACGGTATGAGAATGTCATATCACGGTTATTGTGACCAAAATTATCACAGTTATTATTATGATCGTGGTATTGCTGCAGTGTGCTGAAAATGTTTTTTGCTCTTTTTTTATGAGAAATAAAAGTAAACGATTCTGGCAAGTATTTGTCATTATTATGTTATAAATGCTTAAATAGTGTGAAATTACAAGAAAAGAAAAGAAAAAAAACAGATTTAAACTTCAAACAGGATTCTCTTCATAAACAATTGTAAATGAACATGTTCAAAGTTTTGAGATGACCAACAATAAGCTTAACCTGTTTTACATACACTCACACATTTCTGTTTGCTCGCAGCATTAGTGTCCATGTTACAGCTTGTTATATCAGACCATGTCCAGGCGTTTTTGTTTTTTTTGGTGTTTTTTTACTGATGTTACGGCCTCCATTTCACTAGAAAAATACCTGGCTCAATGTTAACCAAAGGAGACCAGAAACATATTAAAAAGGACGCCACACAGAGGACAAAGTTGATTATCTTTGTTGAAGTAAAAACACTCAAATGAGAAACAAGCTAAATGAAACAAAAGGGGCTGGAGTTGTCGGCAAAAATGGACAAAACAGGAGAAAATGATCAGGCCAACCCATAAGGGGCCGTCGCACCCAACACCTCTCCATACGCTGCCTGACCAAAAACTAAGTAAACCAAGGTATAATCAAAACTGAGCAAACAGGACCAACGACAATCTCCAGCCTAAACTAAAACAACAAAACCCAGCAATGACGCGTCATTTATGAGATTATTTTCAACATTCCTATTTGGTTGGTCTCTGAGGTGGAGTCTCTGGCAGAGAGCAACACACCCCTGACTCGTGGTTGGCTTTGCTTGGTATTATCAGTGTTACAGACTTTGTGTCACATTGTGAATTTAAGAGAAGATACACTGATCTGCTATATTGAAGTGAACCAAGATGAAAATGTCTCCAGCGTTCCTCTGCACAGACAGAGGAGTAGTACAACGGCCTGAGCAATGTGTTGACAAAGCCTGGAAGACTGACAGTCCCAAAGAAGGTGAAACCACGAGTCAAAGTGGATTGCTGTGTGCCATGGACTCCACCAAATATTTCTCTCTGAAATTAGGGTGGTCAGAGGGCCTGCGATGGCCGAGCTGGCCCCCGTCCCGGGTGCTCGGGCCGGCCCTCGCTTTTTCCTTGGATTTCCTAAACACATTTTGGATGATTTCCTGACTTAGGGTGCTGATTTCTTGTCCATTTCTTGTCAATCGTGGCCAAGCCACATCCCCAAAAGTATTACAGTCCGCCCTCAGGTCTACACTTCCTCATTCCTACACATCATGAATCAATATCACACTCATTTAATCACAGGGCCAACTGTCCACCACAATGTCATCGCATGTTTCTGTACTCTACTCAGGTATATCCAATCAAGTCCTATCACTCCGCGTCATATCGTATCGTTACTCATCATATCACGTAATATTGATACTGAATCATATCGTTCTTATAAAATCATATTATATCTTCCATATGGTTTCATCGTATCACACAATATCCTATTGCTCTATATAACGCTGAGTCATGTGATATATTGATTGATTCTGGATAAACGTCTATGATGTGCCAAGAATTGAGGAATTACTTCAGCTAGGACCAAAGTGTTTTGAAAACCAGCGAAGGGAACCACCATACCGGAATACCTGACTTACCCCAGTTTTCCAATCTCTCTTTTGATTCATTTTAAACAATTTATCCTTTGGTCCATCCCAAGTATTCAGCTTTAGCCATAACAGTACTAAATTACTTCACTTTCAGCTACTGAGGTGCTTCCTCCTACCCAGCTCCTCCTCGCTTTATTTCAACATCAATTTCAAGTCATGCCAAAGTCCTTCTCTTGCTCCCCCTTCTTGTTGATCAGATCAGCATCACCATCCCCATGAATGGTAAACACATGCGCAGGTCCTTGGTTTGTAAAACTTATGCCTTCTCGTCAGTGTTCTTGGGGGTTCTAAAATAATCGGTCCCTCATAGCATCTTGGTTTAAAAACTACATAGAATTTGCCAGATTGTCTGGCTGGTATTCAAAACATTTTCGTCTTAGCTGAAATAATTCCTCAATTCTTGGCACATCAAAGACCTTTATCCAGATCAATCAATCAACTTTGATTGTGTACAAAGATTAGCCCGTCATTCTACAAGTCAATTAACAAAGTTCCACAGACAGAGGAGTTGTACAACGGCCTGAGCAATGTGTTGACAAAGCCTGGAAGACTGACAGTCCTAAAGAAGGCGAAACCACGAGTCAAAGTGGATTGCTGTCTGCCAGGGACTCCACCTGATATTTCTCTCTGAAATCAGAGCGGGCAGAGGGCCAAGCTGGTCCCTGTCCTGGGGGCTCATGCCAGCCCTCACCTTGTCCTTTGGACATTTTGGATGATTTCTTGACTTTGGGTGCTGATTTCTTGTCCATTTCTTGTCAATCGTGGCCAAGCCACACCCCCAAAAGTATTAAAGTCAGCCCTCAGGTCTACACTTCCTCATTCCTACACATCACTAATCACACACCACAGTGCAGGGGCCTCCAGCCACGCAGGTGGAGCCATCTACCGGCAGCGGCCCCAGAAGTGGACCAGGAGCAGCTCCTAGTGTGGAGAGCCCCCATGAGGAAACACTAGAGCTAAAAACCATCAGAATAAAACAGTCATAAAAATATATGAAAAGGGGGACATAAAAAAGACAGATAAAATAGCATAGAAATATTAGGGAAATATTAGGTGGAGTCCCTGGCAGACAGTAATCCACTTTGACTCGTGGTTTCACCTTCTTTGGGACTGTCAGTCTTCCAGGCTTTGTCAACACATTGCTCAGGCCGTTGTACTACTCCTCTGTCTGTGCAGAGGAACGCTGGAGACATTTTCATGTTGCTTCACTTCAATATAGCAGATCAGTGTATCTTCTCTTAAATTCACAATGTGACACAAAGTCTGTAACACTGATAATACCAAGCAGAGCCAACCACGACTCAGGGGTGTGTTGCTCTCTGCCAGAGACTCCACCTCAGAGACCAACCAAATAGGAATGTTGAAAATAATCTCATAAATGATGCGTCATGAAGCACCTGTAGATGAAGATGTTTGGATGCAAAGACCATCAATACTTGTTTAATCTCATAAAGGCTTCAGCTAGACTGTTTAGGTTCTGAGCAGCGAGAAAAAAATCAAGTAGATAATTATGACGGCACATCAGTACGAAAACTCGAATAAAATTCAAGCCGCAAGCAGCATTGGTGGAGGACATCTGCCTGGGAGAGGAGAGTCATGGAAAGGGGCTAACTGGACATGAATTGCCTCAGGGACTATTGTGCGGCCCTGTTTCTCTCTCTGTTTCTCCCTGGTACTCCTCCTTCCTCTCCTCTGCTGCACACCTGAGAGTAATCTGCACTCAGGGAGGGGAGGGCTATTTGGAGGAGCTGAGAGAGGAGCAATGGTAGGGCACACACAGACCTGGGGAGCAGGAGGTTTCTTTGTACTCCTTTGTTTTCTGCATTTACAGTTATTTTTATTTCTCCTTTTCCCTCTTTTGTTCCTCAGCAGTACTAGGTTGCTGGGTTTTGTTGTTTTAGTTTGGGCTGGAGATTGTCGGTGGTCCTGTTTGCTCAGTTTTGATTATACCTTGGTTTACTTAGTTTTTGGTCAGGCAGCGTATGGAGAGGTGTTGGGTGCGACGGCCCCTTATGGGTTGGCCTGATCATTTTCTCCTGTTTTGTCCATTTTTGCCGACAACTCCAGCCCCTTTTGTTTCATTTAGCTTGTTTCTCATTTGAGTGTTTTTACTTCAACAAAGATAATCAACTTTGTCCTCTGTGTGGCGTCCTTTTTAATATGTTTCTGGTCTCCTTTGGTTAACATTGAGCCAGGTATTTTTCTAGTGAAATGGAGGCCGTAACATCAGTAAAAAACACCAAAAAAAACAAAAACGCCTGGACATGGTCTGATATAACAAGCTGTAACATGGACACTAATGCTGCGAGCAAACAGAAATGTGTGAGTGTATGTAAAACAGGTTAAGCTTATTGTTGGTCATCTCAAAACTTTGAACATGTTCATTTACAATTGTTTATGAAGAGAATCCTGTTTGAAGTTTAAATCTGTTTTTTTTCTTTTCTTTTCTTGTAATTTCACACTATTTAAGCATTTATAACATAATAATGACAAATACTTGCCAGAATTGTTTACTTTTATTTCTCATAAAAAAAGAGCAAAAAACATTTTCAGCACACTGCAACAATAGCATGATCATAATAATAACTGTGATAATTTTGGTCACAATAACCGTGATATGACATTCTCATACCGTTACATCCCTATGTGTGTACCTGCAGCCCCATCAGGAGCCTCATACTTTATAAGGGGCGTTTCTCAATATGTGTACTTCAGCAAACTTCCGGACTTGCGCACTCGTGATACGTCATCAACCACAGCCGAAGTCCTGTTCCAATACTAAGTTCGCATCGGCACAAGTTCGGCCCATGTACCCGCTCAGCTCGTAACTTGAGCGGAGCGGCCTCGGTGAAGGTTTTCTGTCATGTCATATAAATAAATATAAATGGCTGTCACCTTTTCAATAACTATTCCAAATCATTCTAACCTGATCAAAAAAGGAAAGGTAATTAAGCAGATCGCAGCCCTAGCACCAAGTCTGGGGACCTTGGGGCGTGAGTTGACAGACAACTGAAACGTTGCAAAAACAAACGTCCATTTCTCCTGTGCGCCTGTTCACACTCCAGTCCAATGGGTGGCGGTAATGCCCCTATAACCGCAAAAGACGAAGAAGAAGAAGAAGAAGAGGAAAACGAGAAAATGGTTAAAAAGGAAGATAAAGAAAGAAAACCAAAGAAAACTGCGGCTATTATGTCCCAAAATATCGGCGAGAATTTCCGAAAAAGGGCAAAAATGGGTAAGGTGCTAAGTCCAGGCACCGACTGACGTGTATCGATTAGCGGTCGTTAGCTCCGTTAGCTCTGTTAGCATAATTTTTTTTTAACTTTATTATCAGTAGACGGGTTTCTGTCCAACGTCATCACTAAGATCTGCGCACAACCAGGGGGCAGATGAATAAATTAATAACGTACAATTATTGATAACTAATATAGATAATATAGAAATGGTAAAATATATATTTGTACATAAAAAAGTAAATGTAAATAAATTTAGAGAAAGAAATGTAAATTAAACACGGGCAAATTAACATGACAGACAACTTCACTTAATGTAATTGGAATAAAATTGAATAGCTGATTATTTTTTGTTGGATTTGATATGTGACACTCAAATTAAATTTTTAATTCAATTAAAACTAATGGGAACGAGGGGGTTGCCTTGGATATTCTGACTTTATGTATATGTAATTTATCAAGTAATATGAAGAGATTAATTATGTTAAATTTATTACTTTGAGAGAAGGAGCCAAAAATTATTTTTTTCTCAAAAAAGTGATACTTGACTGTAGTTTTAATGAAAAGAAAATGTCCCAAATCTTTCAAAAGGTGATGCAAAATGGACATTTATTTTAAAAAAATGGATGATGCTTTCTTGATCTTTTTTACAGAAGGTACAGCTGTCATCGATATCAGAAAATCTGGATATGTATACATCAGTAGGATAGATGTTATGTAATAGCTGAAGATGTCTATCTTATATACACACACACATTAAGATATAACATTTTAAAACAACTTCATTATAATTCTCTGTGTTTACCATATGTATGTGTGTGAAATTAATTTTAATTTTGAAATTAAAATTGAATAATTTAATTTCAAATTAATTTTGAAATGATCAAAAGAGAGCAACAGAGACACAAGGAGAGCTACAACTAAGAGAAAGATAACTGTCCGATAGTAGAGAAATAGTACACCTAAATTTAATTTAATTCATTGATTCACAGTAAAAGGAATGTTTGGATGATAATAGAGATAGTTCATTTCCATTAAATTCATTTATGTTTTTTCATTCAATGAATTAATGCATGTTGACAGAGACATGCAGCAGAAGAGAGAAGCAGAGACAGACAACAGACAGCAGAGGTGAGCAACAGAGAGACAGGCAAGGAGAAAGCCACAGAAACACTGGCACTGAGAGGGTTGAAAATGGGAAATTATACATTTGAAAAGTGGCCATTATCAGATTATTTTTATTACATGGTGAAAATTGCTGTAATAGGCTGTGTTTGGAATTTGAACATTAATCTAAAAATAATCACCTGTACCAAATGTGATGAGTACCAGCTCATCCACTGCCACATTAGAAGAGAAAGTATGCCTATAGTGGCCAAAAATGGTCAAATCACAACATTTGAAGGAAAATTTGAATGATATAGAGACAGTACACTTAAATTTAATTCAATTAATTAATTCATGTTAAAAGAAAGTTTGGATGGTAGTACACTTAAATTTAATTCATGTTCATTCATGTCAGCAGAGGAGAGCAACAGAGACGTATAGAGGAAAACAGAGAGACAACTGGGAAATGAGAGAAATGTCATGTAAAAGTGAAGGTGTAATCAATAAAAAGTATAAATTAAAACGTATGAAATGTGCTTGTGTATTTAGGGGGGCGGGTGGTAAAGACCACTTTTTAGAAAAAAAAGATCCCCCCTCCACAAGGCTGGCTACGGGCCTGCTTCCTTATAAAGGAAAAAAAATAAGTAAAGTGAGACTATGAACAAGTCCAAGGAATTTACAATATTAACATTAACGATATTTACAATATAAATATAATATGACTGCACTATTTGACTTTCGACCCTTTGCTTGGCATTGTAACCGTGTGGTTGACTTTTACCACCATACTACTGTATTTTAAACTATGAAAGCCCATCTTTGTCTGTTTTTCCTTATTCCCCTCTCTGAATAGCGTTTGTAACGCCAAATGTGTCCACTGGGTGGCGCTGCTGCACATGAATATAATTTTTTTAAACTAGAAAAAATCGAAAGTGAATTGTTGCTGCATAGCTCCTCAGAAATCTAACAGTAAGAGCGTACATTGGAGTAAGAAAAAATCTTTTCACATATTTCCAGATCCTCCAACAATCATAATTTAGTTGAAGGAAATAAATTTGAAAATAAAATGCATCTATGATTCCTCAGAAAACAGAGTCATCTGCTACATATTTTGCTCTCTGATATGTTTATGTACAAAAAACTAAAAATTTGTTGCAGAAATAAACGAAATCCTTTCATGCCCAGGATAACTGTTAATGGGCAAGTCAACCAGTGGGTTGACCTGCATATCTGCTTACCGATAGGGTAATCTGAAAAATAAAAGCTGAAATGTTGCTAAATGAAGAGGAAGGAACTCAGTTATACCAACAAATAATTTGTTGCCAATGTATTTCTTAGCTTGGAATTCAAAGGGTTAAGGCAAAGTTTGGCAGTAAGATTATTGCCCTGGATATTACGTTTGCTTATTAACTTATTAACAAATATAAGAGGTGAAAACAGGTAGGTGTTTATGTAAGGGCCCAAGAGTGCAAACCCTTTACCCCGAGGCCCCGGAGGCAAGCGACGTATCCAGGGGCAGTGCCCCAGAAAGTCAGTCTGCATCTCCAAAGCTACCAAACCAACTCTCAAGTATGTTTAGATCGGGAAGAACCGGCTGTCCTCAGTCCAAAGCCCAATCCATTATACTAGGCAGCAACCTCCCAGGAGGCCCATGTGGAAGTGCCAAACCTGTAGTACCCTGAGTGTCCACTTGAGGCTGCCTGCAGAAACCTGACACCTTTATGACTGTGTGAAGGAGAAAATACTTCTTTTACGGCCCTAACAAACATCTTTACAGCCCGGGTAAAAAAAAATATAAATATATAAATCTTAAGTGCTTGTACTGTAAGGAGGTTGACTTTTTATATCGCTCCTGTTTTTCTTTGATTGAGGTTTTTTTTCTAGGATTTCTGGTTTTGGAAACATGGCGTTGCTGTTGGTCAGATTGCCTCAACATGCCCTCTCTGTTTGTGAGAAGGTTGAGCTAAAGTTCGCTTGAGATGACATGTGCAGTATGGCAGCATCCACTCCAATAAAATAACAGGAATCAAATAATCCAGCTCAAATTGGACCAAATAGTGTGGCAAATGGAAAAAACCTGCACCCTGCTGCTCAATGGAGCTCTGAGGGAGGGGGAGTGAGAGGTGATTGCTGTCACCTGTGACCTGTGAAGGGCGACAGAGGAGCTGACACATGGAGGAGAGCTCAGAGGGAGTGTTTAGGACAAATTAAACTAAAGTTTTGTGAGAATAAAAATCCCTGAGCTGTCTGGATTAAAGAAGAATGAAGAAGTGCTCAAGGACAACATGAGGGAACGACAGTTTTTGTCCTTTTTTGCTTCTGAGATGTTTTTTTGCTCCCTGGAAAGTGTGCAGTGGAATATTCACTTGATGTCTCTAAAGACCATAAAACACCTCTGAGACACAGAAATGAGCCGAACAGACCCTCATCCTGATTCCAGGACTCCCTGCTCTTGTCCGTAAGTTTTCTCAACACTGATCCACATAAACAGTCTCTGCTGACATTTCATTTACTCTTAAATTAGTTTTTATGTGGTATAAGAAGGACATTAGACTTAATTAATAGTGGATTTTGAGTTACAATATGGGGACTTTTGGGTTTCTATTATAAAATAAAAACTATGTACATTTTCAATTTTGTTTCTGATTAACTTTTTATTACGTTTTCAGTTGCATGAACTGTTTTCACCTTTTTTAAATTGCTGTTAAATGACCTGTTTGGGAAACTATGACATTTGACTTTGATGAAATCATTAAGAAATTTTTAAATTTGAATTCAATGGACTTTTTTCATATGAATTTATTGAACTATGTTGACACTTTAACTTTTGAATGGAAATAATCGTGTTTTTCTTTACACGATTTTTATTTTCTCTAATTAATATTGTTGCTTTTTGGTCTTAATTTACTTTGATACTATGGAAGATTAACAACTTTAATTTTCTGTTGTGACATAAACTAGTGCCACAACTCAGTAACCTGACACACTGGACAGACTGTTTATTAGATTTCACCAGTCCATGTGGACAACAGCCCTTTGAAAGCTTTTGGGAATGGGCTGACCCTTTCAAAAGTAAACCCAGCAGGTGATTGGACGATTGTTCCATCAATCACATTTATTTCAGGCCGTGGCTACTGCTGTGTTGTAAAATACAAAATGTGAACCTCTTTATAGAACAAACTCTTCAAAACAAGTCAAAAGTGGACCCAAAATATCCTTTCCATATATAAATACTATCAGTGTTGTTTGTTTTTATTTAATTAAGAAATGTGGTCCAGATCTGATATTGCATCTATGCTAATCTGTGTTGTCACTGCCTGTTTTTACGGGCCGAGCACGATCACTGTAGATTGGAGCTTGGCAGGATGGATCTGCCTGATTACAGACGATGAATCAGACAGATCCAAGGTTAGCAACTCCACACCCTCCACAGAAAAGTTGAACAATTTTTAACTTAAATGCACTGCCACTGAAAGGTGGAGCAAGCAACGGAGGGAGAGGAGGGATTTTTCTTGTAAATGAGAGCTCATAGACAAACCATCAATACAAATTATTTGATAAAAATCCTTTAAAAGGAATTTTGGTCCTTAAAAGGCACATCTGAATAACTGAATGTCATTTAAATTTGATATCTCATACTTCATATTCCCTTACATTGGCTCTGTTCTCGGGCCTTGGTGGCATCAGCTTACATTTGCTTCACAGTAAAATCACCCTCAGGATGATTTAGCTCATTCTAAGTGACCCTCTGTAGGTATGTGCCCGTTAATCTGCAGCACACATTTATCCTGCTCATGACAGCGCGGACATTGACCTCCTGATTAACACGTCATGTCCAGCCTTTCACAGCCTTGACGGGCACAGCTGGCTGACGCAGCGGGACACTTCTCCCGCTGCCCTTGCCTCCTGAAAAGTCTCTGCACACTCAGGAAAAATCCTGCGTTTGCCACATCAACTCTTTCCGTCAGTGTCAGAGTCAGTTTTTCCAGCTAAGCAGCATCCTGGGAATGTGATCCCGCGCCCGGCCGCTCAGCCCAAGCCCGTTATTGGTAACCTTAAACTCAAATGAGCTAGCCGAGCGCTGGATTATGTTTATCTTCAGGGGATGAAATGGAGAGCCCGGAGAGAGGGCACGGAGAGTTTAGGTGGAAGCAGGAACAACGTGGGCAGACTTAGAATGATGTGCAGGTACAGCAGAGCCCTGTAGGTCACTCATTCTTCAGGAAAAAGTGGCAGTGCTGCAGAGACTCAAATAAATCTCATATTTTACCTTTGCGGTTCTTCCAGTAAAGCCCAGACGATCCCTGCTTTTAATCCAATAAATGATTGCTTTAAATTCTGGTCAAGAATCAGGCTTTAAATATCAAACAGCTCATGTTACACTGAATTACAGAGAGATGTTTGAATGTTTAAAGCGTGCATTAGACATGTGGTTTTCTGTTTGAAGTTTAAGCCCGGTAAATCTTACAAAACTTGATAAAAATTAGAAGATCTGAGCTCTGTGATATGGAGCATTATTCCACACAGTGGTCATAAAGGGTTGAAGATCTTTGTCGGGGAGGCAGTGGTGTTGAAATGAGGCTCAGTCAGTGTTAAAGGTGTAGTGTGTAGAAGCTGGCAGCATTTAGCCAGACAGAAACGGTGAATATAGGATATAATGGGTCTATTTGTATGTAAAGTCTGTCGAAATAGGTGTACAATCATCTTTCGTTTTTTTTTTTATTAAGTTAGAAAAAGCTTTTTATATTTATGTACCGTGGGTCTCCTCTTTGTGGAGGCTGACATAATGATCTGCCATGTGGTCTACTGGTGGGTTTTGGGGATAAGAAGAGCAAAACGCGTTTTTTCACCTTTCTGCTGATACTATCGTATACACGTTACTCTGCTGTTGCAAACTTTAACGACCAAAACAGTCTGTAAACCACTGAGCTGCTATACAACCCCCATATTTTGTTGGTATCACGCAGAACCGGTAGACGTATAAATGAATACATTATAAATAATATTACAAACCTCTCATCCGTGCAGCCCAACTTTCCGCCGTGTTCTCTCTCTCTCTCATCTTTACCTTATTTTGATGAATCTGCAGCACAACGTCAGAAACATTACAGAGCCTAGACCTGATTAGCATTAATTCGCTATTGTTTGCTTGCATTACTAAACATTTATGAAACCTATAATCATCATCTCATCCGACCTATAATCTATAAAAATAATAGTTACAAATATGAATGAAAAAGCCCACACCTCGTAACTGGCTCTCGTCGCTTAGTGATGTGATGTTTCAGTAACGGACGGGCTTATTCCAAAATCTGAACACTAGATGTCGCTAAAATGCCAATTTCTATGCACTGCACCTTTAAAGGGGCCCTGAACTGTGAGCATGGGCAGACCAGATGGGGGGCCACGAGCCCACTTTACCACCTCAAATAGAGACAGAATGTGAGATAGTTATTTGACTTGTCACTATGATTGCCTGCAAACTGTTTTAGTATTTCCAATCAACAAAAACTTACTTTTCCAAATGCTGTGATGACTATTTAGCTTTAGTTAAATGTCTTTGAACATTTTGATACCGGTGTGCCTCATGCAGCACAGCACTCTAGGTAGGAACTTTTCCATTAGACCCAAACAAGAAGTACACCAAAGTTTGGCTGATGGACGGCTTTTACCAACATCCAACCTAAAATCCAAATACTAACTCCCTATCCACAGTAAATAGATTCTGAATGCCCAAGGGTGAGAGTCCACAAGAGCTTGAAATGGCAAAAAAATAAGTAATGACACACAATCTGACAGGAAAAAATAGTTGAATAATGTGGAAAATAGTTCTTTATACATGTGTTTGTGCCTTTTTCATTGAAATATTAATTTTAGCATGACTTAGTACAATAATTTGTCCTATAGTGGCAGCTGTCCACAGTCCATTCCCAATCCAGTCCCTCCTATTGTATTCAGGACAAAACAATAGGAGATTTGGGCCTGACAGTGAGGATATACTATGCAAATATGGATGCATATTAGGCCTGTGCTCAAAATTTTGACAGTTAACAATGGCACAGTTCAAAGTAGAAGCCAAACTACATGATGAAGCACATGCTCCAAATGTGAACTTAGGTATAAAGGTATAAAATTGCAGAAATTAAACCATCAAATAAGCAAACTCCTGTCTGTTAAAATTGTGCAGCTTCTGCCACTAAAGTGTAGTCTTGACGATGATGAGGACTTGCATGGCCTGATTAAAAATAATAAATACCATAAGATGTATAGATTTTATCTTGCATCACCTCAACTTTTAGATTCTACCATCATAAAAGTTACGGTTTGGTCTTGATGATTCTCATCTGAGAGTCAGTCCATCTGTCCATAATCTGTTAATTTAACGATATAGATAAAATGTTTTTGCCGTTATTAGTTTGTTAAAGGGATATCTCTGAAGACATTTTCAGGATTAGTCAGAAATTTGTCAATTTGATATCCGGGCTTATCTGAATCTGGATTTGTTAACATTGTGAGAGAGGGCAGTTTTCTTGATATTAGCTGATAACTCATTAAGTTCTCAACAGATTTGGATGACGTTTTTAGGGAGTGTTTGTCATGGCACAAGAGAGAAGTGATTTTGTTGGTGATCCGGATTTGGATCCAGGAATCATTTCAAGACTTTAACAGTGTGAGACGGGTTGGTTTTATTTTTGACTGTACAGTAAGTCACCTGACAGTGTTACAAAAGCCTTGGCGGAGGTTTGAGCACTTGGAGCACTTCTAGTTTTGGGCTTGTTTATTGGCCGGGTTGATTGTTTCACTGGTAAATCTGGCAACACTGATTCTGCTCATGTGTGGCTGGGCTGTGGTGGCAGACGGCTTAAACAATATGACCCCTTCTTCCCTTTCTCCAGTAATGTTTTATAGCTCCTCCTAGAGGGTCCCAAGGCATATTCAGGCCATGTGGGATGAATAATCCTCCCCTTAAAGGCCTGAAAACATTTTGTTCATTAAATGCTTATAACTGATTGGGTAAGGGCCTCGTACTGGTCTTCGCCTTGGGCCCCAAAGTCTCCGAACCCTTCCCTGTTCCTGCACTAATCATTTATTTCTGCTCACTTGCCTCCATTATTTCCTCCTGTTTTGGGGCTTTTCTCTGCCTCTCAGCAGCCCACACACACTCAGACATCCTGA
The DNA here is from genome assembly GCA_037902135.1 of Cetoscarus ocellatus. Lineage (NCBI taxonomy): Eukaryota > Metazoa > Chordata > Actinopteri > Labriformes > Labridae > Cetoscarus > Cetoscarus ocellatus. The sequence continues at coordinate 134,524 of JBAMNC010001148.1, forward strand.
GCGTCACGCTGCAAATGAATCATGCGAGTGGAACAGCTGTTTATTACTGCGCTGATGATCAATCACATTTTATTTATCATATTAAAATGTTTCTGGAAGCAGGCCAGTGTCTGTGTCAGTGAAATCAGCTCTAATAAACCATGCGCTGAAATGAGTCACTCCATAAAACAATAGGAATAAGGCTGGAGGAGGAAATGACTTAACTGAGTTAAAACCATAAGGCAGCGGTGCTAAAACTATGCCCCGTGGATCAATGGGGGTCACTGCTGGGCTCCCAAGAGGCTTCTAGGAGGATGAGGTTAAATTTGGCTTAAAATGAGCTCCATCTCGCTCTTAATTCATTCATTAGGGCAGAATGGTGTGAACATGCTGGATCAGGGCTGCCTTTAAGGGCTCTTCATTAAAAAAATCAAACTCTTCCTGAACTTAAAGACCTGGAACAAATGTTTTAATGGCGCCATGATCCTAACTCATGAATGTGAGTGACCTTTAAAGCTCCTGTGAGGGGATTTTAGCCAGTTATGAATCAGACAGACAAAACTCACAATGTGGTTTTCATTTAAAGTGCCTCCATCAATCAAAACACTGATCAATATCGGATATTTGTTATCATTATAGATATATAAATATATATATATAAAAAATACCTTCTTTTCTTATGTTACTCATATGTACATGTTGACATTTTAGCCTTTACTAATGTAGTATATTCCTGTAGTATTTCAGTCGTCTCAGTTTACCTTTTTCTTTCCTTTATTTACTTTATTTACATAAACCTCAGTGCCTTTTCGTCGGACTCTTTCGGTCTTTCTTTGACATGATTGTTGATGTATTGTCTCCAGAGTTCTGCCTTTTCCTGCCTTTGTTTTGTCTGTTAAAGCACTTTGTAAACATCTGCTTTTAAAGGTGCTACATAAATAAAGTTATTATTATAATAGGTTCATCAACATTGATGCTGGTTATCAGCTTGATTACAGATGTAAAATCAGGCAGATCTATCTGCATGGCAAGGTTATATTTCACTTACCCATCTGGGAAAGAGCCCATAGAAAGTGTTTGGGAATGGGCAGAACCTTTAGAAGCAAATCTGGCAGGTGATTGGACGATTTTTCCGTCAATCACATTCATTACGGGCCAATCAGATATGTAGTAGGCTGGGTTTACTACTAAGTTTGTATTGTTATTATTTGTTCTTCATTTGATAAAGAAATGTGGTCCAGATCTGATTAAACTGTCAGCCTGTTCAGGGTGTACCCCACCTTTCACCCAGTGTCAGCTGGGAGAGGCCCCAGCCCCCGAGACCCCTGAAACGGAGAAGCAGTATAGATACTGGATGAATGAATGGGGGGGAAATAATTAACTGTGTTATAATCTGACTAGAATAATGATATAATAGCTTTATTTGAATAGAACTTTTAAAAAACAAAGGTTTACAAAGTGCCTTGACAAGCAGACAGGAACATAAAGCACAAATTGAATCAAAGAACAATTACAGACAAAAAAAAAATGGCAGAATAAACCAAACACCATAAGAACCAAGTGGAGAGACAATCAATTCTCATAGTGGGCACAAGAATCCAGGCCAATGTGCCCAACGAAAACGTAAGGGCCCCTACCCATTGAGCTAGAAACACCAGAGACCAGAAGTGTCTCTAGAAGTGCTCAGACAGCGCAAACCACTGCCAAAGCCATGACCATCATTCCCTGAAAATTTCACTAAAATCCGTCCAGAACTTTTTGAGTTATCTTGCTCACAGACAGACAAAACCCATGCCACTCCTTTGATATTCTCTCTTTTTCAGACCATTCTCTGTAACCCTAGAGATGTTTGTGCAAACCCCAATAGATCAGACGTTTCTGAAATGCCCAGACAACAACCTCACCATGTCCAAAGTCACTTAAATCACTTTTCTTCTCCATTCTGAAGCTCTTGCCTGGGTGCATTGAGCATCTGCCATGTGATTGGATGATTAGCTATTTGAACGGTTGAATAGGTGTACCCAATAAAGTGGCCTTTGAGTGTATTATCATTATTAAAAGTCATCTAATGCCAATAATAACCTCTAATGGCTCCATGAGTCAGGACACCCTGGTGCACCTGATGGTCGGACCTCCTCCGAGCAGGATGATCTCTCCTTTAACTCCCCCTCCCTCTTCTCTCCTCTCTCCTCTCTCCTCTCTCCTCTTTCCTCCCTCCTCCTCCTCCTCCTCTCTCCTCTCTCTCTCATCTCCACTCAGTCAGCAGAGGCAGCAGCAGCAGCAGCAGCAGTCAGGAGGAGGAACAGGACCTACATCTCAGACCCCCAAAGACTGCGCGAGCGAACATGGTCGTGGTGCGGATCGTCGCGTGCCTGTGCCTGCTGGCGGGCTCCTCTCTCCAGATGGACGTCGTCAAAGGCGGGAAAGAGGAGGCAGGGAGAGCCGGGAACTTCATGGAGGACGAGCAGTGGCTGTCAACCATCTCCCAGTACGGCCGGAAGAACAAACACTGGAACCGCTTCAGAGACGTGAGTGCTGCTCGCTCTTAATTAGGCTGTGTGAGCTCGTGCTGCCGGATCTGATCCCCCGCTCGCGCTGCTGCTTTTCTCAGGTGATAGTGCGCGAGGTTCACTGTGGCTCTGAAGTGGATATGTACAGAGATTATGTCAGTTTGTGTTGGAGTGATACTTTAAATATGAAGTTATTATTTTTTTGATAAGCCACTATTCCCTCATGAGCTCGCGCCGTAAGAAATGACTGATTAATTTTTGGCAAAGTGCCTGAATTCCTCATTTTTTATTTTTTTAATCTTTTGAATGGTTTAATTTGCACTTTTTAGTATAACATTCACAACTTCAATGAAAATTATAGCACCTAAAGCAGCTCCTTCTGATCCTCGAAACACTGTCTCTACTTACTGGTCAACATGGCCGCGCATAAAGGGGGATAAAGGGTGGAGAATTCAGGGGCCCCAGAGACTTGGAGGGGCCCAAAAACGAGCAATCACAGGGTCCATTCTGAATTTTAAGTCCTATTTTATTATTTATTATAGATACTGTTTTGGTTATTTTTTCATCACCATTACCTATATTTTAGCTTCAAATGTGTATTTCTTCCCCTCTTTTTTAAATTGCTACAAAAAGCCATTATTTTTGTGTTAATAACATTGTTTGAAGCCTTATTAAAGTTAATTTCCAGGTCAGTAATGTCACTGTGTACGCAGAGACCTGCATCAAACTCTGCCAGTAAACTGATCAGGGTCAAGCCAAGGATGCAAATTAGCTCTACTGGTCGATGTCTCTGAAATATTATCATATAACATCTGGGGCCCATTTATGAGGCTTTTCAGGGGCTCTGCTATTTCTTTGGGCGGACCTGCTGATCAAAACCCTTGGTCTAAATCAAGGGTGGGCAACCGACCACATGCAGTCCCCCTTATCCCTCACTGCAGCCCGCCAGTCAATTTAAAAAATAAATAAATAAATGTATGGACATAATAAAAAGAGAGAAATCTGCTTTAAAAAGGTGAAAAATAGAAATATTTTCCATAAATCCAATTGTATGCTTAATTAAATGCATTTGAAAAAATAAGAAAAATAAATTAAAACTAGAGGTGAAGTAATTTTCAATATTGTTGGGAGGGTTATTGACAAAAAAAGTGTATAGCTGCCCTGTTTGCAACACTTAAAAAAATTCCTGGATCCACATCCAGATTCAGATCCCCACCAAAATCTAATCACCTCTTCACTGTTATGGCCAACAGTCCTTGAAAATTCCACCAAAATCAATTGAGAAGTTTATGAGTTATTACTGAAAATGTAGAAAATGCCTTGTCTCACAATGTAAACAAATACTTTAAAGAATTCCAGGACCTGCATCCAGATTAGGATCGCCAAACCAAAATCGAATAACCATAATCAACATTCCCTGAAATTTCAACAAAATCCGGTGAGAATTTTTTTAGTTATCTTGCTTACGCAGACATACAAAACCCATGCCACTCACTTGATATTCTCCCTTTTTCAGACCATTCTCTGTAACCATTCTCTGTAACACGAGAGATGTTTGTGCATGAAAACCCCAGCAGATCAGCAGATTCGGAAAAACAAAGAAACCAGCAAACACCAGCAAAAACAAAACCTCCTTGACAAAGGCAAAAATAAGAATACATTTTCATGCTCTGAGAGCACAAATCCCTGCCGAGGCATTTCCAACACTGTCGGTGAGTTATTGTAAAAACATGAAAAACTGCCTGATCTCACACTGTTAACAAATCCTTGAAAAAAAATCCTGGATCCACATCCAGATTTGGATCACCACTTAGATCAGATCACTTCTTTCTTGTGCCATGACCAAAATTCCCTGAAAATTTCATCGTAATCCATTTATAACTTTTTGAGTTATTCAGTTCACAAACAAACAAACAAATGCCAAGCAAAAACATAACCTCCTTGGCAGAGGTCATAAAATATAAGTTAATAACTGGTTATTGCTTTACAACTTACACTGATAAAGTTTGCATTGAATTCCTCCTTTATTGTCAATTTACATATGCTTACAGAAGAAATTGATTAGCGTTGTTTTACCATTGTCTTTAATTTATTAGATAACATGTCATTCAATTTACATGCTTAAATTCTAAATAAATACATGAAAATCTGAAATATAATTTAAATACCCTTACCACAAAATAAAAATCCTGTACCCCAGCACCCCCCATAAAACATAAAACAGACTGGAACCCAGCCAAATGTTTTATCCATAAACACTCACACTGTATCTATATCTATATATCTATATTTATACCATATTTATACTGTTAAAAAGTTCAGGGCTCATCTATGCAGCTCCTTCACCGTGCCTTTTATATGTATTGTTGGGTTGCGTTTTTGTTCTTTTTTGTGTCTATATTATATTTTGTATATTTTTGATGCATACCCAAGTCAATTTTGCACTGTTTTCTACCTTTTTTAGACATAATTTTATTCCTCCAGACCCTTATTTTATTGTAAGTATATGGTGCTTGTTCTTGCACCAATTTACCAAGTAAAATTCCTTGTATGTGCAAATGTACTCGTCAATTAATACCAATTCTGATTCAGAAATATAATAATAACTTTTTTGGTATTATCATTTGTATTAATTCTAATGGAGAATTGCTCTAGATTAGAATCTATGTGAGCGTTTCCATTTTAAGAGTAAATAGTAATAAGTAGTTTTAAATTAATTATATCGAAGATTAAGGTTTTTCCCATTTTGTGGTGCCCCCTGGAGGCCACAACACACTTACCATTTGCCTATTTTGCCTGATGGGCCAGCCCTGAGTATATGGTTTCGACAGATTTGGCCCATTAGAACAGAGTTGGACCATCCTGGTACCTAAAAGTCCGACTATCAGACATGTTGCTTAATCTCTCTGAGGACTCAGTTAACATCCGCTCAGATCAAGGCCTCTGCGTTTCTGTGTTCGTTTGATCTCCTTTCTGAGGAGTATCACCTCAGACAGATGGCCTTATCGATGTCAGACAGACACCAGTCGTGCTAATTCTGGGCCGTGCTTGGAGGTGTTTGAAAGTGTCCATCTGTACGTGAGCCCTGAAGGCCCAGAAAGCTTTTAACTGAATGCAGATGATCCTGTCAGGCAGTTACGAGGCTGGTTTTTGCCCCACCTGTCTGATTGGATTAGAGCTGGACTGATTGAAGCAGACGAGGCGTCTCTGTGGAAAACTTTGGAAATGGACTCCTGCTATGTCCTCGGAGATCTCAGGAAGTCTGGTATTAGACTGATCTGGATTGTGATTTGAAAGATGCAAATCAGCCGGAGAAACTCTTAACCTCGGGCTATTTGGAACCCAGAAACGAGGACTGCAAGGTCAGGAGTGGACGAAAGATCACATTGTTTGGATTGGCCAGCAGAGAGCTGGTTTATATTTTATATTTTGCATGTTCTTTTCTCCAAAATATCAGGATTCATGATACCAAGCATTGGATTAGATTGGATAGAATTTTATGAATCCCTTAGGAAGACTCTCTCAGGGAAATTAAGATTCCAGTAGCATTTTATAGCAGCACACAGGGTTTCAGAAAGTAAAAAAGTAAAAAGCAATTTGCAGATGTAAATGTAAATAAAAAAATATGGATTCTGTAAAATCAAAGAGAAAATTGGTGATCTGATTGCCTCAAGGGTTATTTGGTAACTCTAAAGTACATGATTTTCTGATTTTCACATTCCCAAAATAGAATAAATTGATTTTTCAGTTATGTTAGACTAGAAAAGCCTCAGTGAATAACCAGTTAATACAGAGTTAGAAAGATTTGATCAATCTCAGGGGAGGTAATGCAGCAAACATTGGCTCACTTTGGACCCCTGGTTGCAGATTAAGCTGTGAAGCATCAGTAATACACCTTTCATATCTTTACCCTGATGTTTTAACTCAAGACAACCTTAAATCCCAGAGGTTTAATTACACTTCCCTCCCTCTGATCAGTCGGGGAAGTTTTCTTAATGTCAAAGTGAGAACAAGTTTGTTGACCGGCTTCATTAAAGATTTATTAATGCTCCGTGATTAAAAGTTATAAAATCACAATGATTAAAGCAGCATGTCGTAGCTTTTTGACATGACCTAAATTTCAGTTCACTTTGTTGGTTGATTAAGCCGGTGTAGGGCTTCACGGTTAAGCTGTTGCCTTACAGCAAGGAGGTTGCTGGTTCAGCTCCGTGTTCAGTGTTTGCATGGTCTCCCAGTGCATGTGTGGATTTTTCTTGGATACTCCAGTTTCCTCCCACAGACCAAAAATATGCTGGAAAGGTTAAAGTACGTCTACATTGTGCTTGGGTTTGAGTGTGAATGGTTTCAGCCCTGTGATTGGCTGGTGGCCAGTCCAGGGTGTGCCCCACCTAGGGATGGGCATTGGTAAGATTTTATTGATACCAATGGCATTAATGATTCTGCTTCTCGATCTGATTCGTGAACAATTCTCTTCGATTCTTGTGGATATTCTGTGGGCTGAAGTTGGCCTACGCTGGTTGTCAGTGGCAACAATGTCAAACACATGACACTCCTGATATTCAAGAGCTTTTGCAAGTTGCTGGTGTTACTGAAAGTTGGCACATTTTGTTGAAAACTAAGAAACAGTCTTTACCACTTTCTGACCACTGTCTGCAGTGATTTTTGACTTCTTTGTTGTCATTTCTGCTGACTGCCTCCTTGATTTCCAAAGTGGAAAGAATTAATAAGTGAAATGATAAGGCAAAATACAAATGATGTTGATTCCTTAAGGCAGTTATCAATTCTTAAATTGGTAACAACTGGTTTGGTTTTCGATTCCTGTCACATATCAATTCTTGCTGATTTTCTGTGAGGGCAAAAGTTGTCCTGTAGGTTTTCAGTGGCAACAACACAAAGCAAAAGACACCCCTGATTGAGTGCTGTGCTGAAATTAATGCTTCTGCAAAGTTGTGCAGTGAGTGTCTTTTTGTAGAAAATTAAGCCACAGTTCTGACACTTCTCAGCCCTGTCAGTGGAAAGAATTGATGAGGGAGTTTATAAGCAAAAAGACTAATGATATTGATTCCTTGTGGGAGTTGTTATTGATTCTCAACTGGAATTGGTTTGATTCTCATCCTTAGTTCCACCTCTCACCAAATGTAAACTGAGATAGGCTTAGCCCCTTATGACCCTTAAAGGGACTTGCAGGGAGAGACATGGATTTAGTCCTGGATTAAGACTGAAGTTGGGCAGAACTGTGCAATGATCCTGGTTGCTGTTCTGCTTCTGTTCAAACCAGATGTTGATGTGTAAATAGTGTCTGATCCTGATAAAATGTCACGCTCTGTGTTATGCAGGACCTTGTTAAATCCAAAATGCAGCCAGACTATTGCTCTTAATGAAAGATGGAGCTGGACTTTTCTTACTGCTCCGTACAGAAACATCATCAACATAGTGAGCTAATGTGTGGATGTGAGTCTGAGTTCATCCATCATTGTTTCATCCATTGTTTACATTGGATTTTGCCTCCTCCAGTGCAGATTCCTGTTTTCTGTCTCAATTCAGTAATATAAAAGTTGGATGAAATGTGACATGACTGTTCAGAGTTAGAGGAGAAACATCAGATATGAATCCGATTTAGGACCACGTATAACAGTGGGTCTGATTTGAAAAATTGAATTAGTGATGTTCAGACTGTCTTAAAAAAAACAATATGGGTCAAAAAAGTCAGATGTGGGGCACTTTCTCCTGCAGTGTGAATGTAGCCTTTGAGGGTAAGAATCACAATTCTGACATTAATAGATTTTTTCTGACACCTCTGTTGATTATAACCTTTAAGAAATGATGTTGTTTGGAGGCGACTTTAGTTTGTGTTCTTAGCAAAATTAAACAGTTTCAGCTACAGCTGTGAAATTAATTGTGTTTTAATCTCAATTACAGTTACTGTCTTCTGCAGGTATGAAAACTGAGTGATCAAGATTCAAAGATCACTGGTTACATGATATGTTGAACTGTTTTCTGTCTTTTAAATTATTATTATGAGCATTATTTTGAGGTAGTTGCAGTTTTACAAGTATATCTTTATGTATTGCCTTTTCTTTAATGTTTAAAATTATTGAGTGTCAAAAGCATATATACGTGTGTATATATATAGGTATGTATATACATGTGGTCTCTTAACTTCAACGTCCACAAACATTAGAACTAAGTAACTGTTTTTAACTGGCGCAGCAGCTAGAAAAGCAATCACAAAGAAATGTCTTAAACCAGATACCCCATCTATTAAAGAGTGGTATGATGTTATATATGAAATCTATGTAATGGAAAGAATTTCCTTTTCTTTGAGGTTCAAGGACAGTACATTTAAGGACATTTGGAAGAAGGGAAAAACAAATATTTCCCCAAAATACCTGACTCTGTTTAAAAAACAAGAAGCAACATTCTGTTTTATCTTTGTATATTTATATGATAACACACCATTTTCTGTTCTAATTTATGTTGTAATATGATATTAATTGATATTGTATTAAAGAAGGAAAAAAAACATGGATCAGACTGTATAATTAAAAAAGATGTAACCCACGATGACTGTATGTTTGTCGCATAATGACCCTAAATTAAGAAAATAAAAAAAAAAGATAATCATGATTATGATTTTTGCCATTATCGAGCAGCCCTAATTTCAGCAGGTACATAAATAACCAAATAAAAGTTCTTAAATTTATTTCCCTGTATTCATCAAACTGTTAGCACTGCAAAACCTGCCAGATTAACTTAATATTTTTTCAGTCTTTAATAATTTTGTCAATAAATACAAAGAAACTCAAGTAATAAATAAATCATTAGATTGAGTAATCCAGAGATTGCTGCTGTTGAATATTTATTGCATTATTCATTCTAAGCTTCTTGTACTAGTAATTTTGACAAATTACTAAACAGAGGTATCGTTTTTGGCCAATCTTACTAAGAGGTCACGAACAGGTCATGGGTATCAGCTGCATGCCTGACCTTTTCCCTCCTCATCAAGCATGGGCTGGTGTCCTTGTTCATTTCCATCTTTTCTTGTGAATCTCGTGAAGACATTGCTGAGTGACTTCACATGAGATTTGATGATGTTTGGAGACTGACAGCTGGTTCTGCTCTTTCTTTTCCTTGGATGTATCATCTGAAATGTGAAAGGTTGGCGTTTGTTTACTAGCTATCATGGGGAACAGGTGGCGTGAAAACAGCAAACAGGAATATTCAAACTCCATCTCAATGGAAACAGGATGAAAAGCCAGCGTGGGTTTGTGGGTTTCAGGGAACCGTGAAGAGAGCTTGATCGATCTGACTGTTGGCTCAATTGGACCCGTGTCACCTACATACGATTGGCCGATCTGTATGAAGCCATAATGAGGAAACGATGAAAGTAGAACAATAACACCAACAGCTGCAGAGGCAGAAGGTGTCAAGATAATTCACAGCAGGTTACACGGTGATATGTGAGCGCCCCCGTGACTGGCAGCTATAGTGAAGCTGTAATCATGACACACTGACAATGTCAAGACGTCAAAACTCCCAGGGTCGGACTTCCTCCGATTTCACGTACTGTAAGCTTAAAATCCTCCCACGCAGCAGAGCAACAGGTTACCAATACAGAGGCGGGAGTCTCTAATTAACTGCATCCCTCTGAATTGGCTGGAAAAAAGACCTACTGCCTGGCAGCGATGTGCCGCGGTGAAGGATATAATTACCGTGCACTTGAAGTACAAAGGTGGGCCGAGACGAGGGGCTTAAGTGGTCTCTATGGGGATGGATCTATAGAAATCCTGTAAGTAAGGGTTTAGCAAAAGACCCTGTAACGGCTCTTTAGATATCACATTCAAAAACAAAGGATGATCATAAGGCTCCATGACCTTAAATTTGACCTACAGCTTCAAAATATTAAAACAATACCCTTTCAAGTGTTCTTGATGATAAGGACCAGTGCCCTAGATCACAGTCTGAGATATATCAGGCCCTTTCTGGGTAGAGTGGACATTTTTACAAAGTTTATACTGAATAAGTCAATCAATCAAACTATATTTGTATAGCATAAAGAGAGCACAAGTAGGAGAACGTATGTGCAAAACAAACGTAAATGATAATAATAAGAAATAAACAAACCCAAATTAAGCAAAAAAAAAAAATAGAAAGCACTCAGAGAGCACAAACCTCCATTAAGGTGGCTCAAATATTGCTGTGACATCTATAAGCAATAGTTCCATGATAAAGTTACCATCATAATATGATTCATTGACCCTGAAAACCCACACCTAGCACTCAGAATCATGTTGATATCATTATTAGTTAGACAGTTACTGAGCAAAAATCATCCCTTGCTAATGGCGCTTACCTAGATCACCACCAAAATCGAATCGTTTCTAAGTTGGGCCATTACCAACATCTCCATAAAAATTCAACAAAATCTGTTCAGTAGCTTTTGCATAATCTTGCTATCAAACAAACAAACAAACACTGGCAAAAACATAACCTCCTTGTTGGAGGTAATAAAAAATAAATAAATTAAATAAATTGAAAAAAATAATAATCAAAGACCTTGATTTAACAGAACAATGTGTGTGTAAGCAAGGAATTGTTCAAAATGAGAAAACACTGGAGATGAAAGTGAAAAAATAAAAACAGAATATAAGTAATAATAAAATTAAAATAAATAGATTTGAGATAAGTAAGTAAAGATTATTTGGTAAGAATGATAAAACAAACAAAACATAAATATATTACTTTTAAGAAGACCTGCTAAAATGTAAAAATAGATAAAATAACAAAACAGTAAAAAAAAGTGAGTCACAACAAGCACACAGGACTGTGTAACAAGGAAGAGACAGACAGAGCTCACCCTCCGCTAATTAGCTTAGCTTAAACGCTGGGAGTCAATGGGTAGTGTTAGCTTGCCTCTGCCTACAGTCATCCGATCAACTCTTCAGCAACTCTAACTGGTCCTCGTTTTTCATAAGACACTTTATAAGATGGGATGAGGATGATTTCTTCAGGACTGACGAAGGTCCACAACCTTACCTACTTGAACCAGAATATATGGAGGAGGAACTACGTGTTTTGGAAGCCGAGCATGCACTAAGAGAAGCAGAGGCAGTGGAACAGTTAGTCTCATATGTGTTTCTTTCAAAAATTACATAAAGTGCTAATCTTAGTCTAAAAATATATAACGTAACGTAACACAGTACAAAAACGAGTCACAACATGCACACAGGACCATTTGGAGTTGCTGAAGAGTTTATCTGATGACTGGAGGCTGAGGCAGGCTAACACTACCCATTGACTCCCAGTGTTTGAGCTAAGCTAATTAGCAGTGGGCTAGCTCTACGCGTCTCTTCCTTGTTACTGCACACAGTCGAAAGAATGGTGTCTATCTGCTTGTTATGGACTCTGGAGTGAGGCAAGACAGGGTAGATTTAAAATGAAAAAATGTTGGTGTATCCCTTTAAAGTGGAGAAATTCTATGTTGTTGCTTTGCTTAAACTCATTTGCCTTAATTTCTTAGGCCTGGTTAAGGTATGAGTTGACTGTGCACAGAGGCAGAGCTTCCAGTTATCTGCTTCATCCCGAATCATCATAAAAAAAGACGACCTTTATGTTGTTGGTCAAGCTCTTGTTGACGAGAAGCACTTTGCATTCTGGTGTGTTTGGGTGGATGCTCTGCCCTGCCCCATCAGAGCTCAGGCCACCGCTCCTGCGAACAATACAGAGCTGTTCAGTCCCTGTGCGGGGCAAAGAGGGAGCTCATTAAGGAGCCGCACAGCCTCCCTGCCAGGCACAAAGGTCTGTTTAAAGTTTGCAGCTGCTCTCCTGCCAGCTACATATTTAGTGAAGAAAAATTGTTTTTTTTTCTCAGGTAAATGGCTCCACGGCTCCTTCGGTCTCACAGATTAGTGCAGACTTGGGGTAAAATATGACGGCTCATTAGCTTTGCAAATGAATTAGATTAAGGACAGTGATAAATGCTTTAATTAAGGTACCATGATCAGTTCCTTAAATTTCACTGGAGCTCCTCTCTGTTTCTAAATCTACATGGTTAATATTCACGCAGGAATGGACAGAGGACGAGAAATAACTTTAATGTTTTAAACTCTGAACACGTTGAAGCTGCTGGACTGCAGCTCATAAGATTATTAGTCACACATTGATTTAATGATAAATAGTAAAAGAGGAGATAAGGAAAGATATGTCTGTTCTTGTAGATAAACAAGTGTAGAACCATCATAAAAAAGCACTTTAATATTACAAACAAAAATTCCAGTAAAGTTGGGATGTTGAGTAAATCGTAAATATAAACAGAATAAAATGATTTGCACATCCTTTTTGGACCTATATTCTGATTTATACACCACAAAGTCATGATATTTAATGCTCAAACTGATCAACTTTATTGCTTTGTTGCAAAAATTCACTCATTTTGAATTTGATGCCTGCAACATGTTCCAAAAAAGCTGGGACAGGGGCAACAAATGCTCAAAAAACACCTGTTTGGAACAATCCACAGGTGAACAGCTTAATTGGAAACAGGTGAGTGTCATAATTGGATATAAAGGGAGCTTCACAAGCAAGGATTTGGTGAGGTTAACCACTTTGTGAACAACTGTGTGAGCAAATCGTCCAACAGTTTAAGAACAACATTCTCAATGTACATTTGCAAGGAATTTAGGGATTTCATCATCTACAGTCCATAATATCAACAAAAGATTCAGAGAATCTGGAAAAATCTCTGCATGAAAGCAGCACAGCTGAAAACCAATATTGAATGCCCATGACCTTTGATCCCTCAGGCAGTACTGCATTATAAACCAGCGTCATTCTGTAAAGGATATCACCACGTGGGCTCAGGAACACTTCAGAAAACCATTGTCAGTTAACACAGTTCATCTCTACATCTACAAGGTCAAGGTCAAACTCTACCATGCATCATGGACGTGGTGTCCTCCGGGCTAAAGAGGAAAAAGACCATCCAGGCTGTTATCAGAGCAAAGGTCAAAAGACAGCATCTGTGATGGTATGGAGGAGTGTTGGTGCCCACGGCATGGGTAACCTGCACATCTGTGAAGGCTCCATTAATGCTGAATACAGGTTTTAGTGCAACATGCTACCTGGGATGTCTTTATCAGGGATGTTGCTGTTTATTTCAGAGACAATGAAGACACGTTCTACATAGTAAAAGAGTGCAGGTGCTAGACTGACCTGCCTGCAGATAATTTGGCAAAATACAACAATGGAGTCCCAGGACTGTTGAGCAATTTAAGTCATACATCAAGTAAGAATGTGGAAGAATTCCACCTACAAAGCTTCAGCTATTAGTGTCCTCAGTTCACAAATGCTTATTGAGTGTTATTAAAAGTAAACGTGATGTAACACAGAGGTAAACATGCCCCTGTCCCAGCTTTTTTGGAGCATCAAATTCAAAATGAGTGGATATTTGCAAAAAACAATGAAACAAACTTCATATATATAAAGTAAGAGAAGGTTCTGGGTGATAATCAAGCTGGAATCAGTGAATGAATGTAATTTTAGAAGTGGATTGGCTGATCAGATATAAAAATACTTGACTTTATATTTTCATTTAATTGGCGAGCAGAGCAGCTCACTCCAGCAATAGAGACACGGGGCCTGTAAGCACTTAAACATTTACAGTCTGTAGGGACGACAACCAGCTCTGAGAAACCAATCGAGCTCTAATGAGCACCCCCACACTTCATCCAACCATGGATCAGCTTCATTATTTATCCATGCTGGTGTGATCGGGATGATGGCGACGGCCCGGTCACCTCTCCTGCATCAATACTGCCTCTCTGTGAGAGCTCTCAGATAAACTCAGGAGCAGGGGTTCACTCTGTTTTCTGCTGAACAGGACGCTGGCGACACGGAGCTGCTTTATTCGCTCAGAGACATGCTGCCAGCTGTGTGTTTTTCTGCTCCTGTCATCAACCTCAGCCATTTATTAGCCTCCCACGGGATTTGTGCACCAGCGCTAACGGGGAGTGTAATTACGAGTATGAAAAATTAGAAAAAAAATTAGAGGAATAGGACAGTGTGTGATTGCTCGAAATATGATAATGAGGCCTATTTCCAATTAAAAGCGAAAGCCGGTTGCGGGGGTTGTAAATTAAGAAAGGGGAAACCATAATGAGCTAATAGTTTTATGCATTTTTGTTGTGCAGATCTAAAAATCTCAGTATCAAATCTGTGGCGAACATCTCATCGCAGGCTAATGAGATCACAATGGGGATAGAGCAGCTTCCTTGGAGGTGAATGCTAGGGGGGATTTGTCGGGGTGTTTGGACCACTCAGATAGGATTCAGAAGAAAGGAGATCCTGTTGGCTCCTAACGCAAGCGTGGGTGACTCCTAATTGAGTAGAGAGGCTGCTTTGTTTTGTTGGTCGTGGGGAAAAGCAGCACTCGGCGTAAAAGCAATTTATACCCTTGCAAAAGAAACAGAAAAGAGCCACTGAGGCTGCTGGTGAAAGCTTTTCGTCCATCTATAGCTGAACCCGAGGATGCTTCTGGATGTGATAGGACGGTGTATGTAGATTAACGTGCTTTATAATGCAGCCTGGCTTCACCTCCTGCATTAACACACACCCTCACAGCAAAGGCCGACTGAGTTTCATCTTTTTTTTTGCTATTAAGTTCTCCTCCGAGTTGCTGAAAAAAAAGTCAGACTGAATAATTAGCTGTACCAAGGTTCCTCTTCTGGCTCTATTGTTCATGCATTATTTATAGTGGCATCTGCCTGAGAGTAGACTCTGTGCTGGTGGAGCTTCTCTGCTTTGCTGCAGGCAGAGCGATAGATGTCTGCTGGTTAGTTCGTCTGTATTGAAGGCAGAGGGTGGAGGCAGAGCCAATACTCAATCAATGATGGAGCAATTTAGGGGAAAGGAGCACCTTCATCATTTATCTTTGTGATGCTTTTTAAAATGGAAACAGATGAAGGACCACACATAGTCTATATGTGCCTCTGATTAACAGTTCAATAAAGGAGCCAACGAGTATATATAAATATATGTACCATTCGTGCCACTTTACCCTCTTTGTATTGGTTGGACCGCCTTTTCAGAATCAGAATCTCTTTATTGTCACATGTTAATACTTCCTCACACAGGGCCATGTTAACATGGACACAAGTAATAGGAATAAAGGCTCACATATTGCTGTTACATCTCTAAGCAATATTTCCATGATAAAGTTACCATCATAATATGATTCATGACCCTGAAAACCCCCACCTAGCACTCAGAATCGTGTTGATATCAATATTAGTTAGAGAGTTATTGAGCAAAAATGATACCAACATCTCTTGAAAATTTCAGCAAAATTCCGTCCTGTAGTTTAGGAAAATCTTGCGAACAAAGAAACAGACAAACAAACAAACAAACAGACAAACATATGTCGGCAAAAACATAACCTCCTTGGTGGAGGTAATAAGATTAATATGCCATGGAACAAGTTGAACTTATTTTGTCTTTTTTTCATCTAGTGAAACAATTAAAAAATTTATGATTTTTATATATATTTATATATTTTAAAACTTTTCATTACTTTTACCTCTTAGTCTTTGATGTTAAAAATGATAAATGAGATGACGGTTTCAATGATTGCATGTGGTATATGTCGTATAATCAGTGTATTTGTGTTTAAGCCACACTGTGTAGTTTGTTCTCCCATCTCATGGTGAAAATGTATTTTGCTTTCAAATGAATAGTGCTCTCTAGTGCCTCGCTTTTTCAAATGTGCTTAACTCTATGGTTGCCAGTATGTGCCTAGAAGCTATGTCTTTTTCGTTTCTTGGCCGACAAGGATTCCTTCTCCTGTGGCGTGGCATAAGTGCGATCTTGCATTATGAACGAACGTGCAGTGCAGGCTTTCAGATTTGCTGGGGCTGTGCTCCTTCTCCGTTTCATTCACGCTGGCTCTGAGTGAAAACGCGTTTAGCCTTAGCCAGTACCACGTAGTGCTTTATGTCCCTCTTGTCGGTTTATAGTTTTAATAGACTGGAAGGACATAGTAGCCTCTATAGGACTTACCCATTATATGTAAACACAGATAAGAAATTCCTCGCTCAGGAGGACAAGTCAGATTATTGGCAGAGGCGAATTGACGCAAATGAGGACATATTTATGAATGTAGACATTGTTTTTAGCTCATAAATTCCTTAAAAAGCCACACAGTGTCCCTTTCACAACTGTGATCTCAATATCCGTCACAATAACTGTGATTATGATTTTTGCCATCGGGCAGCCCGACCCTAGAGATGGTTGTGTGTAAAAATCCAAGTAGATCGACAGTTTCTGAAACTATTAGACCAGCCTGACTGACACTAACACTCATGTCACATTCAAAATCACTAAAATCACCTTTTTCTCCATTCTGATCCTCAGATTGAACTACAGCAGGTCATCTTGACCACGTCCACAGGTTCAAATGCATTGAGCTGCTGCCATATGATTGACTTATTAGCTATTTGCATTGATAAGCAGTTGAACAGCCGAGTTAATGGCACCTTAGATGGTCAGAATTTTGAATAATCAACATGGAAGCATGGGTTCAGACTGATGGTGGTGTAATGATGTGGGGATATTTCTTGTCACACTTAAGGTCCTTTAGTACCAACTGAGCATCATTTAAACCCCACAGACCATTGTTCCTGACCATATCCATCCCTTTGTTATCACAGTGTCCCCATCTTCTGATGAATACTTTTAGCAGGATAACACGCCGTGTCACAAAGCTCAAATCATCTCAAACTGGTATCTCGAACATGACGGTGAGTTCACTGTACTCCAGCAGCCTACACAGTTGCCAGGTCTCAATCCAATAGAGCACCTCTAAGATGTGGTGGAATGTGCAGCCCACAAATCTGCAGCAACTGTGTGATGCTATCATGTCAGTATGGAGCAAAATCTGTGACAAATGTTTATGTGTTGAATCAATGCCATTAAGAATGAAGCTAAAGGCTAAAAGGAGGGTCCTGCAAGGTGTACCTAATAAAGTGGCTGGTCACCAAATGTACAAACTTCTACACACACAAACAACAAATTCATGTAGACTTTAATGTTATTGTATGTTGTTTATTTTCTCTGAGTAAAATCTTTCTGACGAAGAATTAAGGCAGAAGAGGTCCAACCTGGTACTAGATATACCTTATAAAGTGGCCAGTGAGTGACAGGATTTTTGGTTATGCAGAAAATTATCAAAACCTCTGTGCAAATCAATGGATTAAATGTCAGATTTTCAAAGTCTGCAGAGATTCATTTTTCTGTCCACACCAACTGCTCGCTCTTTGTTTCATGTACAAACATGAAGAAGTTTTTCAGATCTTCTAGTTTTTAAAGCAAAGTTTTTGACCTGCCAAAAGGCCAGCAAACATTTTTATCCCTGGAGCCACACTGACGGTCTGGCAGAGAAATAAAGAGACGAAAGTAAAAGTCAGCAAAAAACAAAAAGTTCAAAACTCAGAGTCTCATATTTGATAGATTTCATGCTGGATGTCGGAGGAATGAGGCAATGTGGATCTTAACCGTAATGTGTTTAAGGTCTAAAGAGAAAATTGAACCACTGTTGCCAGATTTTCCGACTGAAATAAGCAACCAGGTTGATAAAAACAAGCCCAAAACAAGCGACCTGCAGCTATTTTTTTTTCCAATGTGACATTTATAAAAAGAAAAAATCTACATAAGTGTGTTTTGATTTTAATCCCCATTAAATTTCAGTTTCACAGTAACATTCTTTCTTATTTGGCTCTTAATTTACTTATTCAACATCCTTTTCTTCATACAGAAGTGAAGGGAGGGGCTACTGTTATTTATAACTCTGTTATCACTAAACAGTCTGTCTAACCTTGATTTATGTAACCAAACAGACAAAGTCAGGCTTTTATCCAAGTTTTATGCTGATCCTCTCCAGCTTTGTTATGGTGAAAACAATAACAGCTATATCAGACATAAATTTAATTCTGCCTATAAGGATTTCTTTTCGGTGGAAACATCATCTTTGCCCCTCTTTTTACAGTAAAATTTATATTTGTGTTTGGAGTGGGACAAAATAGTTTGTGTAACTTCTGAATTGAGTTTATACTGGTAGTAGAGTGAGCATCAGACCCCTCCTGGGTTTGGAGGCACAACAAGCCAAAAAAAACCCCACAACCTGCAACTTCCAATATTTACCAACAACTTTTCAGAAAAAGAAGCCCAAAGTCGCTTATAATAAGCAGACCTGGCAACTATGAACTGAACCCTTCGGCATCACCATATAATCAGAATCTCCTTATTTCAGAGGTGTTGGATGTAGATGAGCTCAATCACCTTCCTCATATTCCTCAGACTTGAACCATGTCAGTGTTCTTGTATGTTTCCGCAGTACGATTATTTTTTGTATGATGGGAGGCAGGAGCCCGAGTTTATCCTCACTGGGCAAACACTCCAGGATGGCTTCACCTGCTGTATCAGCGTCGCTCTGCAGTCATGGGACCTGCTATTTGAGTGGAAATGATTAAACCTGACAAAACAAACAGTAAATATAGCTGTGCATACATTAGCTGAGTGTAAATACATTTATTCAGCAGACAGAACACCCTCCTGAATACAGAACGATCTGCCTCCAGTGTTTTAAAAACACGATGTGTTAGGAGGTCACATAAATATGAGACTAATGTTTGCTTTTTTAAAACTCCTGTTTATGTAAAGAATTGTTTCCCCCTGTTGGCTAAAGCTGGACCTATATAGAGTGACCAGATGTCAAAATTTAGCAGGACCATCCTGTTTTCAGGCCTTGTCTACTGTGTCCCCACAAATATCCAAAAAGATGCTGATATGTCCTGATTTAGGACGGTCCTTGTCCCCCATTTTAACAAACCGAAATAAGATACAAATACATTTCATCATGCTTGCAACACTGATTTGTCTTCATAACAATATATAAATATCTTCATGCTAAGACTGAAGTGCAGTATTTTGTAGATAAAACACTATTGAAAAATAACATACTCTCAAATTATATTATAATACTTTGTCAAATTACAAAAGGGTTTGATCATTTATTAAACAATAACATCATAGATAACTTTACAATAGCAAGGACACATGAATCTACATATACAGTCCGACAGCGGGAAGTGACTGCATGTTTGAAAACAATGGCGGCTTCTGAAATGGTCTCTGTGGATGCAGCAATATCTGCAGTGTAATCAAAAATGGACTCAATTTCTTCTTTAAAAGAGGAATAAAGAAGTTCACTTAAAGCTTTTCTACAAGGAACAATGTTTTTGCTCTGCTCCCGACCGGTTTCAGTAAGAGTTTGATCAGCCAACTGGTTCCTCTGGTGGTGAAAAAGATGGGAAGGGCTCCAAACCCCAGTGTGATAATCGTGTCTCTGCTGGTTGCCCTCATGGACGATCAAATCAGAGAAGCTGGGAAGCTGGGAGAGAATGTGAAAATCCTCCAGTTGCGGGTTAGTCCATGGTCATCAAGGTTACTCTGCTCTCCTCAGAAGTTTACCAGGAGAATCGTTGACGAGATTCACGTCACATACGGTTGCGATCAAAATCATTTAACCCCCATTGCAAATGAGGATTGTTGGCAAAATGTACTTCCAGCTGTTTGCAATAAACAAATAGAACAAGAACAATTGAAATAGCTCAACACAACTAATATTACAAGAGGCTTCTCCAAATTCAAAACAAAATGACACTTTTAATGACTACTGCAGTCTCAAAATTATTCTATTATTCTATATAGCTTTTTATTGCATGTTAGAAATATGGCTGTGTCAAGAGAATTGTCCAAAAAGTTAAGAGAAGAGATCATTGCCCTTTCACAAACAAGGAAGAGGATATGAAAAGACAGCAAAAGCACTGAATTTTCCTAGAGATTCAAGCTGTGTTCGAAATCGTCCACTCATTCACTCACTCACTCACTATTCCCTATGTAGTGTAAATGAAATAGTGAACTACATAGGGAATGACTGAACGAGATTTCGGACACTACACTGACATTTTGTAAACGTCATAGCGTCAGTAGATGAGCCGGATATTCCTGTGACAGAAGTGGATGGGCCAAGCATCACGTAAACAAACCGGGCACTCGGGAGGGTAAGTAGCAAATTTTGCAGCTGTTTACAGCCATTAAAAGACATAAAAAAGCTATGCTAAGAACGTGTTAAAGATACTTTGACCTACCTTACATTTATAAACGAAAGCAGCGCCAATTTGTGCCTTAGCAGCATTCTTTCTACGCTCCATCTTCTTCGTCTTCTCTGGAAAAACATGACCGCATTGCACTGTGGTATACGGGAGTACAATGTAGGGTACATCCTATGTACACTCACATTTGCTGTGCATTGTGGGTATTTTTTAGTGCACTATATAGTGAATGAAATTAACCGCTGAGAATTTGAACAACACTACAAAATGACGAACACACTATATAGTGCACTATATCCGTGATAGGGATACAGCTACAGTTGGAAGCATAGTTTGCAAGTTCAAAGTTAAAGGAACAGTGGCTACACTGCCTGGACGTGACAGAAAGAGAAAGCTATCAAATCAGTGAACTGGAGACCATTGCCCACGGGGAATGGGCCAAGATTCCTCAGGAACGACACCAGAAGCTGGTGTTGTACTAAGTACTGAAGTTTCTTGTCATGAAGGGGTTGAATAATTTTGAGACTGCAGTAGTCATTAAAAGTGGCATTTTGTTTTAAATTTAAAGAAGCCTCTGGTAATTGTGTTGATCTATTTCACTTGGTTTTGTTTTGTTTATTGCAAACTGCTGGAAGTTTGTAAATTTTGCAAATAAACCTAATTTGCAATGGGGGTTTAATGATTTTAATTGCAACTGTATAAGCGGTAAACGATACATCTGTGTGATATAATTTACTGTAAGACGAGTTTCAGTCTAAGGACTAAAATGTAGTTTAAGCTAACGGCTAACAACAGGGTCTAGCATCTGAGGGCAATTTGGGGTCGCAAATCAACCTAATGAGTACGTTTTTGGTCTGGAGGAAGTCAGAGTGCCTGGAGAGAACCCATGCATGCACGAGGAGAACGTGCAAACTCCACACAGAAAGGCCCTGACCAACAAGGGGTCCGAACCAGCAGCCTTCTTGCTGTTAGGTCTACGCACCAACCTGCAGCTTGACCCAAATACAGCATGTGATTACCTGATGTTTCTGTGCACATGCTTCATCTTCAGGGTCACACAGACTGGCTTTAAACTCCGGTCTGACCAAACACACAAACATCACGTTCAGTAACAAAAACTGTAACAATGGAAGGTGCTCGGGTTCAACCTGACATTGATAGATCCTCCGCTCCAGGCCTCAAATCCCTCCGTGTTGAAACAGCGGGGCAGGTACGGTACAACTAGGCCGGGCTGCTACAGAAACTTCAAGGACGTGCTCTTGCCCGAGGATAATCTGCTCCCTTCACCGTCGTCTGTATGTTTGATTTTTATGTTGGACATGACGGGTGCCTTTTTCCCTTTGTCTTTGGCTCGACCGTCCCGGAGCTTCATATGGAGGAGCAGAGGGAGACAAGAAGGAGGTGTCAAGGACATGCATGAGGACCTGCTATCCCGTCTGTGAACATGCTTTGTCCAGCATGCGGTGGATATTTGTGTTTGTATGTGTGGGAAGGAGGCTGTTAATTTGTGGAGTTGGCTGCGTAATGGATCCACACCACAAAGTCACACCGAGGTGACCTTAATCAAGGGATTCACACAGGAGAGATGGGGCGAGGAGCTGGAGCGCTAATAGCTTTCTTCTCTACTGAAAAACCTCGACAGGATCTCATTTATGCCTGATGCAGCTCTTTTCCTGAAGCCGTAACGTGACGTCTCAATGTGCCTCACTGTTTGACTGGAATATCATGCTGTCACTGCAGGAGATCAGCATTATCAGCCGCCACAACAAGCTAATTTGTTCTCTTTGCCGTGGCAAACAAGGGGAATTAAATGTAATCAGCCAGCTAGCATATTTAACTTAGCTACCCCCGTGAGCTGTCTGACGCAGATCCCCTTTGCCTGGTTATCATCGTTATCTTCAGCTAACTGTGCTGCTGGTTTGTAAACTCGTGTCTGACAGTTTAAAGGCGGCTTCAGTGGTCTCTCGTTATAGTCTGATCATTTCAGCATGCAGATATGTTGGAAATTTAGGGAAACACCCTCTACATCAGTGTTCACAGGGACACAGGTGAGATAAAAAGGTATAATTCAGTTAAAGTGAAATTAAAAAAAAAAAAAAAAAAAAATTATATATATATGTATATATATATACATATAATAAAAATAAATAAAATAAAATAAAAAATAGCAAAAATATAGATCGATGGATGATAATAATAATAATAATTATAATAATAACAATAATAATAATAAGAAGAAAAAGAACAGTAATTAAAAAAATATGTAATATACTTTGGTCAAATAAAATAGTAATATAAATTAAATAAAAATAAAATAATAAATAAAATAAAATGAAATAAAAATAATAATGATAATAAGTAAAATATATAATGATAAATTACAACAAAAACATTAATAAAAATAAAGAATAATAAAATAAAATAAAAATATATAAATAAAATAAAATAATAATTTAGAAATAGATAACATATGATAATTACAAAAGTAACAAAAATATAATAATAGTAATAATATTAACAATAATAATATTATATTTTATATTTTTCATTGTGCAACATGTTGCACAATGAAATTAAAATATAATGATAATATTAATAATTAATAATATTGATAGAAAATAAAAATAATATAAAATTAAGTTTGGTCTAAAAAACTGAAAATACAAGTGAAGTAAAAAATTATAAATAAATTAAAAACAATTAATATTGATGATTAATAATATTAGAATTATTTTTAAAAAAATAAGAGATATAAAATATAATTATAAAAATAAAACTATAGGCTAAATCTTGTGGAGCTTTGCAGACTCATGCTTACATCACACAATAGCAAGCTCAAATGTTTAACCAGCAGCTGATTTTTAATATGGGATAAGATTGTAGTTGGTTTTAGCTGAATTAGATAACAACTCTCTCTTAAAAAAGCTGCTTTACAAGGTCAACTGATGTCTGCACATAGTTGGAACACTTAGGGATGGTAGGTGTTGTGGTTTATTTTGGTTGCACAGGTGCCTTTGTTTAACATCCTCCGCCAATATTACACCTTTACTAGTGCCTGTATTTTCTTCCTTGCCTTATTAAAAACATTTTGTACATTAAATTTAGGTTCATAAGATGAAGAATCTCTTGTTTGTTTTTAAATCCCAATCAGTCTTTGCTCTGTAATAACAGATTCTTGAGGCTATCTTGTATATTAAGTAGTAAACCCTGCCTGCATGGCTTATTTTACTTTGGGCAACAAAAATCTGTTTGCTGGAGTCTTTTGGAGCTGAATATATTTTCTGTGCCTCTGCTGCATTTAGTATTGATTTTAGTTTCCTGCAGTGGATAAGCCTGCTCACACCAAACAAGATTTAAGCTCATTCATGTGTTTATGTATGCTGATAAGTTTTTGTGTTTGCAGATCAATACTGAGACTTCAGTAGAAACAAGTGTTTTTGTTTTTGTGGAGCCTCAGACTTCAGCTCATCTTATTATGTGTGTTTTTTCCACCACTATTGTGTTCAGGAGCAGCGTGGCTCAGCACCGAAAAAGAGCGCCCCGCATAAGCTGCGAGCTCCCTCGGGCATCTGTGTGGAGCTCAACCTGAAGGCTCGCCTCCTCTCTTTCTGCTTCTTTGTTTTGCAAATGTTGTGGGGAGCAGGAAGGGAAGGGAGGGAGCGAGGAGGGATAAGATGCTGCAGAGACTTTCAGGGTTCTGCTTGGCTCAGCAGCAAGGTCCAACAGAATCCATTTTTTTTCTGCATCTGCACCATCCTCCTCCTCCTCCTCCTCCTCCTCCTCCTCTCCAATTACTGCATCTCTCAGAGCATGCAGCGCCTCGATTCAGATTCAGAGCTGGCTACAGGAACGCGAGCCCCGGCCACTGTTTGATATGTCTCTTCATCAGTGATTGGAGGCCACAGCTAACGGGCTCATGAGAACGATAAAAAAGGTTCATTTTTGTGATGCAACTTCCTGAAAGATGGATTTATTAGCCAAAGGCAGCAGCTCTGAATACATGAAAAGCCTCCAGTCAGACCATCCTAATGCTGATGTTAATGTAGCTACCAGGGACGCAACAGTACAGCATGTCCACGGTTTGATACAGCAGTTTCAGTTTGGCTTGAACAGCTGGGGTCAATGGAGTATTTTGTTTTCTCAATTTTTAAATGGAATTCATTCATTTTTACAGTTTAAACATGGCTTGCGCACAATCTTGAAAGCCCCCCGTTGACATTGATAACCAATTAAAACGCTACACTGTTTGGGAGCAGAGGAAATTCTGCTGACGCTGACGGGGATGTAACAGTGGTAAACAAGCCCCTATCCCAGCTCTTTAGGAATGGATGGCAGCATGTTGCTCCAAAACCTGTATGTACCTTTCAGCATAAATTCTGTCTTCACATATGTGCAGGTTACCCATGCCATGGGCACCAACACACCCCCTTATGCCATCACAGATGCTGCCTTTTGACCTTTGCTCTGATAACAGTCTGGATGGTCCTTTTCCTCTTTAACCCGGAGGACACCACGTCCATGATGTCCAAAAACAGTCTGAAATGTGGACTCAGACCACAGCAGACTTTTCCACTTTGCCTCAGTCCATCTCAGATGAGCTCGGTCCAGAGAAACCGGCGGTGTTTCTGGGTGTTGTTGATCTTTGGCATTGTCTTTGCATGGTAGAGTTTGACCTTGACCTTGTAGATGTAGAGATGAACTGTGTTAACTGACAGTGGTTTTCTGAAGTGTCCCTGAGCCCACGTGGTGATATCCTTTACAGAATGATGCTGCTTTATAATGCAGTGCAGCCTGAGAGATTGAAGGTCACAGGCATTCAATGTTGAATTTTGGCCCTACTGCTTATGTGCAGAGATTTCTCCAGATTCTTTGAATCTTTTGTTGATATTATGGACTGTAGATGATGAAATCCCCAAATTAATTGCAATTGGCATTGCTTGTGAATGACTGCACCTTTTGAGGATACTTCTTTTATATCCAATCATGACACTCACCTGTTTCTAATTAACCCGATCACCTGTGGAATGTTCGAACAGGTAATTTTTGAGCATTCATCAACTTCCCCTGTCGTTTTTGCACCTGTACCAGATTTTTGAAACCTAGCGCAGGGATAGGTGGAAAAGGTTTGGAAATCATTGTTTTCTATTACCGGTATGTATGTTTGGGATGCAATATAATCGGAGCAATATCGCTGTTAGATTTTTTAGCAGATTTATAGCTGATATTTTGAAGGTACAAATTGGCCATTAATCTTCCATACATTGACTGTAATGTTGTCAAAATGTACAAATGCACTATAACGGTTTACATAATAATTACTGCAATTCCATCTTCATAAATCAATAGCGTAATTTGTTAAAAAATAAAATGTTTCACATCAGTTTTTAACACAAATGCACTGCAAACTTTAGATTAACATCAGTTTAAGTGAAGTTGAGGCTTTGCTTTTGCTCTTGACAAAAATATTAGTTTTGATGAAGAGTTTCAACATATTGGCATATCAGCAAAAATCTAGTATCATGCATCCCTAATTTAGGTTTTACACAACATCCTAACATTGTTGTCTTTGGGGTTTGTACAGTAAAAATAAACCCCTTATGTGGAAATATGTGCAAAATCATGAAAAGATAATTAAAATGTATCTAATACATCCACTTCTTTGGGACTCTTGGATTCTCAACTGGCTGATTAGGCAGAAGTGGTCCCTTCAGAATAATTGTGCCAAATTTGGTGCTTGTATTGTCATTTGCTTTAATATTTGATGTTACCTGCTCCACTACAAAGTCTTTTTTATTCAAGCTAAAGGTTGAAAGGTGCGGCATTTTGGTTTGATTTGTCCACAATGCTGATGTTTTCTATTTATCCCACTTTCCCATTCCTGCTGATGAATATTTATGCCCCTGTGTTATAATACCATGACGATATGCCACATGGACCATGAATATTGACATGTATATCTTAACGAGGTCAAAAAATGATTGAGTTTTGAAAAAGGCAAAACAATATACGACACTTCTTCATGTTAAAGTTGTGAAATCTTACCCCAATTTTAGCTCAGCCTGATCGGATGTTACTTGTAAGAAGGGGTTTCCTCATCCCTGAACTTTGACTCACAGGAACAAACAAAGCACAGCCGACATGGATGCATGGATGTTGTTTGCAAAACTGAAAATACTATGATTTACAACCAAGAATGCTGTATCAAAAGGTTCGGCGTTTTAAAGAGAATTGTCGCAGCCCTAGTATCTACCCATTAATCTCCCTGTGACTCAAATCTTTTTTATCCTCTGCATTTTTCCCTGGTCAGCCTGATTATTCCTGCATTCAGCACAGTGCAAATGTCTCACATGGATGCCCGCTTGACGCTCCACGGCTCAAAAATTTGCCCTTCACTGTGCAGAGCCGGCTGCAGACTGTGCTCCGTGCTGTACTGCATTGCAGGCAGGCGTCTTACCTTGTGAAACAACATGTGTCCTTCGCCTGCAGGCCCCCCGAGCGCTCCGATTCGGATGATCAATTTGATCCAGCTCCGTGTTGCCGGGCTGCGACTTAATCCCATAATGCCCTGGTGTTTTTGCTGCAATTGAGAGCCGGGGCACCCCCCATTTTTCTACGTGGGTTTCTCATTTTTCTGTAAATTGTGATGAAAAATCTCTCGCTTCTGTCATTCACAGGGCATGTAATCGAGTCAAACTGCCTGTAATACAACCCCTGATCGTGTCAGAGCAGAAATCTTCGCCTTGTCATGGTTCAATTACAGAAACAGTGGAATTGTTTTCTATAGGGGCATCATTATTGGCAGAAAATACGCCCTTGGCTCTTTGTGTGTTTTCAGCCTCATGTTTGAGTGAAAATTCAATGTTTTGCCACTCTAAAGCTGGCGGGCTCAGGCCGAGAGACTCGCGGCATCATTTTGGAACACTCTAATGCATTTCTAAGTGGTTCAATCTGTGGTGGGCCCGGGCTATTAGTGTCTCTCCCTATTTCTCCGCTGTTTTCAAAGACGGCAGCCGGGAACAAACAGAGAGAGACATTACCTCCACCACTCAGGGCCCAGCATGCTGAATCTTGGCACTGTAATGACGAGGCAAAGTCGAGATGCTCTCCTGCTGTTCCCTGGTAACTACAGAGACGCCGAGGGTGAGGAGTAGATTCAAGACAAACCTCTGCTGTGTGCCCTTTAATGCAGATCTAACCATTGTTATTGTTTTGACTATTTTATGATTACTTCAGTTTGTTTTCTGCAGTCATTTGGGCTGTAATCATTCTCCAAGCCCTCAGGTTTTCTTCGACACTGTGATTGATTAAAAGCTCTGTCAGTTTGATCTCTCTGCAAGGTAGACCAGAGGGGGACAGTAAAAGTACAGTGATGGGTTTAAGAAGGGCTGAGGGGAATTTTGTTGTTGCTTGCTTTGTAGAAATCTCACGGGTCTGGGATGACCGTGAGTCACATAAACGAGGGATGAGATAATTGCCTAGAAGATGATTGTTGGTACCGGCAAATAATTTACAATAATAATTTTTGCTGATAATAGCTGGTTATTTGGTAGATTATTTCTTTATTGCAACAAATCTTTTGCCATAGGAAAGCCTGTTTATTTTCCTTGTAAATTGAGCCACATTTGTAAGAAACATGCATTTGTTGAATGAGTATGTGCCCATGAAAAATTGCTAAATCCTCTCTGCCAGTGCCAAACAGCTTATTTTGCTGTTGACTCTTGTTTTGAGCTTCTGCTACCCCCCATACTGTGAACGAACACGAACATTTCAGTTTGTTTTCTGCAATCATTTTCTCTGTGATCATTTTCCAAGCCCTCAGATTTTGACCTCAGCACCCTTCGACACTGTGATTGACTAAAAACTTGAACTACCCTCTGGCAGTTTGATCTCTCTGCAAGGCAGACCAGAGGCAGACAGTACAGGTACAGTGATGGGTTTCAGAAGGGCTGAGGGGAATTTTGTTGTTGCTTTCTTTGTAGAAATCTTAAAGGTCTGGGATGACAGTGATTTGCAAAAAAGAGGGATGCAAAAAATGATCAGAACAACATTGGCATCTGCAGATAATTGCCTGGAAGATGATAATTGTTGCTGATCTTCATGGCAGTGTTAATTTTGACAGCACTTTATAACTTAGTTTAGTTTTTAGTTGATGAAATTTCACAACATTTTAGTCGATGAAATCTACTGTAAATTTAGTCGACTAAAATATGAAGTGTAAAGGGTAGGGCATTTTTAGGTTTCCTTGACTTTCTGAAGTCATGTTTTACACTTGGATAAACTGAAACATCTAATTACTCTTTATTAAATGCTAGTAAAGTTTGAATGTATAAAAATAACAGAAACTTATTTAATTTTGTGTGAAGTGCAGTCACCTTTATTTAGGCTACCTGGCAGAGCATCTCGGTTGCAATACCAGAACTGACAAAAAACAGTGAACCTGCTCTACATGAATATATCAATTCATAAAGACAGTAGCTCTGATTGGATCGCTCCACAACTTATCCCACCACCAAGCTAAGGCAGCTGTGATTGGATGTCCCTCTCATCCAACCTTTCCACACAACCAAAGTAGCTGTGAGTGGATATATTCCTAACTTGTCTCTCCTTTCTACAAAAAGGTTATTGATGAAAACTATGACAAAAATAATTACTCAACAAAATTAACACTGCTTCATAGCCGGTTATTTGGTTGATTATTTCTTTGTTGCAACAATATCTTATGCTGTTGGAAAGTCGTTTATTTCCCCTTTACATGGAGCCATATTTTAATAAACATGCATTTGTGGGACGAGTATGCAAAATGGTAAATGGACTTAAGCTATATAGCTCTTTCCTTTTTCTTAATTATTTTTGGGGTATTTTGTGCCTTAATTGATAGGACAGAGAGACAGTAGATAGGCTTGTGAAGGGGGGCGAGAGAGAGTTACTCCGCCAAACCAGCTCCCTTATATAGCGCTTATCTAGTCTCTTTTCTCTACTCAAAGCTGCTTTACACTGCAGGTCACATCTGCACAATTACACCCATTCACTCTCACACTCACTACCTGATGATTTGAGTTTCTCTGTCAGTAATCTATCAGTATCAGCGAACACATTCACGCTCTTTCATACCCATTTACACACCACTGACGCAGCAGTGGGAGCAACTTGGGGTTAAGTGTCCTGCCCATTGGTTTGCAGGACGGTACAGCCGACAGCCCTCTGTCCAGACAATCCAGAACAGACTGTTGTCGGCATTTCTC
Source organism: Cetoscarus ocellatus (assembly GCA_037902135.1). Lineage (NCBI taxonomy): Eukaryota > Metazoa > Chordata > Actinopteri > Labriformes > Labridae > Cetoscarus > Cetoscarus ocellatus. Next base: position 164,419 of record JBAMNC010001148.1, read on the forward strand.
CTCGAGGTGGTACAAGGATTAAAGCAAAATCCTTGCACTGAGTCATCTTTCATAACAACTCTTCTAACTAAATGACGTGCAGAGGAATGATGAGCTGACAGAGTCCTGCCTGTCAAAGAAGCAAACACACCACAGAGATCTGATTGGACGACGCAGCCCCAAGCAGAGCAATCGTCGAGCAGAACCCCCCCTCCCCCCCCCCCTCCTTATTACAGACAAGCCCCGGTGCATCAGTCCATCCATCAGCTCTGTGTTTATCCACTCTCAGACAGAGTAAATGACTTCATGAAGCTGGATAAATGACAACGGGAGGAAACGCAAACTGTCCAGATCATCGTTTAACCTCACACTCATATCCTGCTGCTCCACTGATGTCTCAACTGCAAATATATCGCCCCGGAATATCAAAAAGGAAAATCACAGAGGATGAAGCATGCAGTTATCACCCCAAGAGAAAGAGAGAGGGAGCTTTCATGTGAGAAAAAGAACATCTCCTCTGGATTTATTGAAATGTGTGTCTGAGAGAGTCAGAGATATTAGTTTTTCAGGAAAGTTCAAACACACCGGGAGCTGCTGGGACTGTTAAGAAGTTTGTCTAGACATCTGGATCCAAATCAGGATCAAAATAATGTTTTAGAGGCACCGTCCAGTTTGCAGACATGAGTTTAGTGTTTAAGAGCCTGGATTGTGCCATTCATCTAAATATCACCATCACAATCAGGTGATGGAATAATGTTAATGTTGAAATATCAACTGAGGATTGGCAACATATTTGGAAAAACCACCTAACAACCACTGGCTCTCAGAGATGGAGGGAGTTCTCATGAAAAAAATCCTATCTGCTATTTCATAAAACTTAAAATCAAAGGTAAATATTTGAATCAGTTTATCCCATGTTGGAGAGACTGTGGTTCAAATAATGTTAATCATAGCCATGTATTTTGGGAATGTTCAAAAATCTTGACTTAGTGGGAAAAATAAATACAGAAATAACAAAAATATTGGGATGTAATTTACCTTTTAGGGCATCCATACTTTACCTTGGTAACTTCTCAGAAAATACAATATATTGCCAAAAGTATTCGCTCACCTGCCTTGACTCGCATATGAACTTAAGTGACATCCCATTCCTAATCCATAGGGTTCAATATGACGTCGGAAGAGCATTTGTGAGGTCACACACTGATGTTGGACGAGAAGGCCTTGGACTCTCAGTCTCTGCTAATTAGCCCAAAGTGTCATAGACAGGTTGAGGTCATGACTCTGTCAGGCCAGTCTAGTTCATCCACACCAGACTCTCTTATCCATGTCTTTATGGACCTTGCTTTGTCACTGGTGCACAGTCATGTTGGAAGAGGAAGGGACCAGCTCCAAACTGTTCCTCACAAAGTTTGGGAGCATGGAATAGTCCAAAAGTTGATCCTTTTCACTGGAACTAAGGGGCCATGCCCAGCTCCTGAAAAAACCCCAAATCCCCACACCAAATTTTCGACCCTTTGCACAATGCAGTCTGGCGAGTATTGTAGCCATTGGCACTGCAACTCCCAGCCTCGTCCATCAGAATGCCAGATGGAGAAGCGTGATTCATCACTCCAGAGAAAGCGTCTCCACTGCTCTAGAGTCCAGTGGCGGCGTGCTTTACACCACTGCATCCGACGCTTTGCATTGCACTAGGTGATGTATGGCTTGGATGCAGCTGCTCGGCCATGGAAACCCATTCCATGAAGCTCTCTGCGCACTGTTCTTGAGCTAATCTGAAGGCCACATGAAGTTTGGAGGTCTGTAGCGATTGACTCTGCAGAAAGTTGGCGACCTCTTCGCATCCGCTGACCCCGCTCCGTCAGTTTACGTGGCCTACCACTTCTTGGCTGAGTTGCTGTCGTTCCCAAACACTTCCACGTTCTTATAATACAGCTGACAGTTGACTGTGGAATATTTAGGAGCGAGGAAATTTCACGACTGGATTTGATGCACAGGAGGCATCCTATCACAGCTCCACGCTGGAATTCACTGAGCTCCTGAGAGCGACCCATTCTTTCACAAATGTTTGTAAAAGCAGTCTGCATGCCTAGGTGCTTGATTTTATACACCTGTGGCCATGGAAGTGATTGGAACACCTGATTCTGATTATTTGGATGGGTGAGCTTTTGGCAATATAGTGTATGTGCAAGAGAGATAAATACTTAGTTAAAATTCTGGCAGTGGCTTGTACGAAAAATTACAAAGAAGTGGTATCAAGCTGATCTCCCTACTGTAAATGAACGGATACAGATTATTGAAGAGATTTATGTGATAGAAAATCTGGCTCATATGATACGACTGCACCAAACCCAGATGAAGGACAAATGGGGAAAATGGACTGAAATAAGAAAAGCAGCGCTGGAAACTGAGAGACTTAAATGTAAGAACACAGAAGGATAAAGTATCTATGTAAAGCTTATGAAGTGGAAATATTTTACCCTGCATTGTACTGAGTGTTGTTTTCATTTAAAAGAATAAAATAATAAAATATAATAAATAAATAATAAAAGAGTAAAATAAAAGTTATTGTAACTGTGATGCTCTGCTAGGTAGCCTAAATAAAGGTGACTGCATTTCACACAAAAGTTCAATTTGTTTCTGTTAATTTTATACATTAAAACTTTACTAGCATTCAGTAAAGGATTATTAGATGTTTCATTTTATTCAAGTGTAAAACATGACTACAAAAATTCAAGGGAACATAAAAAATGCCTTACACTTTTCACTTCATATTTTAGTCGACTAAATTTACAGTAGACTTCGTCGACCAAAATGTTGTGAAATTTCATCAACTAAAACTAGACTAAAATTAAAACAATCTACATGACTAAATTATGACTAAGACTAAAAGATATTTTAGGCAAAAGACTAAAACTAAAGCTAACTACAGCGCCTACTTCCTGTGTTTTGATAAAAATGAATGGGTTTGGTGCAAGGAGTAAGCATGATAAGGCTAATATTGATTCTTCTTTTAATATTACCCTTCATTATTGTTATTAAGGCAGATTATCAGTCTGTTTGGTGACAGTGTCAGCAGATAAAAGCTCAGTAAACAAATGTGATGATGTTCTGCAGCTTATCATCGCAGCTGTAAACCACAATCATTATCTGATACATAATTAATGTGTGTTAGCAGAGGTTGCTGAAGTAGAGGCGTGGTGGTCTTTAAAAAATCTTCCATCCTTTAAAAGGTCTTCAGATGCCTTTTTACAGCAGAAACAAGCTGGAGGTGTGAACGTGCGAGTGTTTCTGTGAGTGAGCGAGTGTCTTTCAGGAGCCAGACTGTACCGATCCTGTCACATTACAGGGACAGATGAGCTGCAGTGATGGAGTGAATGGGTGCGAGCGAGCGGTGTGCACGTGATGGATCGTTGCAGCAGGGCGAGCAAATGCAGATTTCCACCGTGACATTTCTTTTTCTCTCTGCGGCTGCTTGACACTCAGAGACACACAGGGGTGTCTTTTTAGCATTCAGCTTCTGTTCTGGTTTTCTGCTCTTTTTTAGTGTGTTTGTGTTTCATGTAAGAAGAGCCAAAGACGCTGAGTATCTTCTGTGGAGAACACTTGACCTCTAATACTGACTGAGAGGATAAACACAAGTAAATATCACAGCCTGACATCCTCTATTCAGATCTATTAACACAGCACGAAGCTTTTACTGCTACATTCACTCATGTTTGCTCTTATGAAGGTGCCAGAATCACCCTTTTTCAAAACATTAGTCTTTAAAAGTGTGATGAATTTATTTTTAGATACTTGAATCCCAAAGATGTCAAACACTACAGGACTCAAAGATGAAGAAGCGTGGAGTGCAAATGCCACACAAAAAGACACAATCGAATAAATCATACTCCTCAAAAAAGTCTGGAAACCATATTTTGGTCATTTATTTCTCCCCTTTAATAAAACCAATTGGTACTGTATTTTATACTGTTGAAATAGTCACCTTTACAACCAGGATAACTCAAAAACTAAACTCATGGCACAAAAAGGGAGAGAATAGATTTTGGTGGTGGTTGGAATCTGAATGCAGATCCAAACTGCAAAAACTCAGATCTCAGCAAGTGTGTTTTTCTATTTTTAAGTCAGAAATATCAAAAACACTTATTCTAATCCACATTCACTAAATAAGTCCAGATAAGGCCAAAAAAGGCATTGAATTGCTTGGAAATACCTGCAAATGAAACAAGGACAGTTTGACTCAGTGAGGGTTAAAATCAGGTTTAAAATCTTCTCTGGATAAAAAGCAAACGTTTTAAGACACCCTTTAAATTAAATTTGTCGTATCTCATTGCCAGATTACAAGCAACTCAGGCTTTTTTTTTTGTTTTTATATCTTCAAATCAGATCTTAATCCAGACTCATCAGGAAATTGTGGCTTAGAATAAGCCTAGTTAGGTATTTTTGACTTGGAATTTGACAAGTATGTTCACCTAGATCTGAATTTTGCAGTGTAGAATTTTTTCAAAGGATTTGTTAACATTGCTGGAAAGGGTAGTTTTCCACATTTTACTCAGCGAACATTAAATACATTTTCAGGGAATGTTGGGAAGAGTGATCACATTGTGGTTGTGATCCGAATCTGGATGTGAATCCAGGATTTTTTGAAAGATTTCTTAACAGTGCCAAATCAGGTAGTTTTCCACATTTTGACTATAACCTGCCAGACAATTTTGGAAATGCCTTGGCGCAGGTTTCAGAGCACTTCTAGCCCCATTTGTTTTTGCCACTGAGCGTGCAGTCCTGCTAACTTTTCTATCAGCTAGGCTTCAGTTATAGTCGTGAGGTACAGTCTCCAAATTGCTCTGCCCTCCTCCGCTGTTTACTTGTCTTAAATCTGGAAATCTATTCAACCCAACCAGCTCTCTAGAAAGCTTATCAATTTAGCAGTGTTCAACTGTTTTCTTTAGATGAAGAATTATGAACTAACTAGGGAGAAAAGCTGCTAAAAAGCAGTGCAAGCCCCTCCAGGTTTGATCTGTTTCCTGCTTATTTGAAATACTGAATGAAAACACCTTATAGTGATATGTTTGTTGCACCTGTAATGATCATTTGGCATCATTATTTTAATTACTTTATGATCTAACAACCTTTTAATTCATAGACACTTTGGTAAAGCATCCATATGTTCCAAATACAGTCACTTATGGTTACAGAAAATGGCAGATATGTCAAAGTTGTGGGTCTTATCTCTAATATTTAGTCCATGACAAGAATGGTTCACAGATTCAGAGCTCATCTTGCTCTGCTGTTCTTCTGGAAAGCAGGTATATGTTCTGTATGTATGAACATCTTTCCAGCAGCTCCCCTGATAGGTGCTCCCATGTGACGCTGAGGTCGGCTGGTTCAGGGTTATCTCTTGTATTCCTGTCACCGGCAGACGTGGGCCACGGTCTGGCTGAGATAGACGTTAATTCGGAGGAGCGCCGTCGGGCTCACGGCCAACCACTGTCAGCTTAATACCAGCGAGCGGCCCGGGAGGAGCAGCCGCAGCATCTGGATAGTCAAGCTCCATTAGCCTCCAGGCTGTGTTTTACACCGGCTGCATTACAGCCCTGTTGACAAATGGCAGAGGAGGTGGTGTGCGTGCTATGAATCACATAACTCAGGGGACCTCCACCATGAATATCATGCCCCTCTGCTCCCCTTCCCCCCTTGTCGTCTGGGCATAGAGCGGCAGCCTGGCTGGGACTCATCGGGATGGCGTTGGCTCTCAACCTTGGTGAAGGACTGAAAAAGCAGCCCGAGCTGGGTGTCCTTGCTCACACTGCTGCTGGGAGAAGATAAGCACTGCAGCCTTTAGGAAACTCTGTGAGGCTACTGTCCCATCAGTCCCTGCAGCAGAGCAGGCTGGGTAATCACAGAAATGCTGTGAATAATTGAGTCATCGCTTAATATGACGTGCAGCATCTGACACACGAGTCTTTAGTGATGAGGCTGCTTGTTTCTGGGTTTCTATGAGTCCTCAAACTTTGCAAAAACATCCCTGATTTTACATATGATGTCAAAGGTAAAATGTCAAGGTTACAGTCCTAATGTTAATGGCATGCCAAGAATGCTCTTTCTAAACTAATGTTCACCCTTAACCAGAGAAATATTGCCTTTATTATGAAGGTCATAGCTCAAGGTTGATGTTTCCCATGTTATACCCTTGCTTGTGACAAAATATGTCATTAATACTGTAAGGTATTGTCTCTCCTGGCAAAGGCAAAGACAAGGTCACTATTGCCACATATCATGTCACAAAATATGCAGCTACTCCGTTCAATCAATCAGTCAACCTTTATTTGTATAGCGCCAGCTCATAAGTGCTATTTCAAGGCACTTTATAATAGAGCAGGCTGAAGCCATACTCTTTGTTTTATAGATACACGTATATGCATATATACATATACATATATATTAGGGCTGAATTAACGTGTTAACGCAGATTATTAATAAAAATAATAATAATAATACATTTAATTTATAAAGCGCTTTTATAGGCACTCAAAGACGCTGTATAGAGGTTAAGAACATCATAGAAAACAGCACAGTAATAAAAAATTAACCCACTATAAGGATTAATCCGATTAATCTGAAAAATTTAAACGAAATTAACCCATCTGCAGCGCAGAATGACTCAAAATCCCTGAAATGTCTCTGCAACGCGTTTCAGGGAAGTTTGTCCCAGTAGACTTGCCATAGCGCATGGTGCCATACATGTGCAAATGGGCAGGTGATCTGACAGAACCAACCAACTCGAATAGGAAGACGCTAAACAGCACGGTGGCTCTATCCGTGGGAAATCTGAATAGAAAACAACGCAAAACGGAACCGTGGACTGACATACAGTTATATGCTCACTCTGCAGGAATGAGTTTTCCTTTCACTGAAGCACTTCAGCTTAATGTACCACATTAATGCAAAGCATGCGTCAGTCGGTGATCCGGCTAGCACTTCGGCTAGCACGTCTACCCTCTCCTCACGTGATTAATATAGATTTAAAAAAATTGATATTTAATTGTGATTAATTGAAATGAATCCACAGCAACCCTGTGATTAATCTGATTAAAAATTGTAATCATTTGACAGCCCTAATATAAATATATATATTTGTATATACACATACAAACGTCCAGAGATGTATCCCTCCGAAGCGACAAACTCATGGATACCCAGATCATACATCTGTCCTTGCCACATTTGTCTCTGCTGAATATAGATTCAATCAATCAATCTTTATCTGTACAGCACCATGTTTGTTGAATGTAAATGTGTTAAAGGTAAGCCCTTGGAGATGTCTCTATGGCTGTAAAGATAGTTACTATGGATGTATAAGCAATAACAACCATGAATGAATCTAATAATAGAATTAATATCTAGAATGAATATAATCTGATTTATAGTATAATTCAGCGAACCCCTGAAAGTCCACAGCAGCAGCCATAATCTTTAGCACATCAGCTAAAGATGCAGATAAGAGTAGAAGACTGTTGTGTTGCTATATGCAGAGCCTTTTCCCTCCTCTCCTCTGAGAAATCCGGTCCATTTTAAAGATCAATCTGAGATATCCTGCTCGTATTTGTGCCACCTGGACATTTTCACAGCCGCAGAGCAAACATTTACCTGCAGGAAGCAGCCCAAGAAGTAAAAAATCTAAAGTCCTGCCACGACTCCGTGATGAATCCCGGCCTTTAAAAGCCTTCTGTCGGCTCTTTGGCTCGTCCTTGCGCGGCCCGTAAATTGCACAAAGTGATATATTAAGTGGGCAAGTATGTGCGGCAGAATTAGGTTTATTTACAGGGGTTGAGCTGCAGAAGTAAAACCATGCAGTGCTATATTTCTCTCCCAACGCGGCGCAGCGTTGAATGATGAAACACAAGTGGGAGAGAGAGAGGGAGGGAGGCTGCGGTGGGTATTGATGTGAAATGCCCTTGGACCCGAGCCAAGACGGCGAAATGAAATGAAAGAAAAGCAGTCGCTCCTCCTGTTAACTCAAGGTTGTACTTCGCAGGAGCTATATCTGTCTGTGCTGCACTTAGTCAATGTACTCTGCGTGTCCATGAAAGAACATTGACTCTGACTTTGAAGGATCCCGCCACTTTTTCCCCGTGCATCTCCAATCCTCATGTGGTTTGTCACAGCTTTTTAAAACTTTAGGAAGCCAGTGTTTTTGCAGTTTTCTTGTAAACACACATACACATAGAGAGCCTTTTTTTAAAGATCAGGACCCCCGCCAGCTCACAGAAGTGGCAGCGGATCATCCTCGGTTAATAGGCGCTCATAATCCTCCGTGAATGTCTTATTTCGTCCCCCGAGAGGAGTGAGACTAAGGCGTGTATTTGCAATCAGTGTGCATTTAGGGCTGACAGTTTAACTGCTGCCATAGCTGTAATAAAGCAGCCCAGTGTTTGCTTGCTGAATGAAAACTGCAAAGTGTTTTCATAAATCTCTAACAATGCTTTTCTCTCTCTTTCTCCCTCGCTGCTGCTCATCAACGCTGCAGGAAGTCGAGGTAAGTTGTGCAGTAAAGTGTCTGTCTTTCATTTGACATCTCTAAGCTTTTGTCTTTAACTGTTTGGCTAAAGGACAAAAATACACTTCATAGTGTCATAAACTGTGTAAAACATGGACATCGTCCCAGTGATGTCACCCGCTGGTTTTAGAAGAGGAGTTATGACGCCAAATGATGGTAGCCAAATGCTCCGACTCGTACTCACTTTGGATAAATCTAGAACTAGGTTAAGAGGTGAAGGTCCAGGTGTGCCTTGGGATTTCATAAAACCAATTCTACAGCTATACAACAGCTGGTGATTTGGTGTCTGATTCATTCTAACTCTTTAAAAATGTCATTTCTTTAATAAAATGCTAATTTAGTAACTTAAAAAAATCCCTAAAAAACTTTAACCGTTGACAGAATGAAAAAGTTAAAATAGAGATTCAAACTGATCCGGCATCTTTTAAAACCCAATAATCAAAAAGTATTTGAGCTTATTGGTACTTCATAATTATCAAGCGTCACAGGATGTTTATTGAGACAAGGGATGCAAAGGGGAGGAAAAAGTCCTGAAACTTTCCGTGGGAATTTATGCTAGGGAATTTTGGCTATATTCCAAACTGGAAACTTTCACAGTGTGTTATGGGAATGAACTGGATATTGGGTGTAATTTCAATCAATCAATCATTTAATTTATTCACAAAAACAAATTAAAAGCAGGTGTGTACAATCATAATTTCTCATGAAACAGTCGTTTTTGAAATGGGATTCCCACTGCAGTTGGATCCACCTGATTCAATGTCCTCATCAGGTAGATCCTTCTTGCCAAGCTTCAGTCTACAATGACTGTGAGCTGCCCAAAGTGGGACAGCCCAATTAGAGTCCTGTAGAGCAGGATGAGGTGGGAGTTTGGTGCTGCATGTTGTCAACAACTCTGCATTATTTCTAACATCTACACTATGCACCGGGTTTGCTCTCCAAAACCAATGGCCTTAAGTTACTTATTAAACAAATTAAGGACGTCACACATTTCCATGACTGAATCTTGGCTGGTCCATGACAGGACCTGCCCGCCCTCATGGCTGCAATAAGATCCTGAACATGTAACCCTTACCATTTATATGTTACAGGATGTATAAATGAAAATTTTATTAGCATTAAAACAGTGTTGATTTTGACAGCACTTTATAATTTAGTTTTAGTCTTTTGCCTAAAATATCTTTTAGTTGTAGTCTTAATTTAGTCATTTAAATTGTTTTAGTTTTAGTCTAGTTTTAGTTGATGAAATCTGCTGTAAATTTAGTCGACTAAAATATGAAGTGTACAGTGTAAGGCATTTTTTTTATTTTTCCTTGAATTCCTGAAGTCATGTTTTACACTTGGATAAAATGAAACATTTAATAACCTTTATTGAATACTAGTAAAGTTTCAACATATAAATTAACAGGAACAAATTTAACTTTTGTGTAAAATTCAGTCACCTTTATTTAGGCTACCTGGCAGAACATCTCAGTTACAATACCAGAACTGACAACAAACAGTGAACCTGCTCTACATGAAAATATACCACAAAACCAAATTAAGTCTGATTGGATTAAGTCTCTTTTTTGTCTAGCTTTTAATTTGTTGATGAAAATGTCAGTTAATTTAGTTTTACTTTTTGTCTGTGTGCACTAGTTTTTATTAGTTACTGTCTAGTTTTCGTCAGGGGAAAAAATGTTGTTGACGAAAACTATGACAAACATAATTACTCTACAAAATTAACACTGCATGGAAAATGCCCTACGTACAAAATGGAGAATAAAACCAAACAAAAATAAATATTTTGACTCCCCATGACTGGTAGTTGGCTGGTAGTTTGCTGTAAGGGAGAAATTAAGGTCTATTTGTAAACAGGGGTAGAGGTAGAACTCCTGATGCCGTGGACCTTTTGCCTGTGGAGACAAAGTAGAAGAAGCAGAATATTGGATCCTTAATTTGATGCTTATCCTGTGGAAGCATTTTGAGGTGGTAAAAGTAATAATTCAGGAGATGATCTTGTTGAGGTTTTGTTTTCTTGTGTGGGTCATTTAGAGGCATCATAATCTGTCGAAAACTCTCACAAGAGCCTTAAAGTTGTTTTATAAGGAAATTATACATAAGTTTCAGTTTCAATATAAAAACCGGTGACATTTGAAGCAGTGATTCTACCTGATTTTCCTCACTTCTGCTCAGAGACTCAGTAGAACCAGCTTTAATGGGAGTTTAATCTACAGGATTGTTTCATTACTGGAAATATCTTCTTCTTTTGTCCTCCCAGTGATCGTTTCACTCCAGTAAAACAGCATAAACACTACATTTCTCACCCTCTGCACATTATTTCAGACGCCTCCGGCTCTTCATGTTCAGCCTGACTTTAGAGCTCCGTCTGTGTGTCCCCGGAGCGAAATAAGACCGAACCAAAAACTCACAGCCCTGATCCTCGGGGTCCTCTCTGGGCCCCATGCCCAGTAGTAACCGCTTTATAGTTGATCCTCTCCGTCCTGACACACTCTCAGAGAAATGGGTCAGAACAGACTCGCAGCGGAGGGACGCTGAATTTTTATCATCGTTCCAGTGCAACGCCGCCAGGGACACTTTCTAAAAAACAGAGTTAGTTTGTAAATATTCCCTCAGCAGCAGTGAAGGAGCGAGATGATCCACAGCTTTTTATGATGAGCTCAAAGTCAAACTTAATGCTCGAAGCTTCAACAACAACCAGACGAAATGAACATACAGGAAACATAGGTGATGTTGAACTCTTCAAGATTATTTTTTGGGCAGTTTTACTGTTAATTCTTGACTATTCTAGACTGTTATACACCTTCAACAGCCTTCTATCAGCTCTGCTGTAACAAAAACTTTGTTTTTTTTTTTTTACTTCATATAAATTTGACAAATAAAAGGCAGCTATTGAAGTCTGGCTTGAAGCAGAAAGCAACAGGAAAACAAAGGCTCACATGGAGATTTAACAGTTTGGTCGACAGTATAATTGCTGTCCTGCAATGACAATTAACTTTCCAAAGTACAATAAGCTTTGTAATATTTTTACCAATCTTTTGTGAAGTTCTTTATCAGCCTAAGAGGTAAGAAATAATCATATTAAATCGAAATAGTCATATTAAATGGCAATGTTCAGTCGGTTTGGCCCTCCAGAGATCACATACAACCCTGTTAACCTACTCACTGTTTGTTCACACTTGGCCGTCGCTGTTGGAAATTTTCTTATAGTTTGCATGTCAGTCAAAAGAGGACATCACATCGTCTCTTAAAGGTCCCATGTCCGTGTGTGTTTGACTGTTTACTTCACATCTTGGGTGTCTATAAATCAAAGATTTGATTTAAGTTGAATAATAAAAAGAAAACTCTGAGGCTTTATAACCTAAGGGAAGTATCATCTTTAGGAGACACCCTTCAATCCACAACCTCAGAGAAGTGTGAGGGACTTCAAGTGGCTGGAAGATGACAGGCAGCTGGCAGGGAGGGGAAATTGAAGCAGCTGGATCTGTATATGCCAGGCCTGCAAATGGTTTGTGATGCTACCGTAGACATACACCACAACCAGAGAAGAAGACATGGAAGAGAGAAGAACGCTGGCATATGTTGTTCTCCGTGTCCTCTTGTTGCTCATGGTGGTCGTAGAGGAGCAGAAGATTTTGTTGTTAAAGCCAAACAAGCTCAGTAGCTTCTACAGCATGAGCTCGTCATTGTATTTCGCCATTGTTTCTGTTGTTTTTTAAGGTTTGCAGTTTCACATGCAATTTCTTAAAATATCTGTATTCGTTGTACACATGGAAACGCAAGGCTGGTGTTTTCAGATTAATCCACTCTCTTTTTGGGCACTCCGAGGCATCATATCCAGGTTGACATAACGCCTGTACAATTAAAAACTTGTGTGGATACACCTGAAGTTGTCTCCATGTTGATAACGCCTTAAAACAGATTCTAAAAGATACAGGTAGCCAGCGAAAGACTCTAAAATTGGAGTAATGTGGTCAGATTTTCTAGCTTTGGTTGAATGGATACTTGAACATTTTTTTGTTTTCATGTCTTGCCTCACTCCCGAGTCCATGACAAGCAGATAGACTCTATTCTTTCCACTGTGCAGTAACAAGGAAGAGACGGACAGAGCTCGCCCACTGCTAATTAGCTTAGCTCAAACACTGGGAGTCAGTGGGTAGTGTTAGCCTCTGCCTACAGTCATCAGATAAACTCTTCAGCAACTCTATACGGTCCTTGTTTTTCGTAAGAGAGGACGAGGATAATTTCTTCAGGACTGACGAAGGTCCACAACCTTACCTATTTGAACCAGAATATACGGAGGAGGAACTACATGTTTTGGAAGCTGAGCGTGCACGAAGAAAACTGAGGCAGTGTAACAGTTAGTTTCGTGTGTATTTCTTTAAAAAAAATTACATAAAGTGCTAATTTTAGTTTAAAAATACATGATGGAACATAACACGTTAAAAGAAAATGAGTCACAACAAGCACACAAGACCATTTAGAGTTGCTGAAGAGTTTATCTGATGACTGTAGGCAAAGGCAGGCTAACACTACCCACTGATTCCCAGTGTTTGAGCTATGCTAATCCACGGTGGGTGAGCTCTGTCCGTATCTTCCTTGTTACTGCACGAACAGTTGAAAGAATGGTGTCTATCTGCTTGTCATGGACTCGGGAGTGTGGCAAGGTATGAAAAGAAAGAAGAATGTTGGCGTATTTCTTAAAAAGGCTCGTAGTTGAGTTCTGCACAGTCTGGAGTCGACCTACAGACCTCTAGCTCAGGCAGGTGAAAAGGCTGTTACAATAGTTGAGGCGTGATGAGGTGAAAGCATGGAAAATGTTTTGGTGTTATTAAAAGTTTACAAAGAGTTTTGGAGATATTTAGATGGTAAAATCAAGACTGTACAGCCATTATGTGAAGGCTATGAGTTTCTCCTTTGACTCACATCCTAACAGTGTTAGCCTCAGTAGAAGTGGCACAGAGTCCGGCTCCAGCTGTGAAACAGGAACTTTGGCTCCATCCCTGTACAGCAGTAATGAGTCGAGGATGTAATTTCTCCTTCTTTAAAGTCCACAGCGTTTCCTTCACACTGTACTCTCAGCTGTTCAGGGTTTGTTGTACCTCTTTATTTGAAGCAGAGACATTGAAATGCTCTCATTCCTTTCATGCAACTTTTAACCCAGAAGCTCTGCAGACTTGATGAGTCATAGTTTTCACTTGACATTGAAGCATAGAGCGAGAAAACACATTTTTCATACAGGAAGTATAAAGGACTTAAATGATGGATTAAAATGAACTCAGACGAACAAAGAAAAGTTCTGTCATAGAGAGTCTTACAAATGTCTTACAAAAGTCTTCTCCAGAGTTTCTCGTAGAGCACGCTGAGCGAGGCCGTTATCCTCAGAGGGTTCACGCTGGGTGTACGAGCTCCCCGGGGGCAGAGTCACCTCCACAAGTAATCCCCGAGAGGAGGGAAGCAGGTAGATCTTAGTACTGGTCCTACGGTACTCAGTGGCTCAGAGGACATCAGGTCTAAAATTTAGCTCTGCGTGCTGCCAGCGCCCTTAATGAGAGTGAAATGGGGTGTGAATGGTGGCGCAGCAGGTAGTGCACGTGCCTCAAAGCAAGAAAACCCATGTTTGTTAGTTTGCATGTTCTCCCTGTGCATGCATGGGTCCTCTCCAGGCATTCCAGCTTCCTCCCACAGACCAAAAACATGCTCATTCGGTTAACTGGTGCTCCAAATTGCCCTTAGGTATCAGTGTGAGCATGAATGGTTGTGTGTCTCTCTATGTGGCCCTGCGATTGGCTGGCGACTGGTTCATGGTGAACCCCGCCTCTCACCCAATGTCAGCTGGGATAGGCTCCAGCCCTGTGACCCCAAGTGGTATAGATAATGAATGGATTGGTTTTGTGGGGTTCAATGTTTGTCGTGTTAGTTTAGTGAAACAGAGAATGAAATTCATTTTCCTTTTTCTGTGATGATTTTAGGGTTGTACTTTTCAGTAAAATGTCTTCAGTTGATATTGATTTCTTCTGATTGGATGATCAGGAAAAGCTTGAATTGTGTTTAAGGGGGGGAACTTTTTCTGTGACTGATTTTATCTGCAAAGCCTGATGGGAGAAAAGGCGGAACGCAATGTTTAGGACTGCATTGCAAAGAGGAAATGCAACTATATTTTAGGCTGTTATGATCTGTCGAATGAATAAGAATAGAATAGAATAGAATAAACCTTTATCCCACATGGGCAAATTTGTATTGTTACAGCAGCAAAGGGGGCAGTAATGAAAAATAAAAAACAGACTATTTGTAAAACATCAGTATGTGCATGATAATAAATATAAAAACTAAAATACAAAACTAAAAAACTACACAATTAGAAATACTTATGCATTTACAAAGTAGTTGCACAGAAAATGTTACACTCTGATGTCTATATTATTGTATTTTTTTTTACTTTATCTTAGTTTATTCTATTTTAATCTGTTTTTGCTCTTGTTTGAGTTTTATATACACTGCATATGCCAAGACCTTAGTAACTATGTTTGGTTCTTATCATGTCCCATGGTTTGAACAACAATAAAGCTAAGTCTGAGATATAAACCATGAGGGTCTGGCACTTTGTATGTGCATGACACGTAAACAAAAAACATCAGTCAATCAAATATGTAGTGTGCAATCACCAAATGACATTTTTTTTGGCATAGGGTGGCATTTTCACCGTACACTCTCTGTTATGCAGAGTTGTTGTCTCCATGTCCAGCGATAAATCGTCCAGCTCTCGTGCCGGCTCTTTCTGTACAGAGCCAGAGCTGATCTCCATCACTGTGGCTAATGTTCAGGCTAATGTCCTGCACCCCATACAAACTCACTTAAAAAATCCTGAACTATCCCTTTAAAAGCTTAAAAACTTAATAACTTAATAAAAGAGACACTTAATGTTCAGGAAGGTTTTTTGGACTTTATGGTGTGTAAAAATGATGAAATGTGGTAATTTATTTTCTTCCATTTGCTTTATCTGAAGCCCATCTGTTCAATAATGTAGCGGATAATGATGGAAACACAAGAATCATACTTTACATTTATTAAATAATTAATTTATCAGTATCATTATTCATTTTTCTTCACCTCCCCCATAATTTATGCTCTTGTGTAGGAGCGTACATCCTCCGTAGTGTTGTCTAAAATGAAAAATTAAATCCATTAATGCAAATGTCTTTTTTTCTGCAGGACGACTACATCAAAACCACAGAGGAGAACATGAGCTCTGATGAAAGTAAGTAAGAAAAGTTTGTCCTTAATCTAAAGGTTTTCTGAGGACTAATGAGTGCGGCAGTGTGGATTTATTTAAAGCCTTAATGTTTGCTCCTGCGATTTATGCAAAGGCTCTCAATATTTAAATGGCTTTACTTAAATGGACAGTTCCAATGCAAAGACATAAAAACTGCATCCAGGCTGCATAATCGAAGCTAAGTGCTGTCTGCTTTTATACGTCTGCTGGACACGGCGAAATAGCACATCTCATTTATCGAAGTGCCCGCTCACTTTAATTGCAGCAGTTGTCTGAGGTCGCCCAGCACTCGTCGAGCCGCGGTGTCACTGCTCGGAGAGGCTGAGGACGCCGTCATGATTCAGGGAGAGGAGCGGCTGAGCCTTCACTTGGATCCATTAGTTTGAAAAGCCGACTGTAATTGCCTTTGTTGCCGAGGGCTCAGCTCAGAACTCCCACCGGGTAACATTTACCTCCATGGGGTCTGTTTCTTCTTGGAGGAAAAAAGAAAAACAACTTTTAGAAAATCAGCTGCAGAGGAGGAGAAAAGATGGAAAATGTTGAACCTTATGTGTTTTTTCAGATAAATGGACCTTTTGTGTACAATAGGATGAAAAAAAAAGATGGAGGAAAGTGCCACATTCTGTCATTTTAAAGTCAGATAGCTAAAATCTCAGCAATTTGAGCCACGCATGGGAGAACACAAAAGCACCTTGTTACAAAAGGTGAACATTCTGGTATCTTTGACATCCATGATAGAGCTATAATCCATTTAATGAAAGTGGTGCAAGAACATTTTTGGCAGTAAAGCTTTTGGAGTTTAAGGGCCCACAGAGCTCAATGTTTTGTCATGCAGTGCAGGTGTCTCTCCTATTTTCCACCTGACACAGTTGGCATGTTTATGCACATTGCTCATATTGTTTGAAAGCAAATTAATCTGCCCACTTGATTTTCAAGTTGATGGTATGTTTGGCGTATTCATACCTTGAGGACACACAAATCTGCGCCAAACCCTTTGACCCCTGACCCCTATTTTTGGGGCTCTGCCTTGAAACTTACATGCCCATGACTTATAAAGTAAGTCTCTGCAACTACAAAGTCTGCATAACACTGGTGAAATTTGTTTGAAAGTGAAAGTATACATATATTAAGTCTCACAGCTCTTATCAGCCAATCACATGGCAGCAACTCAATTCATTTAGGCACGTTGGCATGGTCAAGACTTCCTGCTGAAGTTCAGAACGAGCATCAGAATGGGGAGGAAAGGTGATTTAAGGGAGTTTTAATGTGGCATGGTCTGGGATGGAAATAGAAAACCAATTCCAGTTAAGAATGGATAACAACTTCCTCAAGGAATCAATATCTTTACCTGTTTTGCTTATCAATTTGTTCAGCATGCCTTGCAAATCAAGGATATCACCCTCTCATTCAAGGCAGTCAGAAAAAAGACAACAAAGGTGACAAAAATCATGGCGGACGAGGGGCAGAAGTGGTTAATTCTTCAACAAGAAAATGCTTACTGCAAAACTTTCAGTGACTGGAAACACCATCAATTTGCAGATGCATTTCTCTGTTACATGGCATTAAATTTCAGGAGTGTCACATCTGACATCACTAAAATATGCCTGGGAATCACTGAAGAAATGGTTTGTGGCATTGGTATCAATGAAATCTTATCAAATCTCTTTCAGCGTGGTTGTTGGCCAGACTGGCTGGACTGAGTATTTCAGAAACTGCTGATCTTTTGGGATAAGTGTGTTTAGTGGCAGGAAAAAAATGGAGAGGAGTCAATTGATCCCACCAGAGTTTGGACCAAGCACCAGTATAGTGCATCCTCTACATAGCTAAATACAGACCGAGCGCCCTCCGTCTACCATGCCCAACACACGCTGTCAGACAATGCACTTCTTGTCATCAAACTGGGCCCTCAGAGCTGAATATGTGGATTCCTAAAAATCACTGCAAACATGCCTCATAGTGTAGATTCCCTCATAACTGTGTAACATTGATGTGATTTGTTTGTTTCTGTTGTCAAAAAAGCTGTTAATTTGGTGCCAAATTGAAATTTACTCAAAAACTAGAGGAGCAAATTCACAACCATTTATCATTTAAACCAGAAGGTGTAAATACAAGAATATTTGCTTTGGTGCATTACTGTTATGAAGCGTTTAGCAGAAAAATACCCGAATAGCTGTGAAGGAATAAATAAAGAACATCATTAGCTCAACTCAGGGATTTGTTGTCCTATTCCAAATAATGTTTTACAGAAATCAAGGGAGACTTGAACACCAAAATTCTGGAGGGGCATAATTAGTGGAGGAAGCACAGCGGTCCTCCTGCAGAGGAAAGAGACAGAAAATGATGCAATTAAATGCAATTTGGCACACTTAAGAGTTTGGAAGACTGACTCAGAACTACTATATTGTTTTGTAGCTTGGTATGATCCGTATTTACACTCTGATAAAAGTTAATGATGTATTGCCCAGAGAGAACCCACACATGCATGAGGAGAACATGCAAACTCGACACAGCCATCAAACCAGCAACTTGCTGTGAGGCACGTGGACTACCTGCTATGCAACCGGGCTGCCTGGTTTTTGTTGGTTTTAACAGCCCCTTTCACACTGCCATTTCAAGGTGCAATATTTATCCCTCTGTGAGGTTTCGCCTCCACTGTCAACATCATGGAGGCAGAATGAGGGGAAGAACTGACCCCTTCTTTTCCTTCTCCAGAGGTAGTTACAGTAGAGAAAGAGTGAAGTGCGCAAACATCTGCTGTTACCATGGCAAACAAACACAAGAAGCCATGGGTCAGCACTCCTTACAGTCACTTGGGAAACAATAAAACCGTGTCTAGTCCAAAACATCACCAACGTTTGTTTTGTCCGAGTGTTTTTAAAGCAGCCTCATATTGAGGAAGGGACAGAAAGTCTATGTTGGCATGTACATAATCCAGTTATCAACATTTAGAACAAAAACAGTTTAGCTGAGTGTTGTTTACATGACATCAGAATCAGAATCAGAAATACTTTATTTTAATCCCCAAGGGGAAATTCAATTGTTTCAGTTGCTCTTATGCACAGTTAAGCAAAAGTAGGAATATTAAAAAAGACATTAAAATAGATAAGATCATAAAAAATTAAGAAAGCAGATTGCATGCAGAATCTTTGAGCTATATCAACTTCCTTATGAAGGAAAAAATAAGTAAAATAAGTAAGCGTGAGGCTTTGAACAAGGCAAAGGAATGTACACTATTAACATTAACAATATGGAAATAATATGGACATTTGGATTTGCAGATTCTGCTGTTCTCAGGTAAGATTCTGCTGTTCTCAGGTAAGAGGCTCTCAGGATTAGCTGTGCCTACCTGCTGATGAAAGGTGAGAGGTCAGGCGTGTTTCCACATCCTCGTGTCCTGACTTCAAACGTCCTGAAATCTTGAATCAAAGCGTGAAGATATTAAAGCTGCAGCTCCAGACGTTCTCCCAGTCCTCTGCTCTCCCAGCGGTGGGAATAAGTCGTGTAGTCTGGAGGAGACGCCTCGCACGCCGAAGTGTGGGCGATGTTCATTTGAATACCATTGATTTCATCCCCGTCCCAACTCCCACTGGGACTAATTCTGCAGACCTAATTGATCCGGGTCCTCCTCGTTACAAATCCGAGCAGACAGCCCAATCTCAGACGAGGTGTACCTGCGAGCTGCGGATAGAAAAACACGTAGAAGTCGACTTCAGACGCCTGCTGTGCTGTTTTAAGAGAGCTGATTGAGACATCAGCTCGGCTCAGCAGCAGCTCCTCGTTTCTTCTTCATGGTTACATTTAAAAACAATAATCCAGAATAACTGCTGTTTGACCTTGGCATGCAAATAAAGCTGATTTTGTGCCAAGAGAAAATAATTATTAATTAAGCCACGATTTTTACAACCTTAGGGAAGAATCCTAGCATTATCTGTTAAATAAAAAAGAAATAGAGGCGAATCAGAGCATCATATCCCTCCTGATTAGAGGTAAATAAAGTTATAGCACCATCAGAGTTGAATGAAAACTGTGGGACGCTCAAACATGGCAACCACCAATTAAATCTGAGGACATAAAAGAGTCCTCGAGGTCGACAGTAATTGCAAATCCAGTTGAAACTAATTTACTCCGAGCTGTCAAATGGGCCTGACTCGCTCAAGCTTTTAATATTTATCAGGGCTAAATCTTTTCAGTGTCAGACAGCGAGTACCATTTCTGGGCAGCTCAATAACAACTCTTTTGCAAATTATCTTTTCTTTCAGTCCAAAACCACTTGTATTTGAAAAACCCATTTGACACTTTTAATGTTGGACAAATGGTTGATGAGGGCTTTTGATGGAGGACCCTGTGTTATCTCAGAGACTTTATGTTAAGTGATGTGGGCGCAGACAGCAGAGAGGCCACGGACTGGACCACACAGTGGATATTTTATTATGATTTCACTCTCAAGGTGGAAAGGACTTAGTTATAATTTCACTGCATCTATACTCCTAAAAAATTAACTCTGAAACTGTTATGGCAGTTGATTATTTCTCTCCTTCATAATACCAATAGATGTTGAATTTTATATAATTGGAAAGCCTGATTAGTCACCTTTACAACGAGGTACAACTCGTAATGATTGTGCATTCCTGGAAAGGGCAACACAGCTAAACGTGTGGGTAGTGCCCCCAAAAAATACCAAAATCCCCTCATTCCCTTTAAGAAAGCCTCCGTTCCTCAGTGACACAGAAGCCGGTCCTCTTGGGTATGTTGCTATCTGTCTTTGATTGCACCAGTTTCATTGACTTATTCCTAACTTTGGAAATGTTACCAGGGCTGACATCAGTTAATGCTGCCACTTTGCGTACCAAAACATGGTTGTCTTGGTAAAAAATAATTAAACATTTGGTAAAACCTGAACTAAACAAGTCAATGATAGTAAAAACCCAGTTTAAACAAGTTAAACTCACATAAAACCACGTAAAACCCAATTTAACTTGAGTCAAACCCTGTCAAAACTAGTTAAAATCTTGGGGACCCAGTTTTAATTTGGTTCAAACCAGTTTAACTTAGTTAAAACCCAATTATGACTTGGTTGAAACAAGAACAACCTCGTAAAAACCAGTTTGATTGAGTTACAGTAAGTTAGAAACAACAGTTAAAACCCCAGTTAAAGCCAGTTTCACTTGATAAAAAAAAAATATTAAGTTGTTTAAAAGCAGTTAAAACCTTGGTAATGCCAGTTCTGTGAGATTAGTTAAGCCAAAGACAGACCAGGAGGTGGGCATCCCAAGAAGACAACACCCAAAGACCAGCCTTATCTCTGCTTCACTGAGGGATTATGGCTTTCTTACAGGGTTTTTCGCAATTTTTGGAGGCACTGCCTTTTTAATCCCAGACAATCGCACACAATCCAATAAAAAACAGTTGACTGGGTTGAAACTAATCAAAACCATGTAAAACCAGTTGAATTTTGTCAAAATCCTGTCAAAACCTGGTGAAACCCAATTTAAACAAGGTTGACTAGTTAAAACCCAATTATGTGCTTGGTTGAAACAAGTATAACCTGGTTAAACCAGTTAAATTGAGTTACAGTAATATAGAAACAACAATTAAAAACCCAGTTAAAGCCAGTTCACCTTGATCAAAAAAGATTAACTTGTTTAAAACCAGTTAATACTTGGATAATGCCAGATCTGTGAGACTGGTTAAGCCAAAGATAGACTTTAGGCTTTCTTACAGGGGATTCTGGCACTTTTTGGGGGGCTGCTATGCTAAGTTTAGCTGTGTTACTCATTTTATGAATGCACAATCTTTAAGAAGCAAACTAATTAGCTCTTATAACAATATTAATACAATACCATCCTTCCATCCATTATCTATACTGGCTATCTCTTTTGGGGTCGTGGGGTCTGGAGCCTATCCCAGCTGACATTGGGTGAGAGGCGGGTACACCCTGAACTGGTCACCAGCCAATCACAGGGCCACATAAAGAGACAGACATTCAATCATGCTCATACACATACCTAAGGGGAATTTGAAGTCACCAGTGAGAATGTTTTTGGTCAGTGGAGGAAGCTGTAATGCCCAAAATAATCAGCAGAAACATCATTTCTACATTTTTTTTTGAATGTTTAAGATTAGATTAGATTAGATAAACTTTATTAATCCCTTTGGAAGACTCCCTCAGGGAAATTAAGACTCCAGCAGCATAGCAAGCACACAGTGTTAAAAAAGCACACAGGTATCAGATGAGTAAAAAAAAAGCAACAACAATTTGCAATTCTAAATATAAATAAATATAAATAAAAACAAAACTATAACTACTGGCTACTGCTCCTTCCCGTCCACTGTCTTCCTGTTACTCCTCCTCCCCTGAGTGAGTTGTACAGTCTGATGGTCTGAGGGACAAAAGAAACATACCTGGACAATGAAGCTGATTCTGATTCTGGGAATGGATTTAAACCTGATAAATCGATGAAAAAAACATTCCTGCCATGTTGTTTTCCCCACCTTTATGATATTAATACTCTCAGAAATATTGATCATCAGCTTACCGCGGTCTTTGCTGCTGTGATTACAGGTGGATGTTAAACCCAAAAGGCCTTTATACACACATCGTATATGAGACTTATCCACGCTGTTTCACTGCAGAACAATACTCAACTCAGAGAAAGGCGAGATGGAAAGCTCACTTTATCCTCAATGCAAATTTAATCTGGTGTTTGGATCCAGATTTCAGTATGTAGGAGTGGTATAAGAATACAGTATGAGAGACGTGTTTGGTTTTAAGCTGTTGCCTAGAGGCAGACTTGAAGGTGCTATTAAACACTGAACAAAGGCAACGAGAGAGGGCTCAACATCTTAAAGTATACCAGGAGCAGCAGGCTTAGTTTCTATGGGAACATACGCATATAAAGCATTATTATGTGTTTGAATATGAGCTGGTGAAAGGTTAAGACAGAACTGATTTATATGGTTATTTACAGTGAATATGAGCCGTGAGTCATAAATTATTTTTCTTTGTCTCCTGGATACCTCGGTAAGAGAGCCAATTTAAAGCTGCGGTCATCAGTATTTTATACTGAGAGTAGATCATCCAGAGTGTAAGTATGAGGCAGGGTGTTCAGGAGTCAAAGCATTATACGGCGATGTCTTTGGATTGTCAGAGGATCGGAGAGGTTTGGAGCCTTCAGGCAGATGTTTTTGTTTAACAGCCTACAAATCTTTAATATTTTTCTCTCTGCCATCATTTCCTGATCTGTCATTTTCTGTGGCAGAAGAAAAACCTTCAGTTAAAAAGGTCCTAAATACTTAAATCAACAAAACTTTCTACATCATTTAACAGCAGTTTTATAAAAATGTGCACAAATATTCAAATGTTTTTAATCCACTGGTAATGATACAGATATCCTGCGGTATAAACAACTCTGAAAATGTGTAGGAAATTAAAATTAAGACATAAGCTAGCAGTATATATATCTATGCACAGATAATGTAGCAATAAGATGTCTCAATTGAACAAATCCAGCCCCCACTCTCTGTTAATTTTGTCTGCAAACAATAATGACAAATCATATTTATCAATGACCCTTTTCAGGAATAATAAAGGATAAAAAATGTTAATAAACCTCAGAAAAATACATTTTAGGTTTTTGTATATGAGACAGGACTGAATTGTTAATGGGGGCTGGGCTGCCAAAGAAATAAACGAACTGTAAAGTCAACAAGCACTTAAGTGTTATGCATCACATTAATAAATGTTGTATATTTGACAACAAACTATGAACTGTGACTGTGAGGAGCATGCAGACACATATGTCAGTTACTGATGTAAAAACCTGTAAAAACAGTTAAAGCCCCATGAAAACCAGTCAAAATTAGTTAAACCCCCTTAAAACAAGTAAAAACCAGTTAAGATAACTTAAAATATGGTAAGAAACAGGTTTTAATTCAGTTACAATAAGTTAAAACCTGTTAAACTCAGTTTAAACCAATGTAATACAGTAAAACTGATTAACAAACAATTTGAAACAGTTTAATTTTAATAAAACCCCACTTAAACCAAGTTAAACCCATTTAAACCCAGTTAAATTCATCAATTTCAGAACGCAGTCAAAACCAATTTGAAACTTCTTAGAATCCAGTATAAACAGTTAAATATAAAACTCAGTGAAAACATTTTAACCAGTTTTAACCCAGTCAAAAACAAATAAATTTAGTTATAATCCATAAAAACATTGAACTGG
This sequence comes from Cetoscarus ocellatus, assembly GCA_037902135.1. Classification (NCBI taxonomy): domain Eukaryota; kingdom Metazoa; phylum Chordata; class Actinopteri; order Labriformes; family Labridae; genus Cetoscarus; species Cetoscarus ocellatus. The sequence goes on from JBAMNC010001148.1 coordinate 188,459, forward strand.
GTTGAAACAAATTTAAACCCAGTAAAACCAGTTAAAATGAGTAAAAATCCAATCAAAACCTTTTAAAACCCATTTTAAACAAGGTTGACTTTGTAGCGAAAAAAGTACACATCCAACAAATAATTAATTAAAAGAACTTTAACTCAGTCACATCAGTTAAAATATTTTTGAATAACAGATAAAACAGGTCAACCTCAGTTAAAATCTATTTAAAACCAAGTTAACTTGTTCGAAACAAATGTATCTAAATTAAAACCAGTTATAACCCAATTATACTAAGGTAAATTTAATCAAAATAGGATTGAATTTCAGGAAACAACCAAATTTGAACCCAGTGAAAACCAGATTAACTTAGTTAAAACCCAATTATGTCTCAGTTGAACAACTTTAACTTGTTACTATAAGTTAACCACAGTTAAAAAAAAAACATGTTAAAGTCAGTTTCACATGGTCAAAATAGGAGTAAGTTTGTTTTAACTCAGTTAAAACTCATGATCAGCCAGTTTAATTAAGATAAAATCCAGTCAAAACCAGATAAAGTCTTGGAAAAGCCAGTTACAACCCAGTTTAAACTGGGTTGGAAGAAGTTAAAGCCAGTTGTGACTTTGTTAAAACAAGTTTAATGAAGTAAAAACCTAGTTAAAACCATTTCAAACTTGATTCATACCAGTCAAACCATGTTTAGACACTTGAGATAGTTAAACCCAGTTTTGATTGTCAGCTTTCACAGCTGCAGCTCAGTAGTCTTACAATCATAATAAGGGATAAAGGGAATTGTATTAATAAAAAACAAGTGAGTCAGTTCCCTGTGTCCATAAAGCTTTATAATTCACTGCTACTGACAGGAATACTAAAATACTGGTCCTCAAATGGCCACAAAGATCCAGTCTCTTAAAGCTGAACCAGGACAAAGCCAGAGGAAAACCTGAGTGATGATGTACTGAAGAGAACTGACGTGATCCACTGAGGCGTACAGAAAATATGAGACATCTTCACAGCTCTACGATAAGTTAAAGTCACGTTTTAACATACGGTGACAGTTTAGCTGAATTTTGGATCGTTTTCTGTCCTAAATCAGAGGAAAACAGCAGAAAAGTGAAGCAGCGATGGTTCAGTCTGAGTGTAGTTCTCCTGCTGGGGCTGAATAATGATGGAGCAGAAAACCTGCTGGAGCAGATAAAAGAGAATAAAAGTCAAGTTATGACAGAAGAGAAGGTTCAATGAAACTTTAAAGTTTTATTTTTTATTCAGCGTTTCATTTCCCTTAAACCTCACTGCTAAAACTAAAAGCTACACCTTGATTTTTATGTTTATTCCCTGAAGAGAGGTAGATTTTATTAAAATGGATTCATAATTAATTTGGGTTAACAGCAGAAATAACATCAGCTCACTCTCACTGTTCTTTTTTATTGTCTCTTTAATATTTACCGGTCATTGCTTTTGTGAATGCCAAAGTATTTTAGAGCCTCTGGTGACGTGAATTGCTCCACCTGAAAGTCTCTTCTGTGATATTCAGGCCTGAAGTTCAGGATGTTTTTACAGACCTTGCACGGCGTCTTTGAGCTGCTCTCTGTAAAGATGAGCTTCAGGAGTTTCTTTTTGTCACCTCTCCGGTCATGTTTGAGCACAGATAACGCAGCGTGATGTCTCACTTTTAAAGCCAAACTAGCATGAAACAAAAACTCAAGACAAACAAAAATACGGTAACTAAAAATAAACAACTACTCAACAAAGACATATTTTTACCTCTGCCAGGGAGGTTATGTTTTTGTCGGCGTATGTTTGTTTGTTAGCAAGAGTACGCAAAAACTACCGGACAGATTTTGCTGAAATTTTCAGGAGATGTTGGTATTGGCACAACCTAAAAACTATTACATTTTGGTGGTGATCACAGCAACCTGTCAGGATGGTAATGGAAAGTGCTGTGGGATGAGTATTGTTCATGAAGGGGGAACCTCCTGAGACTGCCATATTATTTATGACACTTCACAACTCAATTCCAAAAGAGATGGGACGTTCAGTGAAATGTTAATAAACACAGAATACAGTTATTTTCAACTTAAATTCAATGTCAAAGACAAGATATTTCATGTTCACACATAGGAATCACTCACAGTTGTAGGTTATGTATCCTTTTAATATTAATAGTTCCATCATAATGATATATATATTTTATGGCTTCAGTCAAGGTAAAACTAAGGAAGTAGTAGCACCCTGAGAGAATAAAGAGTGTTAACTTGCACATCATTTAGACTGTGAACTTACTTCATGAATTAGAAAGACCATTTCATGTTTTTATGAGTTTAAATGCCCTTTAGTGTGCTTGACATGCTGCCTTCACGTGATACAGTACTTCTATGGACAAGACAAAAAGTGAGCAGCATCAGGACTTCTCTGTCTACCATTTTTACAGCACCAGTAGTTGCTTGAAACAGCACGCTCCCCCAGCCCCACTGAGTTGACCTACCAGTGTGATGTCATACCATTATTACCTCCACCAGGGAGGTTATGTTTTCGCCAGGGTCAGTCTGTTTGTCTGTTTGTCTGTTAGCAAGATTACTGAAAAAATACTGAATGGACTTACATGAAAATTTTACCAGAGGTGTGGTTTGGTCCAAGGAAGAAACCATTACATTTTGGTGCTGATCTAATCCAGATTGACATCACAAAAAAAACATTGAAGTTTATAATGGCAAATCCCATTCATTTACGGCATTACGGGAATTGTAGTTTTTATTTGCAAACTGACGTCAACGTTTTTCAAGCCTATGTCACTACATTTCCCAGCTTCTTTTGCAGTTCCAGTGGAGGAGTTCTGCTAACACTATTGCTAACAATACCCTGGTAGATCAACACGTCTTTTCCGACTTTGTAACTAGAACGCTGATAACTCAGCATTCTCCACATGGTCAGACATGAGCGGAGACTCCACTTTCCATGTGGAGCGGAAAAGTCACTGCCGTTACTAGGGATGGGAATTGATAACTGCTCCCTCAAAGAATCCATATCATTAGTCGTTTAGCTTATCGATTCCCTTATCAATTTCTCTCCCTGACAAGGGTCATAAGTGATCAGAATTGTGGCTTAATTTCTGACAAAATGATAGCAAAGAAGTCAAAATGCATTACAGACAGGGAACATAAGAGTTCAAACTTGTGTCACACAACCTTTAGTAAGAGGAAACAACAGCAACTTGAAAGTGTTAATCTATGCAGCACAGCATTTAAACAGGAGTGTCATGCATTTGATATTGTTGCCACTGAAAACCTTCTGTCCAATTTTTGACCAGCAGGAATCATAAAAGAATCAGATCAATAAGTAGGATCGTTAATGGCATTGGTATCAATATAGTCTTATCACTTCCCATCTCTAGCCGTAACTGCTTGGCGGAGGTCTGCGCTCTCAGAGTGCTTTTCAAGTTTTATTATCAGTTTAAGCCCATTGGCGAGGAGTGGCAAGCACAGAAAATAAACGGTAGAACGAATGTAGTGTTCAATAATATTAGTCTCATTTTTTAATAGCCGCACCTTTTCCTGTAGGAGTCCAAAAACTTGAGGTTTAAATAATATCTCAGTTTTTCTGCAGTCGTCTTGGGATCCAAACAAGCGTGACTGAAAGCGATCCATATGGTGCCACGTCACATCACAGTATTTTGGATCTGAAACTCGTGACTCATGAGCTCTCTGGGAACTTGAGCAGAACTTTGTCTCTTTGTAAACTCCACTCCCTAACTCGTCCTTTTTTAACAGAACAAAAACACAAAGCAGCCACACTCAGCCTCCTGCAGGTATTTTCGGATTCTCTCAGAGTTGTCATGTCATCCATAAAAGTCCACTGTTCCCTCACTCCCCCCCGCTGCGAGCACCGTAGCCTCACCTCCTCTCCGGCTTCGTAGGGATGTGGCTGGCAGCGGCTCCGCGTGTTGACCGTGTTGACTACAAAGCAGCTGCTCAAAGCTGACTCAGGATCTCACAGCTTAAATTTCTCCAGGCGACCGCTGCTTGCCACTCACTTTCAGATTTATCCAAGCCTGTGAGGGTTTTTTTGTTTTTTTTTTGACTCTGAGGCCTCTGTGGCAGGGTGGTAAATGAGCCGGGACTGTGTGACATCAAGTTTCCGATGGCATTGACCGAAGGCATGAGGAAGGTGGAGGACACGTTGCTATTTTCAACTCGGTCTATCAGCGAAGAGGAGCTTGGCATTGAACACTGAACCCTCCAAAGATAGAAAGAGATGAGGAGGGGAGAGGGGGAGTAAAGGAGTGTGAGACAAAGATGTCGAGTGAGCGTCGGTGCGAGAGGAAGAAAAGGCGAGACGGGGAGAGATGGTGATAAGTTGACACGGGGGAAGTGAGATGTGACAAACGGAGAGAAAAAGATGCTCAATCAGGGCTGTCAGGTTTCCTCGCAATCACAGACAGTCAGAGGAGACTCCAGGCTGCACTATCGACGCCGAGCTGCCTCGATAATGACAGCAGGGCGACCGAGTTTTCAGCCATAAAAACAATGAGCTCATTTGTGCACAAGGCGAGGATGTTTTTCATCACATATTTCCTGATTTTTATTGTGACGCCGTTGTGTAAGGGATAGTTTTGTGAGTACAGGAGATGATTTTTTATGGTGTAACTGCAAGAGCTTGATTAGCTAGCTCAAAATATCGCAGCTTTTTCTGAGTCATGCTGTTGGAATATTTAGGCCCCAGCCAAAAAAAAAATAACAATACAAGGCCATTCAGCATTTGAGTTGAAGCAATAGTAGGGCTTACATAAGGTACTTTTAGCATGGTATTGGATTTTTGACAATATTTCTGAACCTATTCTCAGCAATACCCCTGGTGGATCTAGCATTTTTCTAGGTAAGGGGCCATCGAGGGGCCACATTGCTCATAAAGGGGCCCAAGTATTTGTCCAACATGCATGCAGTCATATTTATGATAAAGCACACCCAGTCACACCTTTTTCAAACATTTTAATTAAAAAAGTGTAGACAGTAAAACTCATTTTTTTACATTTGAAGATGTGAGTAACTTCAAAGGAAATAAAATAGTATTCATAACACATTTCAAAATTTCAAAACAAACAAAATTTTCAAAAACATACACTGTTTTATGGTGGAGGATTTGGGCCATGTTAAAAATAAAGTGCATTTAAAAAAAAGTAAAGTTACGAGAATTGAGTCATAAAGTTACAAGAAATAAAGTCGAAAAGTTACAGGAATGATCTTATAAAATCATGAGAATAAAGTCATAAATCTATTTAAATTAAGATAGAAAACAAACTTTATTCTGAAAGGATGTACCAGAAGAGCATACATTTCCTCTTCCAAAAAAGACGATTTTCTCCAATGCGGTCTGGCTCCTTCTTTGGAAAAGCCCCAGTTTCCTGCAGTATCTTTTCAGGATGCTAATACTGAAGATAATGTGATGCTGTTGTGCCAAAAGAAGAAGTATTTCCTCATTTGGGAAACCTATACTAAAGTATAACTTCACTAGATGCTCGACGTTCCTCATTTTTGTACAGCCACAGCTTTTCTGGTAGCCTCTACAGACTAAAATAATCAGTTTATTCTGATAAATTCACGACTTTTTCCTCGTAACTTTACTCTTTTTTTTAAACATACTTTTTTTTTTTAACGTGGCCCTAATCCTCCACTGTACTTTTAATCTTACATTTTATGTTCATTCAAATGATAGTCTTCTTCTGTCAGCTTCATTAACGATGGACCTGCCTATTTGGTGCACTTCTGCCACCAATGGTTGGGCATGCAATTGCACTGACCTATAATCTGATTGTCGTTCTCTTGTAAAATGACAGATTAGTGACAGGACATGGGCTTCAGGGGGCCAATAAGTTTAAAGATGGGGCCAATGCCCCTGTGGCCCCGCCCCTAGAATGGACACTGAGTGATACTGAGACCTTATTTTGAGAGCAGAAAGCCTCACTCAAGTAAAACTGACCTGTTCTGTCATAATGACCTGTGTTAGAAACAGATGTGAAGCAAAAAGAACATTTTGCTCTGTATTAAATTATGCTTTATATTATAAATTATCAATGGATGGATGATGAGGTAATTATGTTACATTTGTGCCAATATTACAGCCAGTATATTTGGTATTACCGTAGTATCTGTTGTAGATACGGGCAAAATTTTTCTTATATGCTTGTGCAGATAATCAATTCACTTTTTAGGCAAATTTATGTCTTCTGATACTGATATTATTCCAATAATATCATACATCCCTAATTTTGAGGCTGTTTTATGGACATTTGAAGCACAGGAACTTTATTATTTTTGTCATAGTTTCAACTAAATGAGTGGAGACAGTCTCTCAATGTGTTGGCAGCGTTTGTGCAAGTTGCTGCCAACATAATGGATAATTTGCCACGGTGTCAGGAGGTTGATTACTTTGAAGGAAAATACTCTAAATTATTTTTTCATTTATGAAAGTGCATATAATACACTGGCAACATAATAAAAAAAGTGGGCAAAAGTTGCAAGGGATTTCACCCGCTTTTTGAAATGTTTCCAATTTGTGCAATTTAGACACTGTGCATGAATTTTATGATACTATACCTTTGCTCTATAACTGAGCTCTTACTGAACCATTAAGATAAGGTGTGGATTTGTGTTTAGTTTAATGGCATGGAAAATGGATTCACAAGCAATGGATGACCATGGAGTTCTGCCTTTTGACCTATGACCTTCTGAATGTAATTATATCATCCCAGATTCAGACTGGACTTTTATGCAATGTCTAAAGAAAGTCCCTTTAATTGTCGATGAGATATCAAGTAAGTTTTCAAAAGCAAATGATTATCATAAGGCACCACGACCCTCATCTTTGTTCCATGTCCTCCAATATCTAATTAATTCACTTTTAAATCAAAAAGAACATTTCTTAACTGGTTTTGAGATTTAGCTTTCGCAAGATTGTGTTATCATGCAAAAGATAACCATTAAGCTCCACAACATTAAACTATTATCTATGGTCTTTTCATTTTTATCAGTTGTGTTTATTAGAGCATGTGGGCCTTTGGGCAAAGTTTAAGGGAAGTATCTTTCCGTAATCTTGTTAAACTCTGTCTGGAAAAAAAGATATCCCTGACCTTTGAACCCAAAGCACTCATTTCAAATCTGTTCATCCTCAATTGTGAAGATTTTTTGCAGAGTTTGAGGCAATCTCTTAAATCGTTTATGAGTTTGTGAGTAGGTTTACAAGCCAAGGATGGCCATGTGGCTCTGTCACCTTGACTTTTGATCTATGACCTTAAAAATGTAGTTGCATCATCCTTGAACCAGAGTGGAAATTTATGTTATTTTTTAAAGCAGTTCTCCAAAATTTTCACGAGATATCCCATTCACATGATAGTTTTTACAGGGACAGGATAATCATGGGGCTTAAATCGGATTAATTCAGGATTAACGGGCAGACAGACTTCCTACATACACAATGCCTCTGGTCTAAAAAAAACTCGACAAAAACTAAAACTAAATTAACTGACATTTTCGTCAACAAATAAAAACTAGACTAAAATGTTTGACAGAGACTTAATCCAATCAGACCTAATTTGGTCATGTAGAATGTAGAGACAAGTTATGAACATATCCAATCACAGCTACTTTGGTTGTGTGGAAAGGTTGGATGAGTTAAGAGGGACATCCAATCACAGCTGCCTTAGCTTGGTGGTGGTGGGATAAGTTGTGGAGCGATCCAATCAGAGCTCCTCTCTTTATGAATTGATATATCCATGCAGAGCAGGCTCGCTGTTTGTTGTAAACTCTGGTGTTGTAACTTTGATGTTTCATTTTATCCTAGTGTAAAACATGATTTTAGAAATTTAAGGAAACATAAAAACCTATTTTGGCTAAATATACAGTAGATTTCGTTGACTAAAATGTTGTGAAATTTCATCAACTAAAAGTAGACTAAAACTAAAACAATTAAGATGACTAAATTATGAATAAAACTAAAAGATATTTTAAGCAAAAGACTAAAACTAAATTAAAAAGTGCTGTAAAAATAAACACTGGCCCCTCGGTGCACAAGGCCTCAGGCAGTCATCTACTTTTGCCTAAAGTAAAACCGCCTCATAGTGAAAACTTCTTTTCTTAGTGCAGGTGAAAAAATAAAGAAATGAAGCACCGAAACACCTTCAGGACTGACACCTGAAATGTTGTTTTTGTGGTGTTTTTGCAGCCGTGGACACCACCAAGGACCCGTGTCAGAACGTGAAGTGCAGCCGCCATAAGGTGTGCGTCGCTCAGGGCTACCAAAGGGCCATGTGTGTCAACCGCAAGAAACTGGAGCACAGGTACTGTCTTTGTTTGCCTCTCTTCAGATGATTTCCACATTTACAGGGCTGATATTTTTGTGCCGATGATGTCAACAACCCAGAAGTGCGCTGGTTAAAAGCTTTTCAGTGTCGGCTCAGAGAACTATTGATTAAACTCAGAGACGGGGCCGGAGAGTGTCATGAGCCTGCAGTGATGTAATTTCAGCTGAACAGTCACGCTGAGTAATTATAGGAATGTTTACTCATGAAAGGACAGTGATAATGCATGAAAGAGCTGGAGGAAAACATATTGATTTATTTAAGCTCTTATTTGAGCATTTTTATTGACGTAAGAGAGCAGGGCTGGCTCCAGGCGAAGGCTGTAGAGGCAGTCGCCTTGGGCGCCACGCTCTGCGGGGGGGCACTGCTGTGAGCCTTGAACATTTTGAGATAAGCTCCAACCGTAAATCAGCTACCAGGTTGTCAACCTCCCCGCTCCTCCTCGGGAAGAGCTCCCAGAACCCTGACTGAGGTCTGAGCTGCACCCAGAATGCAGTGAGCTCTCATCATTCAGCTGAGCCCACTGAAGGCTTGTTTTGCATTTTGTTTGGATGAATTCACTGGCCTATCAGCACCCCAGAATATTTAATTTTACTATTAAGCCCATTTCGGATATTTAAAGGGATAGTTCAGGATGTTTGGAGTGGATTTTATGAGGTACTTCAATCAATCAATCAGTCAAGCTAAATTTGTATAGCCCTTTAATACAAAATCTTTAGAAAAAAACAAAACAAAACAAAATAAAAATAACTAAACAAAAAGTACAAAATTGAATACAATGAAAATATAAGACCCGACCCACTACCTTGAATTAAAAATGAGGAAACAAAGAAGCTGAGGCTTAAATGACAATAAAAAAATCATGATATAAATCAGATGAAAATACTATGGGGAAGAATACAAATAATACCATTTAAAATAATAATATAGTCAAATGAGAAAGCCAAATACCAAATGTACAACTAGAAAAGCACTCAGAGAGCGCAGACCTCCGCCAAGCAGCTTCAGTCCACTTTGACGAAAATGGTCCTATCTGGCAATGTTAAAGAATCCTTTAAAAAATTCCTGGATCCGGATGGTAAACCGGATCAGTCCCAAAATCTAACAATTTCTTCCTTATCCCATTTCACACATTTCCTGAAAATTTCATTCAAATCCGTCCATAACTTTTCAAGTTATATTGAACACAAACAAACAAACAGACAAACAGACAAACTAACCAACGGCGGCAAAAACATAACCTCCTTGGCGTAGGTAATGAAATCTGCTAAAGTAGGATAATGGAAAGAAAATGGATTTACCGAGAAAAAATTCCAAACAATAAATCTGAACTGAAATGGAGAAATAATTCAAAACAAACAAAGTAAGAGGATTATAATAAATAAATGGATAAGAAGAAATAATAGTAATAAATATAATCAGCTAAAAGCCAGACTAAAAAGGTAGGTCTCGAGTTTGCGCTGCATGGCATTTGCATGAACATTAGCCACAGTGACGTAGATCAGCTCTGTATCTGTACAGAAAGCAGAAGCCAGGGACAAAATATTCCTGCAAATATGGCCTTACTTTTCCACTACCTAGTGTCTTTGTTTTGGCATTACCTCTGTACACGGCACAGCAAATATGTCCTTCGATCCCCTCTTCTCCTTGAAGAAAGTCTATGGTTCCCGAGTCTTCTTGGATCACCCTTTTCACAGTCTGTCTTTAACGTCTAGAAATGGTCCCAGGGGACTTTTATCTGGGCGCTACCCACACGTTTAGGGTGCGCTGCTCATTCCAGGATTGCACTATCCTTACAAGTTGTGCCTTGTTGTAAAGGTGACTAATCAGGCTTTCCAATGATATAAGATAAAATACTAAATAATCAACCAAAATTATGTCTCTAAACTTTTTTTTGAGGAGAATGTTTTCTATATATCTCACTTAATGTTTTTAAAATATTTTTTGGCTTGTTTATATTAATATTATTTATTTTGAATTGATCTTATTAATTTAAACTGTTTATTTATTTATTTGTGTATTATTGTTTATTATTTTTTTTCCATTCTACGCCCATATGAGGTCCAGTGAACACATATTTGCATAAGTGTAGTGATGCTTTCATTCCTGTCTAAAATCAGCCTTGTTTTGAATATAGGATGAATTTACAGGGCCTTACTCTTTTCATATTTCCAGTACACTCCAACAAAGCGCGTAAGTATATTTATCTCAGATTAGCCTTTTAGTTAGGCACAGTTTGCAGCACTCCAAGGACGAGCTCAGACATATTAATTGACATCTTTGTGAAGAAGTGCAGCTTTAGTGCTGTAAATAACTGGATATTCAAATTAAATATGAATTATTTAGCATATATTAAAATGTAAAAATGGGTCAAATCTTTAAGGCCTAATGTGTCTCCATAGATCAGGAAAGTTTGGACACATTTTAGTTTTAAAAGTCCCTCAGAGGTCATAAGACACCAGTGCTATAGTTTAATGTGAAGGATGTATACTTAAATGAATGCCAAACTAAAACATGACTCATCATAGAGGATCATGAACTCTGTGCTCTGTTTTAATTCATAATGAAGCCACTAATACTGAGTTTAATTACTTAAAAGTACACGGATCATGAGTTTGTGAACCCAAACATAACTGCAGCAAAGTCAGAATAAAATGAACGTCAAATAAGATAAAAGCGGCTGCAGTCTTCTCGACTCAGTGCGTCTGATAATCCGCTCAGAGAGAAAAATAGCCCACAGTCTCGTGTTTGTGCAGAATAAAAACAGTGAGCGAAGCGTCTTTGATCAGCGTACTCTGATATTCTGCGTGCCCTCAAACTCTGCGTCTGCTCTTTGTTTATGCATTAATTAATATTGTGTGTTTGCAATGAAACCCAAACTGAAGGCAGAGTTTTATCAGATCCATACTCAGCTTATGTCACATCCAGAGACTATAAATATGACTGGGAATAAAAACATTCATATCAGCCTTTCAGGACAAATATAGGATTTTTGGACAGCTTGGATATCTCCCACATGACAAAAACACTGCAAAGCTGTCGACAGGCGGGTGCCAAATTGGCTGATATAGTCTAAGTAAACAAAACCTCAGATATTTACACAAATATAGTGGAGCAGATCTTTAAAAGCATCATTCAGGCAAGTCATTAGCACTTCTTTAAACATGATGACAAATGGTTCAGGCTGTGTAGCATACATTAAATCTGATATTCTTTGCACTGGCGATAAATAGTATGTTGTGTTCTGTAATAATAAATGGCAACAAAACTACATGAAGGTCACGCAGGTTCAGTTTTTGGCTTTATTTTCCCTTTCCCCCTTCTGACTATGTCCAGGAAAGGCCCAATCAATGCACAGGATACAAGATAATCTGCCTAATTTTTGTCCTGAATCCCTCCTTCCAGACAAAGCTAGCAAAGTCTCAATCATCTAATTGTTCTGAAATATCCTTACCTGATTATCCTGTGGTTTGAGGCATTTTAAGAGTGATTGTATTGGCCCCAATTCTCTTTGCCCCATGGTAAAATCATCAATATTAAACATGTTAAGCAATTACAATCAGAGATCCTGATGTCAGGAGGGAACACCAAAGAAAGTCGAGCATGTCCTCTGTGTTTTGTAACATGGAATAATAGCCAATCAGGAGACAAGGTGGCTTAAACAGGAAGCACATCAAACTTATCCATGGTGACAAAAGTAAAGTGAAGTTAGACGAATATCAATAATGAAGGACCAACTTGTCAATTTAGGGCAATGGCATGGGTTTTAAAAAAGGGCATCCAGTGAAACGGCGGTCCCCAACATTGGGCAGGCGGTGGGGTACATTCTAAACCGATTACCAGCCAATCACAGGGCTGCATAGAAAGACAGACAACCATTCTCTCTCACATTCATACCTAAGGGCATTTTGGAGTCACTAATCAACCTAGTGAGTATGTTTGTGGTCTGTGGGAAAAAGCTGGAGTGTAAAATCTGCACAGTTAAGCTACACCGGCAGATGTGCAAGGATTTGGTCATCCTTTCAAAATAAAACATCCTTCAGTCTCAGTTATCCAACAGTGGCAATGAAATTAATTATTACCTGTGCCAAGGAGGTTGTGTGTTTCTTTGTCTGCTTTGGTTGGTTGTTTGTTTGTATTCAAGATTACCCAAAACTACTACACAGATTTTGCTGAAATTTTCATTATTTTGATGGATATTGAGATCACAATTGTAAAGCACAGTTACAGTGATTTTATGAAACACATCACATGCAGTCATTTAAGCTGTAATCTCATTTATCATTTGAACATCTAAGACCAAGAATGAAAAGCTTAGTTATAAGCTTTTTTATGTAAATATCTAAAACAAAAGAATAAGTCATAAATATTTTAATTTTTCACTAAATAAAAAAGGTAAAACAAGTGCAACTTGTTCCCATGGCATATTAATCTTATAACCTCCACCAAGGAGGTTATGTTTTTGCCAGTGCATGTTTGTTTGTTTGTTTGTTAGCAAGATTGCACAAAAACTACGGATGGATTTGGTTGAAATTTTCAGGAGATGTTGATAATTGCCAAACCTAAAAATGATTCGATTTTGGTGGGGATCCAGATAACCGCCATAACCAAACAATCGTTTTTGCTCAATTACTGTCTCACTAATAATGATATCAACATGATTCTAAGTGCTAGGTGTGGGTTTCCATGATCAAGAAATCATATTATGATGGTAACTGTATCATGGTACTATTGCTTAAAAATTGTAACAGCAATCTGTGAGCTACCTTGGTGGAGGTTTGTGAGTGCTTTCTAGTCTCTGATGCTGTCTGCTGCATGCAGGTTCATCTTAAGTCATCTTATTCAGTTTCATCCAATCCCATTGATCCAAATGGTGTACTTCACTTGCCCCATCTAATTTCATATCAGATCACATCACTGAAGACAAACTATCAGTCATATTCTTTGCTCCCTTTTCGAGTAATCATGTCAGGCTTTTTTCCACTTAGCAGCTAAATAAGTTGAGTTAAAGTAACGTGAAGCTGCTGCAAACCGTTTGCACCCTTGTGAGGTAAATAGAGTCAGCTCTAGAGCTTCTTATTCTTACTTACTTTCCCTTAAGAAGCAGAGGCATAACCGCCATTAGCAAATGATCATGTTTGCACAATAACTGTCTAAATAATAATGATATCAACATGATTCTGAGTGCTTGGTGTGGGTTTTCAGGGTCAAGGAATCATATTATGATGGTAACTTTGTCATGGAGCTATTGCTTATAGATGTAACAGCAATATGTGAGCTGCCTTTGTGCTCTCTGAGTGCTTTCTAGGAGCGCTGATTACAGTATACAGAACCAGGACTCCAAATGAATGTGAATGTTTTTTCTCATGTGCTGGATGCATAAATAAACAACATGTTGCCAATATGCACGCCATGTCTGCTTGAAAGGTGATAATATGTTGTTCACAGCTTTGGCTCTCCATCCCCACGCTGCCAAGCACTCAATTATCACGTCAAGCTTAAACAAAATAACGAAGTCCATCCATATTCTGTTTGACCCACATGATGATGCAGCAGGTTTAGAAACATGACTCATCAACTGTCATAGAGGCGTAACATAGAAGTCATTTGAAGCCTGAATGATGTTTTTCTTCATACGTGGGTTTAAAGAGTTTTAGGAGTTCTCTGATAAAGCCTCTTTAGTTTTCCCTGATTACCCTCGCTGAAGGTATTCGTCTGCTCCCTTTACCCGCTCATTTCGCTCTGACTGAAAAACAAATGAGCGAGGTTGCAGCCTGAAAAGAATTAATGGAGTGAATTATTGCTACCTGCAAAGTCTATCTGCCACGACAGGCGTTTATCTTTCTCGCTAAAGTGCTTCATTTACCGAGTCACTCTAGAGATGAGAGAGCCGCCGTCGAATAATGGGTAATAAGCACGAACACGAGCGCGCTAAACCATCCGAGCGCCATTAAGGAGCCGCAGAAGCAGAGCTGTTTGTGCTCACTGAACAGGAAGTCGATCACAGAGAGGAAGGAAGAGGGATTTTTGTGAAGAGGAGACTCCAAATATTTCAAGATAATGGACACAGTTATGTGGGATCAATGATTTTGGTCTTGTTAGATTGGGTCCAGTCCATCCATACTTCCATTCTTATCCTTCCTGTGGACATAATACCTCAGAAATTCTTTAAAAAAAAGTTCTTGAAACTTTGCCCAAAAACTTAGGGGATGCTTATTTTTGAAGGGGAATGTTTAAAGTTCAAGGGAAGAGGTTTTGTGTTCATCCCGTACTTGTTAGTGCAAAATCTCAATAAAGTCCTAAGGCAGGGCTGTCAACTACATTTGTACAATGGCTTGTAATTAGCATAACATCAGTTTTTTATGTTATTAATGCCCTCTAAAAGTGAGATCAGTCCCTATCACCCATAGCCTACACTGCCACCCACTTGGGACAGGGACTGTCATGTTTTTGTCACTGGGTTTGACTCCAGTATTCTTGTTTTCCTGGTTGAATGTGAGCTTAAAATGGCTGAGAGGTGGATTTCTGTAAAACACATCCAACATGAAGTAATTACTGAAAAAACAAAGTTTGCTGTTTTGGTGTTTGCATCAATAGTTATGAGGATTAACCTTGCAGTGCAGCTGGATCCACCTGATTCAATGTCTGATAACAGGCAGATCCAGCTTGCCAAGTTGAAATGATCTCATTCTGTAAAGGCACTGACCAATCAGCGTTCTTTGAGGAAAAAGAGGCGGGGCTACAAGCGTAATGATGGCCAAAAGTGACAAGTGGCAACCGGGAGACAGCCTCCAGGGTGTAAATGGAGAACCATGTTGAAGTGCCAAACCCTGTAGTACCGCGAGTGTCCGGTTGGGGCTGGCTAAAAAAATGAAACCTCACTGATTGAATGTGAGGCAAAGACTGTTCTCATGGCCTTAATACACATCTATTTCTGTCATTTCTGGCTCTTAGGTGCTTTTCCTCTATTCTGTTTTAAGTCTTACACTTTCTGTCATTGTATTCCTCACATTTCTCTTTTATTTTTCTTTTATTCTCATGTTATCTTTTAATTTTGTCTGTTAAGTACTTTGTAACCCTTTTTTGAAAAGTGCTATATAAATAAAGTTTATTATTATTATTATTATCTTTACAGCCTGGTTCAAGAAACAGATTCAGTCTTAAACTATAACACATGTATGTGTTTCTTCAATGGAGGATTTATTGAGGGTCGCCGGCTTGGTCAAATTACTTTACAGTCTATGGTAGCAGTCTCAGTGACTGAAAAAGGAAGCCTTTGCAGATATGCCAAAAGCCAAAGTACCTCCAGCGTCCACTTGAGGCTGGCTGCAGAAATTATAAAAGTTGTTATGATTGTGTGCAGGGAATGGATGGTTTTTACTGCCTAAAAACACCAATCAGGCATAAGAGTCTGACCAATGAGAGGTGAAGTGAGTAACACTGATCGTCTCTTCGTGGCTCCTTCATGGTTGGGATATGTGAACTGGTAAATATGACAAGATTATACAACATCTAAAACATATATAAAAACATTTAAACGGATAATATTGTGCCACACACTAAAAAGTGAATTTTCTTAGACTTTCTTGTCGTAGGTGAGCTGTGTATATATTTGTACAAACATATTCTTCAACCTGGTTAGGCTTTATTTCCTAATTTGGCAAAACAAAGGTGGTCTATGCCTGAACTACAAAAAATAAATTCAGTCCCTGTGCTGGCTTCACAAACACATACTTTATGCATATATCTACAATCACAGGTCTGCACACATTCATTAACAATAAGAGGAAATTAATTGTGTTACTTTCAGCCATATTTTTCTGCAACTTAACACAGTACAATTGAATGTGATAGATTTTTATTAACTTTTCTCCACAAATTATTATTATCAGTTTAATCTTTTTTTGGTATATTTTTCTATTTTCATTATGCTTCATAATATTCTCTCTCTCTCTTTAAACTCTAACGTTAACTGCAGTTGAGCATGACACTTGTTTCATTGCAGTTTGTTTATAACTTTGATAACTTCATGCTTGGTGGCTTAATGAATAGGTTGAATCTTTACATACATATATTCCATCATTTAACTCTGATGTCCACAGCAGCTGAATGCTCATATGCATTTCACTAGAATCTAGTTAAATCTAGTCCATAATCCTTATCGATGGATAAAGACGGCCTTGATGTGTCTTCTTTTGTGCCATGGAGCAATTTATTATTTTACTGCTCATGAAATATAAAGCATAATCACTTGCTCAAACTCGGATGTTTATTTCTGTGTCACTTATGGACATTATTAACACTGACATGAAGGTCAGAGAACCAACAGTTTCCACGTCTGCTTGTATTTGCTTTCAGGATGATTTTGCCTTTTCCAATATGGCACTAAAGACGATGCAGACAAAGTTAAAGCAGCGTCTATTTGTTTATGTCTATGGTAGCACAAAGCTTAATCATGCACAGCTTTTACTTTGGGTATTGTTTTAGTGTTTTATTTTGTTTCTCAGATCTCCTTACAAAATATCTGACACTTAATAAATTTAAGACAGAATTTTTTTCTTTTGTAATTCACTTTTTATCGCTTTTTACAACATTAACAACAATACAAAACATAAAATAATAAGAGAGAATACAAATAAAAGTAGACTAAAATAAAAATAAAGAAAATATACCAGCCATTAAAATAAAATATGTAAAAAAAACAAGGTTAGTCAGTAGAAACATTCGCCGGGTAAGCATTGGCAGTGTCCATCGCACCTCAACTGTTCACATATCGGCAATGTCGTCCACATTTGCTTTCATCATAACCTCCTATCACATTTGGCTTTGGAACTTTTATCACAGAGGTATCTTGATTTACATTGCATTTATATACATTACATACCCATTCATGTATACATGTGTGTATATACACGATAACAATATCCACTTCCTCTCAACCACTGAGTACTATGTTCATAAAAGGGGCCCATATTTTCCAAAATACCTCTTTTGTTCAGTTAAAAAATTTATTGCTCGTAACTAGCTTTTTTGGTTATTTCTGCCAGCCATTGACTAAATGTGATAACCGTTTTTGCTTTCCAGTGTCTAAGGATAATCCTACAACCTGTGGTAAGGGCCAGTCTACACCACATAGCCTGTAGTGTCAATAAATCCACCCCTTCTGTGATTAGACCCAATCAGCGAAGTGCAGGCTCGGACCAAGTAAGATAGAATTTCTGTGATTTTTGAGTAACTTTTGACTTTTTCTCTCTTCTGTTCAGAGTCAAACAGCCCGTGCAGCCCGAGGTCCACGACAGCAGCTGTAAGCCGTGTCCCGTTTCTGCCTCCACGCCCGTTTGTGGCTCAGATGGACACAACTACGCCTCAGAGGTAAAGAAAACATCCCACTGCAGCATCACTCTTTGGAAGCATCCACCTCTCACTCCGACAATTCTTCTTTTTGCTTTATTATCGAATCCTGACGCCATAAAACCCGCCATGAAAAGAAATGGAAAGTAGCCGTGTCATCGTTTAAATAATGAGATGAGTCCGGTCCAGAGCTGTTTCCTGCTGCACTGACATATACGTAGGCGCAGCGGGGGCAGCACAGTTCATCACTGCTGGCAGGAGGACAAGTGCATCAGCTCAACGCGCCGGTATGATGAATGACTGACGCGGCTTTGAGTGGCAACAGCGAGCGGCGGCCACTGCCAGGACTTCTTATTGATTTATGTATAGTTTTTAATTCTGACCTTGCATGAGGAGGCAGAGGAAAATGACAGCTCATTCTCGCTGGCTTTCTCTTAGTGCAGTGTCTCATCTGAATGAGCAATCACTTTTTTCCTGCGGTCACCTCCATTAATATTTCAGCTACATCTCTCTCTCCATACAGTGTAAGCTGGAGCAGCAGGCGTGCCTCACAGGAAAAGACCTGAGCATCATGTGCACCGGCTTCTGCCCCTGTGCCACAACCTCAGGGACCGTCACAAATGCTGACACAAAACGAGGCAAGTATCGTAATTTCTTAACTCCTACATTCATCCCATATTCTGAGCCTTCACTGCAGGGCTGAGGGATATAATCCAGCTGTAAGGGTTCAAAGTACCAAGTCATCTCAGAACTTTAACTGCAGCAGAACATACAGTAGTGTAAAACAGTTTTGGGGCACACATGCATTAATATCTTGACAGGTACACTAGAATAATGCCAGTGGTCCAGTGCAGTGCTTTATTATAAATACTAACCCTTTTACTACTATGAATATAAATAGCTGCCTGGTCTTTTTTGCCTTTTTTGTCAATAAATGTGTCAGAAAATGCCCTCTGAGTAAATTATTTTGCCCCTTTTTTAAGGTAAAAAGAGAACATTCTAGCAAGTATTTGTCATTATTAAGTTGTAAATGCTTACAACAGTGTGTAATTACAAGGAAAAAAAAAAAAGATTTGAATTTTCAACAGGTTCCTCTTTATACACAATCCTAAATGAACATGTACAACACTTTTGAGAAGACAAAACAGAAACTCAACCTATTTTATATTTATTATAATTATCATTATTTCATATTATTTGTACTTTTGAACTATTTATAGAAATAGTTCAATAGTAAAAAAAAATGAAATATGATTAAATAGACAGTGACAAAATAGATGAAATAGGCAAAAATGCGGCAAAAGAACAGCAAGAAAACACCCCAGAATGATACTAATGTCATCATTTACAATACTTTTACATTATTTACACAGAAAATACTGATAAACCACTGATAAATGACTGTGTTTGTCTCTCCAGCTCAGTCAGTTCACTTCCCGTACCTCCCCTTCAGGCAATTCTTTACCGTAATGTACCATGTATCACTGGAAAGCTCCGCTTCTTAGCTTTCAGAATCCATTGGAAATATTTACATAGCGTGGATACTCGAGGAGTTAAGGTAGTTTGAATCATGCATGTCTTTTTCTGTCCTCAGTGACAGCTTCGTGTGTAGAACAAGCTGAGCAACACCCGGACATTTTAGGGAATTTAATAAATTCCCCCCGGACATAATGTTACAACCAAAAAGGAGGACATGTCCAGGCAAAAGAATCACTCCCAAGTCTCTACACTGAATTACTTTTAGTACAGGCACAGCCAAAACTACGGTGGCCAACGAGGGCCTGCAACAGCTCAATGCAGTTCAATAAGAGGAAAACAACTGCAAGAGCAAAAACACAGCAAAACCAAGTACAACAGAAGTTCTCCAGGCCATGAGAGGGGTCTGGAGCAGGGAAAGTGTGTGGGGGACGGACGAGAAAGACTGTGGTCAAGCCAGTCACTTCTAAATTTGAAGTGCTCATGTATTTGAACCTTTACGGTAAATGCTCCTTGCCGACAAGAGGGAGATGACAGACAGGCTGAGCGACTTTATTGTGTCTCTGTTTTCTTTTTACCATCAAAAATGTGAAATAAAGGAGTCTTGCCTTAAAGTTGGCTTGAAGATGCCTCTTTTTCCAACATAAGTGAACAGAAAGGAAAGGAAAACTGATCGACTCAAAGTCCTTCATTCCCTCTGCTATTAAACTCCTAAACACAGACCACACTCATTTGAAATGACTTTTATTTAGAGGACATTATTTACTTCCTGCCTTATTTTTTTTGTTTGTTTTTTTTATTACTGTTCTAAAGTTTTTACATTGTCTTGTTTTTCCCTCACTTGCTTTTATCTTTCATCTTATCTTGTTTTGTCTTGCCCTACGATTTGTATGTGTAGGCTACTTATAATGTTCGGACATCTCCCTCTGTCCCATGCTTAAATATGTTTCCTTGACAGATTTATTGATTATTTATTTATGTTGTTGACAGACTGTATGCATGAATGTACACTGGAAAGCTACAAATGAATTGCCCCTTGAGGGATAAATAAAGTTGTCTGAACTGAACTGAAGAATGTGTAGTAATATTGTATCAAATAAAGTCAATGAATGCATGGCGCGGTTTATTTTGAGCACTTTGGGCAGATGAAACTGCTATCAAGGACCTCCTTGACAATGTGTGCGTGCAGTATTGAGTACTTTTACGGTGTACTTTTTGAGTAAGTAATATTTTTGTGTACTTTGAAAGTAGACTATTCAAAAAGTTTCTACAATATTATTATGCATTCGGTTCATTCATGTAGGAAAAAGAGGCATCTTCGAGCCAACGTTAATGCAAGACTCCTTTACTTCACACTTTTGATGGTAAAAGGAAAACAGGAACATTAGTAAGATGTGCAGCTTGCCTGTCATCAACTTCATTTACAGTAAAGGTTCAAATGCACGAGCACTTCAAATTTAGGAGCGCCAGATTTGTCCACAGAAACAGGGTAGTGGCTGGCTTGACCGCACACTTTCCCTGCTCCAGATCCTTTCCAAGCCTGGAGCTCTTCTGTTGTTCTTCTTGGTTATACTGCGTTTCTGCTCTTGCAGTTTTTTTTCTCTGCACTGAGCCATTGTAGGCCAGCGTAAAAAAACACTGAACAAATCACAAAAAGCCATCAGAAACTAAACTGATTGGTTCCATAGAAATGCATAATAAATTTTGAGTATTGTGTCATTTTACCACCGATCAGCTTATGACTAAGGTCATGCTTTTTATTGAAGACACTATTTTTGTTGCCATGCTTTGTGTCTACATAAAGCAGCACATTTTAAAGTTCCTCAGTGAAAAAAACAGCTAAAACAAGGAACCAAACGTGTAGACGCAGCCACTCAGTTGTTGGAGACACTGTAGAAATAAAAACAAACCAACAGCCTGGAAGACAAACCAAGATCTGGATGTCCAAGGGTTTCTTCAGCAACAAATGACCACATCCTGATCCTTATGTGCATGGAAAACCGTCAAATCACAAACTGGTGTCAAGTGGCCGACACCTAAATCATGGATGAAGGTCCTGCAAGGCTGTCAAAAGCCCCTGATCAATGAGAGACATTGGTTAGCCCGGCATCATTTGGCCCAAGCTTTCAAAAACTGAACAGCAAGGACTAGAAGAAGAATCTATGGTGGGATGAGTCCAGTTTCTAGCTTTATCCTTCTGCTAATGTTAGGGTACGCAGAAGGCCAGATGAAGCATCATCTCCAGCATGTACAGGAGCTACCATCAAGCATGGTGGAGGCAGGATCATGATTTGGGGATGCATGAGAGCTGCTGGTGTTGCTCATCTCATTGTCTGTGATGGTGCATTGACCTCTGCCAAGTATTGCGGTATTCTTGAAACCCACCCTTCTGCACGCGCTCTGTTCGTCGAGGTCAAAACTGGATGTTTCAGCAGGATAATGCCCCTCGCTGCACATCCAAGGGGAGTACAACATGGCTGCAGGAGCGCAATATCCAGGTCCTGGAGTGGCCAGCTCAATGGGATAAGGATCCCCCTCAACAGTGTGAAAGGCTCGTGGAGAACATGCTAGTCAGGAGCACAACTTCTGACCTCTGACCTACAAAATCTAAACATATCATTCTTGAGTCAGTGTGGACATTTGTATAAACTTTAAACAAAATTTCTCAAAGTGCTCCTGGTATACCTCCTTTATAATAACTGAACAATATAACAAAATATTGTCCTTGGCTTCAGTTATTTCTGCCACAGAAGCATTAATGTCACCTCTAACCACTTTAAAAGGAAGTTATCCTTGTGTATTTTTGGTTGGTTCATCCAGTTCTTGGCAAAGCAATGAAATTTTAAGAGTTTTTTTCTCTGAGAAAATGTCAGAGCAGATCAAACTTGCCCTTAAACATTATCTGAGGGTTAATTGAGTGACTCAAGCCTCCGTTTCTGCTTCAGTGCCATCCCTTTCAGGATTCAGCACAACACAAATCTGCAGGAAAGCCTTCTCACTGAACCAATCTACCCAAAGCTCAATGTTTGGGATCAATACTCACCAATTTCAGAGATTATAGTGATCCAAATCTCACCCATGTGGGTCAAACCCTCTTTCAGTCGCACAGTAATTAATTATTTAGAGTGTACACTATCTATCACGGCAGCCAAACAGTATTGATCGAGGGGGCTCTCGGGGACGAGGAAATGCCAATTGATCAAAAGGATGAAATGTTAGCCTCCTGTAGGAGCTTATCCTGGGACTGAAGATGGATTTAAACTGGATAACTGGACTGTGCAGCTGTAGAGGTAATTAAAAAATAATGTTTTCTTTGAGCAGATCATGGAGTTGCAAATGACAGATTGAAAATCCACCTCTAGAGCAAACCTTTATTCTGCACAGACTTCCTGTCAGGGCAGGATGAAGCAGCTTCTCTTTGTTGGAAGGTGAGTCAGATTCTGTTAAGTGGTTGCCAAGGTTTTGAAAACACACTTTGCTTTTTTTCCCCCTGCTCCCACAGAGAGCTGCACCGGCCAGGACCTGGCAGACCTGGGCGACCGCCTCAGAGACTGGTTCCAACTCCTTCATGGAAACGCCAAGCAGAACAACTCTGGCAAGCTGAGAGCTGGCACCGCCTCAGGTTAGCAAACTCGCAAAGCGGCTTTTATTCTCTATTCAAACTTACAACTCAATTGTCTATGCAAAGAAATGCGGCCCAAACACAAAGAAGCTGAAGTGCTTTGCAAATTGTTTCTGACAGCGCTGGACAGGAGCCTGGTGGCCAGCTGCAAGGACTCCATTGGCTGGATGTTCTCGAGGCTCGACACCAACGGTGACCTGTATCTGGATCAGGCTGAGCTGGCCGCAATCAACCTGGACAAATATGAGGTCTGCATCCGACCATTCTTCAACTCCTGCGACAGCTACAAGGATGGGAAGGTGTCCACAGCGGAGTGGTGCCTCTGCTTCTGGAGGGAAAGTAAGTGAGAAGAAGAATCTCTAAAGCTGACTCTGTTTTTGGGTCGTGTCTCTGAATGGGTGAATTAATAGAGAGGTTGCATCACAATCGTACAAAGGGTTTGCAGCAGCTTCACCTTACTTTAACTCAACTTATTAAGCTGCTGAGTGGAAAAAAAAGCCCTACGAAAGGGACCAAAGAATAAGCTTCAAGTCTTAATATGTGTGATAGTTTGTCTTCAGTGATGTGATCTGAAGACTGATGAAATTAGATGGGGCAGGAAGTGAAGTACACCATTTGGATCAATGGGATTGGATGAAAATGAATAAGATGACTAAGACTTGAGATGACCCTGCATGCAGCAGACAGCATCAGAAACTAGAAAGCACTTGGAGAGTGCAAACCTCCACCAGGGTAGCTCACATATTGCTGTTACATCTATAAGCAATAGTTCCATGACTTGACCTTGAAAACCCACACTTAGCACTCAGAATCATGTTGATATCATTATTAGTTAGACAGTTATTGATCAAAAACGATCATTCGCTAATGGTGGTTACCCGGATCACCACCAAAATCTAATCATTTTTAAGTTGAGCCATTACCAACATCTCCTGAAAATTTCAGCAAAATTGGTCCAGTAGTTTTTGCATAATCATGCTGACAAACAAACAAACAAACAAATATTCGCTGTCAAAAACATACGCTCCTTGGAGGGGGTAAAAATCTGAATATATTCAATATGGTCCCAACACTTAACAGAAATGTTACGGTCTGCTTATTTGACTGGTAACATCCGACAATGCCCGGCCTAACCCTAACCCCTCTCGAATCCCATCAAGTTTTACAATTCTATGAAAAGCCTGCTGCAGGGGCTTCGATGTAAGGGCCTTTGCCTTAATAATTTTCCAAAAAACAGTGCTATTAGTCATCCTCCATGTTGGTAAGTGGGTTTAAAATCCAAACAGCAGTCTCTTATTTGGATGATTTAGTGTTTATTCATTCAGTAAGTTATTTTTTTCATTTCCCTGAAAAGTGGTCGTAATTTTGGCCCAACAGTGACCATGCGCTTTTGCCCCTTTTATTATTTCCAAAGCTGAACAGCTTTTTTACGCACGAGTAAAATGTACTTTCTGCTTCATGAGGAGCAATAAATTGCCGTTGCTTTTAAAATGGAGCATGGTGTAGGTCTAAGGCAGGTCAGGGTGACTGTATTAATGAGCCCCATTCAGAAATACAGATATTCAAAGTGCTTTGCAAAATTCAAAGTAAAGACACTGTGGGATTAATCGTGTTATAAAAGATGGCTTAAAGCAAAAATAAGACACTGAAATATCAAATATTAGAAACAGATAAGAGCACATTCTAGGATGTGCCTGAGCAAAATAAGTGGGATTTGAAGGAGAATAATGTCCTTTTGACACCAGGCACTGTGGCTCAGTCAAAAGGTTGAAAATGTCATTGTGCACAGTCTTGCTCCAGTGTCAAGTTCATGATGATGTTCAGCAAAGTCATCACAACTGTCACACCTATGCCCTGTCAATCAATCAGTCAACCCATCTGTACTTGTATAGTGCCAGTTCATAACAAGTGTTATCTCAAGGCACTTTACAAGAGAGCAAGAGGGACCTCATGTCTATGTGATTATAAAGATAGTTACTATGGATGTATAATCAATACAACCATTGACAGAGAGATCAATCTAATATTAACATTAATATCTATAATGAATATAATCTGAAAAGGAATGATGATGATTAATATAGCTGCATCTAACTGAACTGACAATAAAATGGGCTTAACTGGTCTAAAAGTATGAATTTATGCATGCTGTCTGCAAGAACTACCAAGTAGCTAATTTGGGTGATCTCTCTAAAGTTAAAATCAGGGACTGTAATGATAATGGGATGGGGCTAAAGGAATGGTCTCATAACTGTAGTTACTGTCACTAAGCCTCATATAATTTGGTCCTCATGCAGCCCTAATTGTGGAGTACAAATACAAACATGTTTGTATTGCTGCTATGAAAGTATTAACACGTTTTACTGTTAAACAGTGAAGTGAATGTGTGATGGTGAGGACTCTTTTCCTCATGAAATTTGGGTTGGATCTGAGCATTCACAAGGAGATAAAAACTACATCCTGCTTCATGGTTGTAATTTTTTGGTATTTAGTTTCTTCCTTTTTTGAGCCTAGCTTCGTGTGAAGACTGTAAATATGGATAAATTGCATCGTAAGCTTCCCCAATGCTAAGAACTGAGAGCCAGTCCCAGAAGACAACTTTTTATTTCCACATTTTTGTCCCGTTAAGAGTCAAAAAAGTAGATAGTTGGTGAAGTAGTGACCCTAAAACATGCTAATGGTTTTTCAATGGGGCCAGGCTAGCTCTGTTCTTCTTCTTTCTATATTCTAAGCTAATTGCCTCCTGGCCCCAGCCTCATATTTATCACAGAGATATGAAAATGGCATCAATCATTCCATCAGACTCCTTGTGAGAAAATGAATAATCATGTTTCCCATAAATGTCAGACTATTCCTCCTCATCCGAGAGCCACGGGCTGCACTTTCCAGACTGATCCTCACTTTTAGAGCCCGTTCTGGTCGTCTGCTGCCTCTCCCATCTAAAAAGTTGCACAAAGTCATGCTCAAATTGGCCTTGCATGCATCGATATTCCAGGTTTGATGATTTTCTGAGACATGATCGGCCGTTCTGCTCTCCTGCTGAGAACAATCTCAACAAGGCCTCTTTGATCCGACTCAGCCGTCAGATTGCCAGAATCGTTTTTTGGCAAATCGAGAGAAAAAAAAGTCCTTCTTCGTGGCCTCTCTGAACTCGGCCCACAGCTGAGTGTTGTCTCTCCAACTTTAAAAAAAAAAAAAAAAAAAGGATTTTGACTAAATTTAACGTACCACTAAAAAAGTCTTCTGCAGTTTCTTTCAGTTCTAGTGTAAGTCAGCGGCTTCTTTGGATGCAGAAACAAAGGGAACCACAGCTTTCTGATCACAGCTCTGATCCAGCTCAGAACTCTAAAAGTCTGTGATGTGCGTCCATCGCAAAGATGTTCGAACAAAACACAACAAAAGAAAAGAACAAAAGCCGAACCCTCTCCTCTCTGCTCGGACCACATTGTCTGAGCAGAGTTGTTTTCCACACCCTGACCATTAATTTCCACACTGCAGCTGCTGCCTCTGGGTCTGTCAAAGAGAACAAAACCTACTGACAATGTATTTTATTTTGAAAATCCAGCCTTTTTCAGATGTATATGCTTAGAAGTTTCTTCACAAATGATTAAAGCTTGCTTGAGACAGTCAAAAGAACTGACATAAAAATAAAGACTGAGTCTTAAATCAAATGTTATATAAGAAGTTCAAATAAAGAAGTTTGAAATAGTTTAGTCTTTTATTTTGAAAGTCCAGCCTAATTGAGATGTATATTCTTCGAAACTTCTTTTCAAAGGATTAAAGCTCTCATACTTTAGACAGGCTAAAGAACTGAAACAAAAACATAGGCATCGATTCTTAAATCAAATGTACTAGAAGAGGCTCAAATGAAGAAGTTTGAAGTAGTTTAGGCTTTTATTTTGAAAATTTGACTCACTTTAGAGTTTAAAAACTTCTGTTTAAAAATAAAGGATTGTCTTGTTATGTTTTTAACTCTAACAAAACAGTTATAATTTGAATAAGGCTTTCATTTTGATAATTTATTTCACTTCAGATATAAAACTCTGATGAAATAAACCGATCAGGCAGAACTTTATGACCACTGACAGGTGATTATCTTTTCATCCTGATACCTGTTACAGGGTACAAGATGTCAGGCAGCAAGTGAAAATTTTGTCCTCAAAGTTGATGCACAAGGATTTGAATTTGACAAGGACCAAAGATGACTGGGTCAGAGTGTGGGGTGTTCCTGGTCTGCAGGGGTCAGGATCTAATGTGGTCCAAGGAAGGAACAGTGGAGAACCGGTGACAGGGTCAAGGGTGACCATTGATATACGTGAGGAACGAAGGCTGGACTGTTTGGTCTGGTCAGACAGACCAGGTGGTCAACATGGTATGCGTGATTGGTGTATACTTTTATGTATATAGCTTTGTTCCCACCCCTTTGATTGGGGTGTACTCATTTTTGCATCCTGATCTTAAATTGAGAAACATACTTTTTTGTTTGCAACTTAAAAAGTCTTACTTTCAATCAATGGCCCACATTTAGGGGAGTATTTTGTGGTATAGTTTGCCATAGAAAATGTTGGTTTTGAAAGGAAACTAAAGGTTTTCTGACAAATCTGAAGGGGTGTACTCATTTATGCTGAGCACTGTATATATATTAATCAGTGCTTAACAAATGAATTAGACCACCTGTCATTTAAACAAGAAACTTAAAAACTTAAGTATTTTAGAAATCTTTGTAATCTTTTGTTGTTTCAGATGGAGAATTTTTAATCTGAATTTACCTTTTATACCCAAATCTGAGCCACTTACTGGACTTCTCTGAGAAGTCGGAAATTAATGAAGCAGAACATTCAACAACTAAAACTGTTTTTCAGTTCAGAAATGCAAGTAAATAACAAGAATTTGACATCTTAATCAACAAATAATAATTTGCTTTAACGTTTTTTTTTAGTTTTTTTGTAAAACAGTAAATTTAAACATTCATGTATTACAATTATGATTATATTTTACCATTAAAAACATCATTTCAGTTAAAGAGCTTGTACATACAGGTGTATTAAGCATTACAGAAACAAAAATGATTTTGCTGTTAATTTAGGGCAGCTGTGGTATAAACCTTACACTAGGTGGTGGTCTAATAAATTTATATAGCACTGTACATACAAACATAAATATATATATGTATATATTAAGTCTTTTTAACAAAGATGAAGGAAGTATGTTGAATTGCAGGTCAGGTATTGGAGCACATGCTGGGTCAGCACTTCATTAAACCTGATGAACAGTTCAGTCTGTAAGGACTTGGGTCGTGGGTCATGGGTCAGAGGGTGACTGGTTTAAGCCCCAGTCAAACTGTGCTTGGTAGTTGGTTTTACAACCTGGAGGACCTGTTTGACCTCCTGGGGTGCTGTTACCCTTTTACTAAGAGATACAGCTACAAGGGCTCCACCTTTCTGTAGTGTTATCATTGCTGGTGGTGCAGAGATGTTGCCTCATACTGAGCCATTTTTAATGAGGGATGTTTTATTTTGAAAATCTGCATTTAGTGCCTTACATTCAAATGGTTAAAGCTTATTTTGCAGCATGTGTTTTGTGCTTTTGTGAAAGAAAAAGTGTTAATTATAAACTCATAGCTTGTGTGTCAGTTATCAGGTATGCTCATATTTGGGTTTTAATCTTTTATTGAAGACGAGAACAAGAATGGGAGGATCAGAAGTATTGAAGTTGTAAATGTCAGAATATCGACCAGTGCCTATGACGGATTAAATGTTTTTTAACAAAGAAATTTAATTGCAGGCATTTTCCTCCATCAAAAGTAAAAAATCAAAACCTCACTTCATTTTTTCGCTGCATTAAAGTTTAAACATTTTCTCAGAGTTGTGTGAAACGCTGCGTGTCGGATTTGGAGAAATATTTGACAAAATGATGACAGAATAAATCTAAAAACCACCCGGTGAGCTTGAATGTGATTCATGTAAAAACATCTTTGGAAGCCGCGCTCCTGACATTTTGTGTGTAGTTTTAAATGATCATTTATCTCCATGGAGTCTTTTAACCTTCACTCATGGTGCTCAGCTGTGCACATTCGCTGTGTCTATATCTGCACCACCTGACCTTTAACAGAACAAATACAGGATATTTCTGGCTCTAACCTCATTTGCACACTGATTATCCCATCGATCAGGCATTTAACCTGCATGCAATAGATTATGCTGACTGCCTAATCAATTTTTCATTATGAGCCGCTGATATGAAGAAACTGCTGCACTCTCAGGCTTAAAGACGACGATTATGTAGTTTCAGGAAAACATGTTTTATTTTGAAATCATATTTACAGCGATGTTTATGTAAAGGAAACTAATCAATAAAAAAAATGTCTGTTCAGCTTCTTCATCTCGTCATTCTTAGACAGTACTCAGATGTTTTCACCTCCACTCTCATCAGTCTTCAGGCTCTTAAGGGGATGAAACCGAAGACTCCTTCGTCGAATCAATACGTGAAGTGTAATAATAAAGAGCGTCGACTGAGATAATGTTTGGCCAGAGCTGTTTGAAGTAACGTCCGTGTGTCATCGCTCTCCTCTGTTTGATCCTGACAGAGCCGCCGTGCCTCGCCGAGCTGGAGAGGATCCAAGTGCAGGAGGCAGCCAAGAAGAAGCCCGGTAAATACATTCATCACACAAGCAGGGGTGTTTCTGAGGGGGGGCTGAAGGGGCGTGAGCCCTCTGTTAAATCTCACTGCAACTTGAGAAAAGATATTTTGTTTCAGCAGCTAGCCACTGTGATATGACCTGTTTTATCTGCTGTATCACTGCTCTCTCTGACCCCAACAACTCCTTACATCGACAACAGATCAGACTTATCGTGCACCAGGGGGTAATCTTTAAAGGGATACGCCAACGTTTTTTGTTTTCATGTCTTACCTCACTTCAGAGTCCATGACAAGCAGATAGAAACTATTCTTTCAACTGTGCATGCACACCACCCACTGCTAATTAGCTTAGCTCAAACACTGAGAGTCAATGGGTAGTGTTAGCATGCCTCTGCCTACAGTCATCAGGTAAACTCTTCAGCAACTCTAAATGGTCCTGTGTGCTTGTTGTGACTCATTTTCTTTTACCATGTGGAATGTATTTTATGATTTTATGCTAACATTTACTTAAAGGTTTTATGTTATTATTGTTCAAGTTCAGGATGTCATATCATCTGCAAAATGGAGCGTACTCCTGTTTCCTGTCTGATACTTTCAGGCTTGTTTCTTATTTTCAGTTCCTGTTGATTATGCTGATTAAGCTGAACTGAAAGTACCTACTGTTAACCCCCTGTCTTGTGTTTGACCTTTTCCTAACAGACATAGTTTATCTTTTTTTTTTAGCAGATGTAGCTTATGAAACCAGTCACGAGGATAGATTTCAAAATAAGTGATGAAGACACCGCCTCAAAGTCTAAATGTATAAGATATTGTATCATCCTTTGTCCTGGGCTCTTTTCTGATCATCCTGGGGGGCGAGCAGATCAGAGACCTCATCAGCTGAGTGATTTTCTACTTTTTTGTATTGTTTCACATATTGTCGATAAATGGTTGGCTAACCGATCTAATCCGGACTTGTGCTTCCTTCCAAACCGAACAGTCTAACAGTGTTATGTTACGTTATCTCTTTTTAAACTAAGATTAGCACTTTATGTAATTTTTTAAAGAAATACATAAGAACCTAAACCGCAAGGTGCAGTTTATCTAATGACTGTAGGCAGAGGCAGGTTAACACTGCCCTCTGACTCCCAGTGTTTGACTTCAACTTCAGCTTCAACTTTATTATTATCTTGTGGAAAAACTGTTTTTCAGCAGCAGGCATCAGCAAACCAGTACATGATAAAACATAAAACATCGAGCATGAGGAAAATCAGGAAAAATCCTGAGCATAAGGGAAAAAGGAAGGCACTTAAACCACAAAATGCCAAAGGCTAAAGAATCAGACAAAACCCATGAAGTGCATTCAGTCATTAAAGTGCTGTGCAGTAGATAAATAAATAGTAATGATGAACATACGAGGTAAAGCAGATAAAAAGAAATTCAATAAATAATCAATAAATAGTCAAGGATTATAGTCTAAAAATCAAAACCAATTCTATCCACAAGGTGCATAAAGCACACGCAAGAAAACCGATCAGGCTAATGAATTTAGGTTGTCAGTGGCAACTGGAATAAAAGTGAGCTAAGCTAACTAGCGATGGCTAGCTCTGTCTGTCTCTTCCTTGTTACTGCATGCACAGTTGTAAAGAATGGTGTCTTGGCACAACCCTTTAAAGGGGGAGTTCAAGATTTTTGGTGGGGTTGTATGAGGGACATGGCACTATCCTAAACATTCGCCACAGTGACAGAGATAAGCTCTGCTCCAGTGCTGAGAGAGCTGGCATGCAAGCTAGGACGATGTAGGGCTTCAGATAGAGCCACCACCAATCTGTCTGATTCGAAGAGTTTTAGGTAAAGATGGAGAAAATTAGATAGAACTTTATGAATCCCTTTGGGAAACTCCCTTGGGGAAATAAGGATTCCAGTAGCAGTTTGAAAAAGAAGATAGAAAGATGTATATAAAAAAGACAGATATAAACTAAAATATAAATAAATGTAAATAAAAAATAAGCAGTAAAGCCTCTGGTAAATTTGACCTGAAAGTTCTTCTAGAGTTAATCTAAATTGCTTGGTTGTTGACGACACTTGAATAGACACTCTTTTTCTGTCAGGAAGTCATGACTGAGTCCTTCAGATCCTCTCAGAACCACACAAATCCACACTGATAGTCATGAAGAGCACGTCTAGTAGCTGTGCCCCCGCTCTCGCTCCGGTTCTCTGGTGTCCTTATGTAACAAGGTGCATCACGGAGGCGAGAGGAGCAGGAGGAGTCTCATTTAGGAGATCAAAAGTGCACGGCTATTGCAGGATTAGACCTTAATCAGGCTGAGGGTGTGTGTGTGGAGGGAGGGGGATTAGCTCCCTGAGAAACCTCAGGCTTTGGTGTCTTCTGTTTATCCTGCTCCACATTCTTCACAGCTCTTTCTGTGACTTCACTCCCAAACACCAAGATGTGTTCCTCCATCCCTGAAGCCCACTTGTCTCATTGTTTGTGTTTTCACTACATTTCAGAGTCGGGGGGCGGGGGGGTGTTGGAGCTTGTTAGAGAACTTTGCTTTGGGTTTGACAAGAGGGTCCTGAGGGAGGCTAAAACAGAGCAGCTCTGTCATCGAGGCTGTCGCTGCATTTTCACACGACTCACTTGAAGACGAGGGGGAGAAAAACATGCCAACACTCTGCATGAAATGATCCAGCTGAAGATCAGGACTCTTTCTCCGCCTCTCAACACTCACTGAATCATCAGCGTGAGGTCGCTGTGTGATACCCGGCTAACATTTCTGTTTCCTGGCAGGGACGTTCATCCCCAGCTGTGACGAGGACGGGTACTACAGGAAAGTGCAGTGCGACCAGAGCCGGGGGGAGTGCTGGTGTGTGGACCAGCACGGGGGAGAGATGATGGGCACCAGAATCCATGGCAGCCCTGACTGTGGTAATAGCCGGGTCCATTTTGGGGAGTTATTTATATTTCTCGCTTTGCACACAGCAGGAAAACTGTTCTTGTAAAGGATTAGTGATTACAGCTACAACCTGAGGCTGTGGGTTTTTTTGAGAAACATGAGAAAAACTAGACCTACCACTGGCCAGGTATGTTCACTGACGAGGTAAATAGCAGGACAGTTCGGCTATGTCCACATGGAGGAGAGTACTTTTTTTAGAAGGAGGTTTTTCTCTGTGTTTTGTCCTTCTGTCTATGGAAAGCTGTTTGGGCATAAACTTTATATTGGTGATATCAACCATAATTCATCTGTACTAGTACTCAAATTTGGAGTATATGTACTCAATTATGGTCGACTAGTGCACAAGTAGACTTTACCAGTGAAGCAAAAAGTGTCACTAGTAATACCAGTAGAGCGAAAAATGTTCACTAGTAATACTAATAAGCCTTATGTGCTAATAAGGGGGCGGGGAAAAGCAAATGCAGGCTTCCCACTGGCTTTCGAAAATATTACAACCAATCAGGGTGCTGGATTTGGTTATAATTCCTCCATCTTCATTTGCATTAGGTCTACTAGTATTACTAGTGAATCTTTGGCTTTACCAGTACTACTACTAGACTTAAAACAGTCTACTAGTACTACTAGTGAGATATTTTGAGTCTACTATTAGTATTAGTAAACAAGACTTTTGTTTTACTAGTCAAGGTTTTTGGCACACAAGTATGAGAGTAGACCTTTCTAGTGTTACTAGTAGTACTAGTAAACTTAAAAAATGTTGCTAGTAAACCTGTGTTTTTTGTGGACATAGCCTGAGATCACAGTAGTACCACAGTAGGTTCTTGTGGTAGTCTGATTAGAAGAGTTGCCCTGATCGATTAAACGGCGATCATTATGGGCTAATGTTTATTAAAAATCAATCAATCAATCTTTATTTGTATAGCGCCAATTCATAAAAAGTGTTATCTCAAGACACTTTACAATAGAGCAGGCTGAAGACAAACTCCTCATTTTATGGATACACATATATGCATATATACATATAAAATACACACACACACACACACACACACATATATACAAATACATACATCCAACACCCAACATGAATCCATATTGCCAATCATGAATCCCTCCATCATGGCGGCAAGAAAAAACCTCAGTTTAGCAGCAGAAAATCTTGAATATGGTTCCTGGTCTCAAATGCATGATCACACTACGATCACCTGAAGTAAGTACCACTGACGTGGGTAAATGTCACCACAAATGGCTGCACTAGTAGTTTAATTTCCTTTTCCAGTAGCTTTGTACCTAATAGGTTTTTCAGTCGCTTAGTTAAGTTATTGATCAAGTGAGAAGCTACATTTCCTTCACTGAACACAGGGAGCATCAGTGTACACCGGAGTAGCTGCAAAGCGCTCCGTCGCAGTCCAAAAACACACTTATAGGATGAGTAAAAGATGCAAGCGGACTTGAAGATAAGACTGCTCCAGAGATTGACTGTGTATTTCTCTGTGATGGTGATGATCCTTTCAGTTTTCACATGCACAAGCATTTACAGAATAAAACAACATAAACACATTTAAAGTTAACTATCACATGAGCAATCATCACAAAGCAGCTTATACCCTCTCAGCTGCTAAGAATAAGTTGCTCAATACAAGAGGAAACAATGGACAAGTTGGAAAACAGTTTAGGGGAGACAGTTATTAGTCAACTTGTGTTGTATTTGTAGGGCTGATTATTTTACTGTGTACTTGTTAAACATAACTGTAAATGTCAAACATTTCATCATTTTAGGAATGACAAACTAAGAAATCAAACTGATGCAGGTCTGTTCAAACAGTGGTTAAATTACCTCAGAAACAAGATGGTGCTTTCATGGTCGCCCCTAGTTTTTCATGATCAAAAGCTTTTAGTAACTCAGCTGAATTCTTCAGTTCAGTCACTATCTCTGTGCGTCTCTTTCTTTAGATGAAGTTGTGGGATACTCTGGAGATTTTGGGAGCGGAGTGGGATGGGAAGATGAAGAGGAGAAGGAGGCTGAGGACAACGGAGAGGAGGCGGAGGAGGAGGAAGAGGAGGAGGGCGAGGCAGACGATGGAGGATACATCTGGTAGAACTGTCTGACCGCTCTGAGAGAGAGAGAGGGACGAGTCACAGCTGCTTGTCTGAACATCTACAGACCGCTCTCTCCTGACAGCAACGGATTACGGGATGGGACAGTGAAGGGGATAGAAGAGTGTATCATCCTGGTGCTGGTCCAGTGATGAACCATGACCAGTTTCTGTCTTAGATGTGTGTAATTGCTTCATCTCCTCTCTGTTTTTTCAGTGACAGAGCTTTTTTTTGTTTTGCTGTCCTGAAACACAGGACTCACCGACAACTCCTGCGCCATCAGACTCCTGGGTTCCGAGGACTCCTGAAGTCCATCTGAGGTCCAGTCTCATCTGATCCCATCTATGCATTTAGAGGTTACAGTTATTTTGTACTGTGAGAAAATCCTTTGAGCATAACAGTCCCTGTCAAACTGGAATCAATGAGAGATCTTCAATCAGAGGAGCGGCTGACATTGTGGGAAATATGCCCGTTTGCCACACAAAACAAACTGAAAAATAAACTTCACGTAGAATTCACAAGATTATTTCAAAACTGAAGAGCTCAATGTTTTTCTGCACTAAATAACGAAGTGCAAGAGAGGTGCATCATGAATGAATTTTCAGAGATACAAAGCACAGACCTCCACCATGGCATTCGTCACAGTTATTACCAAAAAATGGAGAAGAGCTTTATCAATCAATCAACCTTTACTTGTATAGCACATTTAATACAACATACGTAGCACAAGGTGCTTTACATAAAAAAGAACAAATAGGAGAACATATGTGCGAAACAAACTTAAAGAACAATAATAACAACAAACAAACCCAAATTAAGCAATTAAAAAAACAAAATACCAGTAAATACATAGATAAAATAAAATGTAAATGCATCAACAGGTCCTTTAAAAAGTTCCTGGATCTGCATCCAGATTGAGATCACCACCAAAATCTAATCACTATCAGAAACACAACCTCCATGGAAGAGGCAAAAATAGACTTATCAAACATTCAACAAAGTTTTACTGAAAGAGCCAAACTATATACCAAAGGCACTGTCTGACTTTTACTTATCCTGTTTCAAGTTTTTTGTAGGGCAACAGACATTTATGAACACTTTATGCAAAAACTAGAGCCCTGGTCTAAAGTTTCAACACATAAATAATCCAGTTTCTTTAAATCACCCAAATAAAGCTGTATGCTTTCTTTCCCCAGCCTGATAATTTAGCTGATTTCTGTTTCTGGAAATGAAAAAAGTAAAGGTAGCTCAGCTAACAGCTAGGTCCACTAAATTAACATCCATTAATGGACTAAAACAAGATTATCACACTGAACACACACAAGAAATGTGTGTCATCCATGTAATGACTCGAAAGATGTAATTTTAGCAAGTTTGATTTGGTTTATTGTTCTGTAAATGTGACAGAATAGATGCTAATGCTAATATTGCTAGGGTTGGCTTCCACTGTTACAGCCCCTGACTTGTTGTTGCTTTGCATTGTGGGTAACAGTATGCGAGGTGGACTAGTATTACTGCATTATTGCATACTGCTCATTTTTCCCTGTGTAGTATGACATTTGGGTCTTTTTGCCATACTACATTTAGCAAATTCAGTGTGTACTGCCAGTGATTTTTGTTGTTATTCAGCTGTTTGTATCAGATTTTTCTGTCCCCTGACGACTGAAGTTGCTCATATTCAGCACACATGAGCTCCTTATCAATGGTGAATAATCAATAAGCATATTTCCCAGAATGTCACTCTCTTCTGTCAAAGCAGCTCTGTGAGATGACGTTTTTCCAAACTGGTTCTGTAAATAAATCCACTGTAAATGATCCATGAAACAAGTGCAGAGGACTTCAGGTAACAACACTTTGAAGCTACCTTAATGGTAAATGATAAAGATTTTTAAATATGTCTGTACATGCTTTACAAATGAAGTTGGGACCCAAACAGGACCTTATTTCCAGGTGGATAACTTTGATTACAAACCTGTAGAATGTACTCTAGACTGCATCTACAGTAGTAAACACTAGCCGCCATCCTCTGCTAACTCCGAAATCACATTGAAGAATGTGCCACAGTTCTGTTTTATTGTTTGCAAACTGAAGAAAAATGTATTTTGTGTTCATAAAAAAAAAAAGACGAAACATGTGCATTACTTGAAGTTCTGTGTGTATACTTGAATCCACAATGTAGTTTTTTCTATGAGAGTGCTGTTGCCATGTCTTCATTCATGCTCTAAGTAGGTCGGACATTTGGTAGTTTTTAGTATTGCATGTTCGTAAATAAGAATGTACTTCTAGGCTGAGCACTTTACTAATAAAGGCACCGGAGCCGAGCTGAATGTTCACTTTTATCTCTTCTGTTTCAGGAGTAAAAATGAGCACGCAGGAGGAGATCAGATTAAGTTTGCAGCTTCTGCTACAGCCGAGTCGCACTCCATCATGCTCTGAGTTTAATGATGAGTGTTTCTGCAATGATCCTTCAGGATAAAGAGAGGAAGAGTGTGCTTATGAGGGCCTGCGGGGGGAATTAAATGAGTTTGTGAGATAAAGGATGGTTGGTTTTCACTGTCAGGAGGTAAGGAGAGGGAATGCATCTCAGACTGCAGCTCTAAGCTTAGGAGAACTTAAAATTCTGCTTCTTAAAATGATAACACTGCTTCAAGACTGGATTGTATGCCTGAATATTTTGCCAAACAAATCCAAATTCTCTGGACCTTTGTGTTCCCACCTGCTGTGCGAAGCATTACTGCTAATAGCCACAATTACACCTGATTATGTGCGCTAAGGCATTAAGTAAATACAGCTTCATTATTAACAACAATCATGGAGCCTGCAGTGGGGAAATAGCTGCAGAGTCTTTAACAAGCAGGTGGGATTTTAGCAGGGCTTGTTTTTGTGCTAAGCTGCCACCTCATGCCAGAAAAACAAATTACAACCAAATGGTGGACCACGGAAGTATCTTAAAACCTGCTATGAGTGTATCTGTGCCTGTTTATTTTGGTACAAACAGCAAGCAAACTCTCCAGTCTTGAATTAAAAGTCTTAAATTAATATATAGATTAACGAGGGACGACTTCTGGTGTTTTTATGCCTCAGCAGGGCGTTCTGGTGTTGGTGGCTGGTAAAACAGCTCAATCACAGGTAAAGAAGAAGGGTGATGCTGGTTTTTTAGCAGTGACTCAGAAATCTGAAAGAAATGGTTTCACAGGAGACAGTATGACCTTCTGACTTTATCCCCTAAGGTCATCAGGTCGCTGTTGAGTCAGAGATGACATCTGTGCAAAGTTTGATAAAAGTCCTTTTGAGGTATTTTTGAGATCTTGCCTCACAAGAAAGAAAAGATCATGAGGTTGTTTTAACACAGGGATTATCTGTCCCTGTGTTGAAGTGGAAGTCTCAGATGATAATAAGACTCGTGACCTTGACCTTCTGACCCATAGCCTCCTAATCTAATGATCTGATGTTGTCCCTTAAACAAGATACCATGCTCACAGGCAAAGGATGACAGAAAGGCTCTGTGACCTTGACCTTTTAGCGTTCTTGTAATATTGTGCTCACAAGACTGCGCTCACAAGCAGATGATAAAAGGGCTCATGACCTTGACCTTTTGACCCATGGCCTCCTAACGTTAGGAGCTAATATCATCCCTTAAAGCATATTGCTATTCCAGGCAAAGAATGACCTTGACCTTTGGGCATTCTTGTAATATTGGATCTACACAATTGTGCAAGCAAACAGATGTTAAGGGACTCATGACCTTGACCTTTGACCCATGGACTCCTAATATAATGAGCTGATATCGTCCCTTAAAGCAGATCCTGTGGTCACAGGCAAAGGATGACAGAAAGGCTCTGTGACCCTGACCTTCGGGCACACCTGTGATATTGGATCTACACAATACTTGCAATATTGGGTTGCCATATTGATAGGTGACCTTGACCTTTTATTTATTTATTTATTTATTTATTTAGATAGATAGAGGACAGTGCACATTAATGAACATAGGCATGTAAATGTGCCAAATTAAAGCCACAGGCTAATTTCCATCTGTAGTCCCCGGCAGGTTGATGTTATGCATTTGTACAGGTATGTACAATCTTAATCTTTTGACCCATAGCCTCCTAATCTAATGGCAAATGATGACAGAAAGGCTCTGTGACCTTGACCTTTTAGCATTCTTTTTATATTAGGTTCACAAGACTGCGCTCACAAGCAGATGATGATAGGACTTGTGACCTTGACTTTTGACCCATGGCATTCTTATATAATAAGCTGATACCGTCCCTAACACTAGATATCATGCTCACAGGCAGAGGATGACAGAAAGGCTGTTTGACCTTGACCCTTGAGCATTCTTGTAATATTGTGCTAACAAGACTGCGCTCACAAGTAGATGATAATAGGGCTAGTGACCTTGACCTTTGGACCCATGGCCCCCTAAACTAAAGGGATAGGAATCAAAAACCAATTCCAGTGGAGAATCAATCTCCCAAACTACCTCAAGGAGTTGTTATTATTAGTCTTTTTCTTAATCAGTTCCCTTATCAGTTCCTTCCACTTACAGGCATCAGACGTGGTCAAAATTGTGGCTTCATTTAGATTAAAAAAGAGCCTAAGGATAGAGCTCTGGGGGACACTTTAACTGATTGAAAACTTTCCTTCATTAGTTTCTGTTGAGTACTTTGACCTCATTTGTCATCATGTTTATTTTCAGATGCATCCCTTGGGATACACTCGTACTTGATTTTCTGTTCTTCCAGGCCAAGGATCAGCTGCTGAGCTAAAGATCTAATGTGACAAGTGAATAATGTCACTAGAGCCAGTAGTGCCCTGTAAGCCCTGAAGACTAGGGTTGTAGCTTACCTCGAGGTTTCGAGAAATTAGAGCTCCAGTGGCACTCGTAGTTGTGGAAACAAATTCTTAGACCAACAGAATTCGGCATGTGGCCTTCAGGGTCATCAATGGTAAGAACCAGATGAAGACCACAAGCCAAATCACATTGACCTAAAGAATTTGGTCTCAAAACTATAAGTCCCGCAGGAGCTGTTTGGTTTCTTTTCAACTGTTCTTTCCCCTAGGAAACTGCAAACTTTACAGTATTCAACCCAAAATTGAATGTGTGTTA
Organism: Cetoscarus ocellatus; assembly: GCA_037902135.1. Taxonomy (NCBI): domain Eukaryota; kingdom Metazoa; phylum Chordata; class Actinopteri; order Labriformes; family Labridae; genus Cetoscarus; species Cetoscarus ocellatus. Next base: position 228,022 of record JBAMNC010001148.1, read on the forward strand.
CAGAAGCAAACATAGTGTGATAGTATTATTATTTAAACATCAGGGCACCAATGCATCCTGGAATACCTTAAGAAAATATTATATTATGTAGATAGTGTAAGTGTTGACCAGAGAGTGATAGAAGGCCAAGGATGGAGCCCTGGGGTACTCCTCCATTATTCAATTGAGATGTTTTGGCATGTGGCTGTCCTCAGGGTTGCGATCCATCTTCTAGTGGAACTGAACTGGTACAACTTCACCAAGCTTGATAGTTGGTGACATTCCAAAAAACCCAACTTTTGTTCTACATAACTTCAAATTTCACTCAGCCAGCTTCGTCCAAAAATCATTGGTTTTATTACAACACATAAGTCACTCATCACAAATCTTCATCTGAACAGGTCAGTGCTGCATATATTACTTCCTATATTCAGTTATAAATAACTACATCATAGTCACAGCTAAAGGGCGTTACCTGTACAGACATTTACAGCTGTATTATACACATTTACACCAGTTCTGAAGCTGGTAAAGAACATTTTTTGAAAGAAAAAGCAGTTTGTTGATATGCATACACTTTCAGTAAACAGCCAAGACCCCCCTTAATTTTCTATCATAACTTTTAATAAATAGAAACACAGCTCTTTAATTATGAGTTGAAAAAAAAGGAAAGAAAAGGCTATGACAATCATAATTCAGCTCCCTATGACCATTCCCAGCCTTCATATCATGTATACAAAATTATATGAGCTATAAATGTATGCTTATTTACTTGTAAGGGTGCAAACAACAAAATACATCAGACTCAAGAACATGATGGAACATTATCATGAATATTAGCATAAACCATTTACCAGTGCACTCTCATATCTTTACAGATAATCAAAAAGTACATTTCCTGCAGCACTTCAATCCCGCTGCATAAAGACATGCTGATATATTGCTCATACAGAATAAGAAAATAAATAAAATAACAGCTCATGTTAGTACCAGGGTCACAACTACAGGCTTTATGTCTTTTATACTATTAAGTTAGATTGTTCTTACAGTACAGCCTCAATTGAGTCTTCATGTTACAGTACATTATAACAAAGCAAGAAGTTTGATCTCTGAGTTATGTTATCGAAACCCCAAATTAAGAATTATTTAGCATTAAGTACAAAGTCCAATGTTCCTAACACAGCAGTTTTCAGCTAGTCCAGTCTAAAGATCCATCAACACCTCTGTAATTAGTAACTGCAAACCAAATTAAAAGGAGAAGGTGCAGAGAAGCTGAATCGATCAAGACGCTCGAACTGAAATGCAGATTATCTAAACCCATCAAAGAGCAGCTGAATTTGTCTCAGAGTATTCCAGCCTTATTTCTGCCTGAATTTGTGGAACACGCTGTCTTCTCCCCTTTTATCGATTTCCAAAATGAGTTGTTTTGACTCAGTGCTCAGCATGGAAGAAATCTTTTGTTGAAGCTTAATCTCCTTTCCTGCTAATCCTGAAGTCATTAACATACATCTTTGGCTCAGAGTGTTGAAGGCAGCAGCTGCCATCACAAAAATTATCTTAAATTAACAGTATATTCTTATTTATTTATACAAGCTTAAAATCTAAACTTCACTTGTTATATCTGATGTCAGAACACCTTACATAAACACTATAAAGAGTCAAACGCCAGGAGGCTTTCATAGCAACAGATGGCATGTAGAGACACGCTGTCAGCTCCACCCACCTCCATCATTTATATTCTTTACATTAAAGAGTTTGTTAAATAAGGACAAATCTCACTGAGGAACAGAAAACCACTGTTTCTTGACTCAATCAGAAAACAGTTTAGAGTATTGTGTGATACTTGCAGCAACAGAAAGCAGAGGTGGGCGGAGCTATGAGCAGACTCAGGTATTGTTTGGATTTTTTTCAGGTGTTTAACTGACACTTGAATTGGTTCCTTAATTGAGATTTAAAGGATAAAAAGCTAGTAAAAAATATTTAGCTTTGTCGTGGCCAATGTGAAAATAGTTCAATTGAGCTTAATGTCTGTTTCTTTAGTTGTAGGGCATTCTTTGACAACTCACAGAGCAGAGAGGGTTTGGCATATTTGGCTACGAGGTTTAGATTATGGTTTCCCTTCTCCAAATGTCCTGTTGTGCCACATCATTTCAGACTTCAGGGGTCAGGGATTGAGGGTTTGTTGGTTAGCAGCACAAAAATATTATTGAGATCCAGAGAGGAAACATCGGCTTCTAGTAGCAGCTCCAACTAACGTATGTAACAGTCATGAGGCCCTAGCATGCTGAGTCTGTTTTCCTATTTGTTGCAGGGTTGTTGTTTTTTCTATAATCCTTTTCAAAATGTTAAATTTAATTTACTGCAGTCCATACACTCCTCACAAAGCTTGTTAGAAAGCAAGAATGGATTGGCTATCAGCTCATTCTGCCACGCCTTAGGTGACTGTGAGCACAAATTTAGGCTTTGTCCTTTATGTTATGTGGTTGAAATCCAGCAGTGTTTTGGTAATTTCTCAAATGAATGATTAAAAGACTTTTTGACGACTCAAAGTGCTTCGACACCACATGTCACACCCACTGGCTCTGACAGTTGCCTACACTTTGTTGCAGCTTTTATCATTGTAAACATTCAACCATTAGGAGTGAAAAAAAACAGTTTGAGGGCCTGTTTACACGCCAATGAAAACAGCTGAAAATGTACCGTTTTCGTTGCCTTTGCGCCTTCTGTTTACACGAGGACGGTGCCCAGTGTGCTTGTTTCTGCAAACGTTTGAAACCGGGGTCCAGAGTTCAAAGTTTTGAAAACCTTTCTATTGTCGTCTCCGTGTAAACAGGAATCACCATTTTCAGGGAATACGGTGCATGTGCAGTACTCTTTCAGATAAAGTTGCACATGCACCTAGGAACAACAACAGCTATGGTCTACTACCGAGCAACATATGTGCTTCTCGGTAGTCGCTCCTACAACAAAATGTGGATATGCTGCGTCAATACTCTGACCAGCGGAGACACACTTGTTCTATTCGCCAAAGACACTACAGACTTACATCGCCAACTACTGGCCTGGCAAGTACACTACCACGTTTTCAGTTGTTCTCGCGTATCCGTGTGAAAGTGCATTGTTATCACAACGTCTTGGTGTGAACGTGGAGCACTTTTGAAAATGCAAAGGAAAAATCCTTCTGTGCAAAGGCCTTTCGATGTAGCATCGAGCATTACTGAAGAAACATTAGCCAAACTGTCCTATCATGGGAGCTCTATTATGGCCTCAACCACAATTATCCAAAGTGCTACAACTAGAAGACCTGATCACTTATCTGACTATGAAAATTAAGGACTCAACTAAAAATATACATGACACAGGATTAGTCATTTCTTCATTAACTCAGACATTTCAGTGCAAAAGTCTACATGTTGTTCCTTTATATCTATACAATAACTCCTGACTCATTTTTAAACGTAATTCTTAATAACAAGCGCCAACAGTCTGTTCTCTGATAAATAAAGCAACACTGACGTGTACATATCTACATTCTTGCATAATTTATGACTCCTAAGTTACATCTCATATAGCTCTCACATTAAAAACACCAAAAGGACACACAGTTCACCATGAACCACTTTTAAAAGTCTGCATAGAAACCTTTAAATCCTGAATCAATGTTTTAAGTATTAAAAGAATATGCTCTTAATAATGCGGTTTGAATTTGGGCTGTGCGACACCATCAAAAGCTCCAAGTCTTTGTCATGCTTTGTGAAAATATGTCAGAAAAATCCCCTCTGGCTTCGCTTCAGTACCGCATGTCAGTCGATGTACTGCGATAACCATCTGAAGCCTTCCCCGTAGCCTTGTTTCTTCAACACGCTGCACATGAAAATCTCCAGCGGTCGGGCGTTCAGCTCCTTCAAAGACACATTTCCCTGTTGACAGAAATACTTTCAATGAGGGCCACACCAATAAAGCAGATAACAGACATGCTGCATGTTTAAGGAGTGAAAGAGAGGCTCTGTGTCAGATCTACCTTTCCTGTGACTTGACCATCTAGAGCAAACGCCCCCCTCAGCCCTCCTTCACTGATGGCCTCAGGGCGGTCGATCTTATTACCCAACACCAGCACGGGGACGTTGACGATGGTCTCATCTCCGAGGAGAGCCTGAAAGAGACACAATCACTGCCATCAATCTGCTGTTAACGTGCAGCAGGCAGCGCTGTGCGGTGGAAACAGCTTGTGACTACGGTGTTTGATCTTACATCGAGTTCAGTCTTTGATTCTGTGAGCCTGTCGTGATCCGCACAGTCTACGAGGAAGACAACTCCGTTTACAGCGGGGAGGTAGTTCTTCCACACTCGTCGAGCTGTCGGCAAAGGAAAACAGTTACAGTATTCACTCTCCTGCCTTTCACTAAATACTAGGATTGGGTGATATGGACCAAAAACAGATATCGATATTTTTTAGCCGAATGGCAACACATGCTTTTTAATGATTTTAATCAATCAATCAATTAAGCATTATTTGTATAGCCCCAGTTCATTACAAGTGTTATCTCAAGACACTTTAAAATAGAGCAGGCTGAAGTCATACTCTTCATTTACAGATACACATATATGCATTTAAACACATATAATATCTATTTGTCTATTTTATGAGTTGATCTATCTCTTTCTCTTTTTCCCAGATTTTTAGAACCTTAAGCTCTTTGGTACTTTATTGTTTTTTATAGTTTTTCTTTATCAGATTTTTTAATCAGGGTTAGTGTATATTAATTTTCCCTCTGTTATGCTGCTCTGTCTTACATCTGTTTTGTGATATGTGTGTTTAGATGGAAGCCTCTGGCTAAAAAAAATTACCCTAAGGTACAAAAAACGATCTTGAACTTGAACAATATTTATACAAATGTAAGATTTTTTTCATAAAGGAAGAACAAATAATGGTTCTGATACCAGAATTATACATTCTGAAATGTTCCATGTAAAACGTAAAAAATATTGATACCTGTTTGATACCAATGAAACAAAAAATAAAGTCCTGGACACTAGGGATGCATTTACAGAGTTAGCCCATGGTTCGTATCTCATTTTTTTGATCATGGTTTTTGGTAGGGTATCGTGCAGAGGGACACCCTTTATAATTGGAGTAGTTAAAAGAAAAAAAACATTAAATTCTGAAGCATTTTTTGTCATATTTTACAGGAACAGCAAAGGGGTTATTGGGGAAAAAGTACTTTTTTCCTACACAACTGATTTCTTTTAAGGGAAAAGACCTGAAACTCTCCCTGGAGCAGTTAAAATAAAATACATAGTAATTTACACTGTGTTCTTTAATATGGTTTTTAGGGCTTTTTCGGCGTGTGGCAAACAGGCCACAGATCAAATCTGAATCCAGTCTGCCTGCATGAGACAAAACTTTCAGTATATGCTTAGTGCACAGTTGCTGCCACTCCACAAAACCGGCAGCCCATGAATCAACACTTTAATGTACATTTTACTCACAGTAAACAGCTATTATATCTTTTTATAATGCTGAATAAATACACAAATTTGACCAGTAAACAAATGTAATCATTTTCATTTTTAGACAAAAAAATGTTTTTTTTAATTACATTTGAACACATCATGATGACATTTAACCCAGTCATCTAATTGTCCTTTTTCTGAGTTGTCAATGAACATTGATTTTCACTCGTTAACCTTCACTACAGCTTGTGAAGTTCAGCAAGGACCTAAAATGTGGATTACACTAAGTGGAATTTTGGCAAAGTCTTGGTGTGCTTTTCACAGCCTTTTTGAGCAAATGAGGGTGATTTTTTTCTGCTGCAGAGGTCGGTATGATATCAGTCTGTTGTGGAGTTACCAGAGTTCTCCCCAAGGTACAACCTGTAATGCTTAATTTGACACACTATGCTTGGAGTTTATGTTCCCTTTGCAAAACCTATGAACAGTAAAAACGTAGTTTGATAAATTGGTACTTTACTATAGGAGCTACGAGACTCAATAGCTGCATTGATGAGCTCAAACACTGATTGATTTTTAGGTTTGGGTAATTATCGTCACCCTACTTCCATCATGATATCTTGTCCCAACTTGAGCACAATGCTACGCACAGGGAGAGTTTCCTCACTCCTGTGCACTGACTACCAGGCACAAACACAGCAGAGCAAATACAGATAGTTAACAGTAACAATGACTGAAAGCTGTTTGAACTCAAAAACAAAAATACAGCACTGTGAACTGTGGACTATGTACCAACGGTTCAATATTTTATTTAGAGCTGTTGCATCCCCACCAGACACCTCTTCCTAGGCAATTTTTCATCATCAGGTCACAAAAACACACTCCTACAGACAAAACTGTAGTAAACAGTTTCTTCCAGCTATGACCTTGCAAAAGATGGAGTCCACTAAAGGAGTTTTGTCACAGCTGGACAAAAACAGTCAACTCAAACTGAAGAAAAAAACTCCTAAAATCTATGATACAACTGAAAAGAAGTAATCTGTACCCTGACGCTTTTAATGCCATGTTGCTGTTACAGCACTGGCACAACCTTTACTTCACTTAAAGTACCAAACATTTCAGATTCTAGTTTCACTCCAGCCAATTTGATATTTCCCATCAGCTCAGTGATGGCTGCAGAGACACCATGTGGCAGCTGTGAGAACTGACAGCCTGTGAATTCTCTATTCGACATGTTTTAACACCTTGAGATGCCTTTATTGAAGGAGACATGGAGGAAGTAAACAAAACGGCGACTGGTAAAAGGGGTCAAAAAGGGGCTTCACTGGATGACAGCTAAAAATGAAGAGGATTCACCTTGTACGTGTCCTCCCAGGTCGAATGTAGTGAATGTCATCCCACCGATTGTCAGCTCCTCCGATGCTTTGAGGGAAAAAAAAAAGAAAATGTGGAGTAAATGTTAAGTTGCAGTTAATAATGTTTCCTAATTTGTAGAACAAACAAACAAAATCTGAGGTTCAAATTTATTAAAGTTATTATCTAATTTGTACTTTTAAAAATTCAGGAATTAAATCAAAAGTTTTCAAGATCAGAATCATTTTAATCCAGTTTTATAATTCCTCTAAATGAATTATTTGTTCATTTTTCACTCTTATGTAAAATTTGACATTTCAAGTGTTATAATTTTAGATTACAACCTTTTTTTAGTTTAAAGTACCAGAAAAGTACAAGTTTTAAGTCTGTATTCTGTGTCTGATTTATTTTCCGTTTTAGATTATTTCAGTTTCAAATAATTTTCTTATCCAGTATTAAAGTAAATAAATATCTTTACAGTCTGGTTCAAAAAAAGGCTTTGGTCCAAATATATGCTAAGGCTCTCACTGTACAGAGGGTTAATTTTTTCATATTGTGGCTCTTTATTTTATTATGGATGTCCAGTTTTGGATAGTTAGGGACATGATTGACAGTGCTGCTATTCAGCACAGTGCTGCTATTGGTCAGATGGTCTAAAGTCCCCCCTCAACTTGACCCTTTACATCTGTAGGTAGGTTGATCTGAAGTTTGGTTAAGAGGTTGGATAAGTATGGCTGTGTTCACGTATTGGCTTCAGCAGCTGCCTTCGAGAAATACAGGACCTGTGAGGAGAGTCACTTTGTAATTCTTATTCATCTCATTTGTCACCCCCAAAAAGCAGGTTATTTTTTTGTTAGCAAGATAACTCAAGGAGTTCTTAACGGATTTTGATGAAATAGTCATGTACTGCTTGTCATGGCGCGAGGAAGGAGTGATGACATTTTGGTGGTGATCCATATCAGGATTTCTTAACAACGAAAGACAGGGCAGTTCTCCACATTTTCATTGATAATTTTGCTAAGAATGTCAGAAATGCCTTGGTGGAGGGTTGTGGGCAGCAAAACAGCATCACTGTATCACACAATAATATACCTTGTATTTTTTTAATAAGACACAATTACAGTTTAGTCATCTGCCATAAATTAAATTCCAAAATACATTAAATGACTTGAAATATTGATTGAAATTATAAGTGCATCATAATCTTGAAGAACAAGCATCATCATCTTTATTTTTATTTTCTCTATCATCACTGTTTGTTTCACCGCTTACTTGGATGCAGCGTCGGCACGTGCTGCCCCAATCGATCATCTTTCAGCATGTGTAGGAGGGTTGTTTTACCAGCATTGTCCAGGCCCAGAAAAACCAGTTTCCCACTCTTCTTATAAAGACCTGCAAGCACAGTAATAATTCATATTTCAGCCCAAGGCTCTCTTAATCCCCAGATGGGACATGACCAAAATATTTTAAAAAATAATAATGATAATACTATTCATACTGCTATTTCTTTTGTAATTAAATCTAAACCTCCTCCAGTACCCTCAAATAAATGCAAAGCTGACAGGACTTACCTAAAAACTGAAGGACGCTGCTGAAGCCTCTGTAGATCCAGTCAAATAAAAACGACATCTTGCTGGTCTCAGACTGAAACTAGAGAGGAGATTCGAGATTCGTTTGACATCATTCTGCTCTGGTGACCATAAAATGGACAAACTCTCACTCTGAAGTGGGACAGATACATCCTTTCATAACTTTTATCCCAAACTGTGATTTGATAACATCATGTGATGGGCGGATTTATGTGGTTTAATAAAAGTTCTGGTCAGTGTTATTTAAAAGTGGGTCGATTTCATGTTTGACTAAAAAACACCACTGGCTGTGTGAGCTGAAGCTGCTGTTGTATTAAGTTTATGACACATTAAATCATGAATCACGCTGTGATTGGCTGAAAACACAATAACACCAACACTCCTGTTAGTCTTCACTTTGGTTACAAAATAAATGAAATGAAGATTCTGTTTGACTCCAGAAACCTTAAAGCCATTGGTGTCAGGTTTTTTAGGTGCAACTTTTACACTTGAAGATTTTACAACGGGGGTGGGCAACTGGAAGTCTGGGGGCCACATGTGGCCGTCTCCCTGCCTCAATGTGGCCTGAGTACAAAATATTAAAATAATGCATGCATGTGCAGGAACCCTGACAAAATCTGCCAAGACATTGTTAAAAACAGCAATAGTTCCAAGAAAATAGAGCTATAGCTGGCTGTAATTTAGGGCCCTATAAAATCTGTGATCATGGAATCGTTGAATCACGGAATTTGATTTCAATATAAACAGAAAATGGCCGAGATTCTTTTGTAAACATTTTTTTTCTGGACAAAAATGAATGTATCTCTCAGGAAAATGCCCCAAGGGGGTCACTAAGGTTGGGGAATATGCAGCTTGTGACGATGACTGGAGTGAGGATCACGTGAAGAGTAAGTGATTTTATTTTATTTCTTTATACAGTGTTGCATGAATTTGTGTAAAATATTAAAAAAACAAATTCTCAAAAAATTAAAACTGAAAAAAACAAAAAAAACAAACGACTATTGAAAAACATAACACGATTTTTATAGGGCCCTAGTAATTGTTTGTTTAGAACTCCCTTTTATGAATTTGTTAATATAAAAATAAAAAAAATGTCTGTAAAATATACTTAGATAACCAGTAAATACTTAAAAACGTTAATTAAAAGTAGCTAAAACTGAGTTAGATTCAGTGTTTAGCTCATTAGCTTACACTTTGCTGCTTGTATTCGAGTGCAAATATACATGTATACAAATGTTTAGGAGAAGCTTCTTATGATGGCTATATATATTGTCCCTTTTCTTAAACTGAGTACGTTTGATTCTCTAATTGCAATAATTTGGCCCTCTGATGATGAAGATAATTTTAATGTGGCCCTCTTGATAACGAAAGTTGCCCATCCCTGTTTTTAAGAAATGAAACGACATCTGAGTGAAAATCTAAAAGTGTCAAAAGTAACTCTTGATTTTACCTCATTTACTGTAATAAGAAGCTTTTTTTGTACTTTCTGTTTTGTATACTTGAGTCATTTTCTGTGGGAATGACTGTTGTTTAATCATTGGTTCATCTGCCGTCATTCCCCTCACGAGCTCAGGAAGGAGCAGTACACTCATCTGTGCCGGCTGCAGCTATCAGCCACAGCTGAACCCACTCACCCTAATCAGTCAGTCTATAACGGGGAGCACGGCCCACTGCTCAGTTTGATCAACTGCTGAAAAGACCTTTGTTCATTTATTCTCCCAAATACATCAAAAGTGAGTTATCTAATGGTGCTTTATTTTGGTTGATTTAAGATTGTGATCATAATATTGAAATACTGTATCGTTTCTGCGCTAAAGAATACCCTGTTTCAACTCATGATAATTTAGCTTTATCATTGATGTTAATTATGTGATTGAAAAATGTTTGGAGAAGCAACTACCCTAAGTAACTGTTATACCTATTCCTCTTTGATTAAAATACAGAAAACTGCCATTTGACAAGTAAAAGTGCAATTCTACAAATAAAATCCTACAAGTGGAATCCATGTCTCCTAACCATGCTTGTTATTCCTCATGTCCAATTTTGATAACGCTTCATCTCAGCCCTCCTTAATTGTACATAAAACAATTGTCCTCCACTGTAATTCACATTGAATATCAATACTGAGTCAAAGATTAAAAGCTAAATGGTTATAGCTTTATATCTAGTACAGTCATGATTTCATCATTTTAACTTCAATATTGATTCCCAGATTATTTTAGTATAATTTATTATTTATTTGATTTAGTAGTAGACAATTTAACATTAACATAAAAGTAAAAAACACATTTAAGATCAGGTAGAGTATGGCTGGGCAATTATTCAAGTTTCAGTTAAAAGATTAGGTTCCCTAAATGATCAAAATAGGACAGCTGAGATGAAAGAATTATTTTTTTTAAAAATAGGAATGCACAATATTGGATTTTTGCTGATATGCTGTATTTCTGAGCTCATTATCGCTGATAATTTGGTCAAGAGCACAAGCACTGTGATTTACAAAAACAGTGACTGTGATCTTTTTGTGTCAGGAGCAGATGAAAAACAAGAAAAAACGTAAAACTCTTGAAAAAATGAAAGTCTTGATTTTTAAATGTACCCAAGCAATGATAAGGTGCAGCAATATGGCAAATTTGTGTACTCTGCCAATACTCCAGCTGATATATGGACGAAATGTAAGTCCAATACATTGGCTGTATACATCAGCATGTAGCAAATGGCATGTTTTTGGTCTATGGGAGGAAGCTGGAGTGAGAGAGAAAACCCACGTATGCAAAGGGAGAAACAGCAATCTTCATGCTGTGAGGCATGTGCACTAGGCATCAAATTCAAAATGAATATTTGCAAAAACACCAAATTTAATCAGTTTGAACATTGAATATCTTGTCTTTGTAGTGTATTCAATTGGATATAGGTCAAAAAGGATTTGCAAATTGTATTTTTTTACATTTTCCACAATGTCCCAAAATTATACTATAGCAATGTGCATTTTTGATATCTGTTATGATGTGTTTACTTAATTCATATGATGTGTAAACCCATGCAAAAACAGAAACAATAGAAAATCTGAGGTTTTATTACAATATACTCTCCAGTCTAAAGTATTTATGGACTAAAATAAATATGACATTAAAATGACACAAAAACAACAGATGGCAAAATCAACAGACATCCACAAAAACAAGAACAGATAAACACAAGAAAAACACTTAACTCTTGAAAGGAACTCTTAATTTAAAATGTACCCAAGCAATGATGATAAGGTCCAACAATATGGTACATCTGTGTATTATGCCAATACTCCAGCTGATATATTGACTGTAAATATGTATGTAGGCATGTGTAAATATCAGTATGTAGCAAATGGCAAGTTTATGGACAGTGGGAGGAAGCCGGAATGAGAGAGACCCACGTATGCACAGGGAGAATATGCAAACTCCACACAGAAAGGATGAATGAACTACAAGCCGCTCCATCAAGTGATCAGATAAAGATCTAATATATTTATATAAAGTGTTGAAGATCCAGTGGAAATGTCTCAGAGATCTACCAGAAGATCAGAATCTGCTACTTTGGTTGAACATGATGAAACACTTCAGCTCCACCCACATGTCCAGCAGCTGGATAACGGGTCAGTCAGACTACCTGTTCAAAGGTATGACTGTGGTTCACCTCAGTCTATTGAGATATGACTTTGTAAATAAACCTATGATTGCTCCTTTCAATTGTAATTTCATCTATAAAGACGCAACAAGACAGATTCAGATTCAAAGCTTGCTAGAAAACGACACCTGAGTCTTATAAATGGCGCTAACTATAATTTCTCTACCTAATACTTCAGACTGCATCTGCTCGTACTGTAATATCAAGGCTGTTTAAAGCACTGGAATATTTTTATCCATGTTTCTGCTAATTCTAATGTCACCATGCTGCCCTGTGCTCAGTAAACCGTGTCAATGAGATAACGCTTTTAGCTAATTGGTGTTAGCATGTTAGCTATGATTAAAGCTCCGGTACAGATTGAACTGAAGACACGGGGACTTTACGTGGTCAAAACTCGCCGCCATTTTGTTAATATATCACATATTAAAGTATAATTTCCCCGGTTCATTATCTTCCATCTTCATCGTTTGCTCACTTACCCTCACTGCGCTGGCACGGCACACGGTGGTGTTAATGGTCTCCTTGGAAACAGTCAGTCTTACTTCCGCCTTCTTCTTCTTCGCGTTGCACAAAATGGCGCTCATCATCCGGTTGATTGTAGTGGCGCCCCCATCTTGACGGTGGGAGTATAATTCCTCAAAGATCAACAAACTCCAGCTCCAATGAAGTTGGGACGTTGTGTGAACGTAAATAAAAACGGAAAACAATGATTTCCAAATCCCCTTTAACCTATATTCAATTGAATACACTACAAAGACAAGATATTTAATGTTTAAACTATAAACTCTGTTATTAAGCAAATATTCTCTAATTTTGAATATGATGCCTGCAACACCTACCAAAAAAAACCTGGGACAGGGGCATGTTTACCACCGTGTTACACCACTTTTTCTTTTAAAAACACTCAATAAGCTTTGGGAACTGAGAGCGCTTATTGTTGAAGCTTTGTAGGTGGAATTCTTTCACATTTTTGCTTGATGTACAACTTCAGTTGCTCAACAGTACAGGGACTCCATTTTCATATTTTGCACTTCATAATGTGCTACACGTTTTCAATGGGAGACAGGGTTAGTACCCACACTTTCACTATGTACAGAATGTATCTTTGACTTTGTCCTGCTGAAATAAGCAGGGACGTCCCTGAAAAAGATGTCATTTGGACGGCAGCATGTTGCTCCAAAACCTGTACCTTTCAGCATTAATTCTGCCTTCACAGATGTGCAAGTTACCCATGCCATGGGTACTAACACACCCCCATACCATCTCAGATGCTGGCTTTTGACCTTTGCTCTGATAACAGTCTGGATGGTCCTTTTCCTCTCTAGCCTGGAGGACACCACGTCCATGATGTCCAAATGTGGACTCAGACCACCGCAGACTTTTCCACTTTGCCTCAGTCCATCTCAGATGAGCTCAGTCCAGAGAAGCCTGCAGTGTTTCTGGGTGTTGTTGATATTTGGCTTTGTCTTTGCATGGTAGAGTTTGACCTTGACCTTGTAGATGTAGAGATGAACTGTGTTAACTGACAATGGTTTTCTGAAGTGTTCCTGAGCCCACGTGCTGATATCCTTTACAGAATGATGATGATTTTAATGCAGTGCATTATGTGCTCAAACTGCTCTGGATTCTCTGAATCTTTTGATATTATGAGTGGCGACCCTAATGTAGTCCCGTCCCTGCTTGTCAACAACTGAGCCTTTCAAGGATGCTCCTTTTATACCCAGTCATGACATTCACCTGTTGCTGATTAACTTCTTTACATGCTGAATGTTCCAAACAGGGTTTGCAAATCATATTTTTATTTACATTTTACACAATGTCCCAAATTATTCCACAGTGATCTGCATTTTTAATATCAGGTATGATGTGCTTATTTAATTTGTAAACTCATGCAAAAACTAAAACAATAGAAAATCATGTTCTCAGGGGTTTTCAAGGTTTTATTACAATATACTCTTCAGTCTGAAGTCTTTATAGACTAAATAAATATGACATTAAAATGACACAAAAACAACAGATAGCAAAATCATCAGACATCCACAAAAAAACATTAACAAAATAACCAGTGAACATGACAAAAAATACTGAGTTCATTCAGATCGTTAGGTGTGATATGTTGACCAAATCAGGTGGAGGACAGAAGGAGGGCTTTTTCTTTTACTTCTCGTAGTAAAACCATTTGTCAACTGTGGAAAAAAACATCAATTACATATAATTTCTGCAAAGCAATATGATAATAAAAACAAAAATCAGTGCTTAAATGCCCACCTGAACTTGGAATAGGATCTTCAGGTCCGTATTCACATGCCTGTAAGAAAGCACCTGGTGGTGTTACTGCTGCTGAGTGAGAGCATTTATAAATTCATGAGGAAAGAAAGTAACTAGAAGCAGAGAGAAATAGTTTATGACTGATGTGTTGAGGCGCTTTGCTTCACTGAAGTTAGAAAAAGGGCTTATGAGAAGCACACACAAAAACTGGATCAACAGATTCTGCCTTCAGCGCTTCTCTAACTTTTTACACTTGAATGACTCTCCTCTTGTTTGAGGCCATGCCAGTTTTAAGGGCAGACAAGCAACAAACAAAAGCAGCATTAAATATTAAAATGTTTGCATGAATAAGAAATTAAAATGGACTTACCGACTTAACCACAGCTTCTGCATCCCCCGCAGAGCAGCAGAATGGACTATCTGAGACACTGGTGTTCATGCTAATCCAAGATACAGAAGAACAACAAAACTTTAAATTGATGTTCTTACACTGAGGGAGCTGAAAGTAACACTTAATGATGTAAAACTATTGATCAGCAAAAAGACCACTTAATTAACTTAGTGGATTTAAAGTGTTGAGAGCTAGTGCTTGGACGTAATAAAAATGTCAAACTGTAAAAAAACACGTATGTGACTTTCATAATCAAAACTTAGTCAGCCTGATGAAGGCATTGAATTCTGAATATGAATGACACTCACCAATTTAACTCTCCAGCGCTGGTTTTCTTTGATATTAGTGCTTTCCAAAACTCATGGGTGCTTTTAACTGTTTTAATGGCAAAATCCTGCAAAGAAACATATTTTCAGAATGTACAAAAAAGGCTATTTTCCTCACAAGATGAACATACTCAGAAGAAAATCTTAAATAATCTTTAAAGTTTTTTATCCTGTTATTTTTAATGAGTCACTTTAAGTTTGTGACCTCTGCCAAGGTTATGTTTTTGCTGTTTGATTTTGTTTGTTTTAACAGGATAAAAAAAGTTTTGATCAGAATTTGATTACATTTCCAGGGAATGTTGGTCATGGGCCAGGGAGGAAGTAACTAGATTTTGGTGGTGATCCGAATTCAGATGCAGATCCAGGAACTTTTCAAGTATTTCTACATCTCGAGATAAAGCAGTTTTCCACATTTTTGCTAATAACTGAAGAAATCCACAACAGATTTTGATAGTTTCAGGGAAAATTAGTGATGGCACAAGGAAAATGGTTCGATTTTGATGCTGATCTGGATCTAGATGCAAATCAAGGAACTTTTAAGGATTTGCCGACATTGTGAGATGGGGCAGTTTTCCACATTTTCACTAATAACTAATAACTGATCACCAGTAACTGAAAAAATCCTCAACAGGTTGTGATGATATTTTTAGGGAATATTGGTCAAGGTGCAAGGAAGAAGTGATCTGATTTTGGTGATCCGATTCTAGATGTGGAACCAGAAATATTTTATGTATTTGTTAATATTCCACAATAGGACAGTTTTCACTCTTGCAACTAACTCAGCTAGCAATGTCAGAAACACCTTGGTGGTTTGTCCTCTCAGAGCACTTCTAGTATTCGTAGAAACAGTTTTTGACAAACTAATCAGACCCAAGACTTCTGTTTCACTAGTTGTGTTAAGGACAAACTCACGATCATGTCCAAATACATTGTGGCACAAATACAGTGAAAACGTACCCTGTCTTTGAACTCTCCGTTGAAAGCAAACTGGTTTTCTGGTTTCCCGTCCGGGACTTTGTATCTTTTAAACCAATCGAAAGTTGCCTCCAGGTACCCGGGCTTGAGTCTTCTGACATCATCAATGTCTGCGATGGATAACAAAAGGAGAGCTATTAAAGTCAGAAGAACTGTGCAACAAGGAAACATTTTTATGCATTTTACATGGAGTATCAACAATATAGTTTAAAAATTAAAAAGAAAGAAAGAAAAAAACAAACTTAGAAAATAAAGGAAATGGTACTTAAAAAATCAAAGAGAACAAAATAGAGGACAAACCTAAGGAGCAAACTGCATTCACAAGACAGAAAAATTAAGCTCTTTTTCTCTGAGTTGATGTTATGATTGAAAAATAATACAACACAGAAACAAATACAGTTCTTTACGGTTCCTCTGAGTAAATTACATCTTTTTTTTGTGAAACAACAAAATGTTTTCTTTGATGAAGATATAAAACTTAGGTAGGAATTAATAAGATTTTATTGACTCTTTAGTTTTGTGGATTTTCTTGGTGGAAAAAGGAGGCTTACATACTTTTCTGCTTCAGCCTTGTCAAACACTTGATCCTCCAGATATCTAATGCCATGCTTCATTGCCAGATGTCTCTGAATATTGCAAGCGTTTCCACTCTCACTTAAATTTACGCTCTTGCAGAAATTGCTCTTTGCAACGCTCGTTCTATCCAGAGTTAAAATAAGATCTCACTTCGGGCCACTCCTGTCTCCTAACAGCCATGATGTTGATCGATTCTGTTGTCGATTGTGCTGGCTGGCTCTCGTGATAGCTAAACATCACTGTTTTGTGAAACAGGTAGGAGTAAGTAAAAGGATTATGAAAGGATATGTTGTGCATATGGGAAAAAATATCAGTGCCTTAGAGTTTTTGGAAACTTGATTCCTATCCATAGCTCAAATAAAAAATGAATCTTGTGGTAAAAAGTTGCTGATATTGTTCAATCTGAAAAATCAAGCAGATTTTTAAAAATGAGTCTCATAAATATGGAACGATATTGTCATGAACCAAAAAAAAGATATTTTTTTAATAAAAACTTTTCTCTTTATTCCAAGATGAGGTTGCATGAATTCAGAAAACTGAGCTTTTTTGCTTAATTAAAATTTAATACACTTCTTAAATAAATTTTATTAAAAGGGATACAAACGAAGTATGATTTATGTATAACCTAATGATACATTTTGAAAAATACATATTTTCAATAAATATTCATTAAAGAAGTAAGGCATTTAAATTGGTTATTTTTCTTACTTTGTCAGGCCTATGCCTCAATTTACCCTTTTTTGGATAAAAAAAATACATGCTAAACTTAAATTTAAGATATATTTGTTTAAAAAAAAAGCTTTAAAATGTATTAATAATCTTATGACAACATTTTATTGTTATCCCAGTTTACTCCCCCTGCATTTTCAAGAATTATCCTTGAACCCTTTTAAAGATGCATATTCTTTAAGGTGCTCCGAGCACTCCATACGTTGCAGGTTTGCCATAATAGTGATTGCAATAATCACAATAATAACAACACATCCATTTACATCCACAAAGCACTTTTAAAACACTTGTCCAAAGCCCTCTCCTCATATGTAAATAAAAATCAAAGTCCTACCATGAAAGTCGTCGGCCTCAGGGTCCTCTGTATTGATCACAATGACCTTCCAGTCTGTTTCTCCTTCATCGATCAGAGCCAGAGTCCCCAACACCTTCACTCTGATGATCTCTCCACGAGAGCACACCTGAGAATCAGACTCTTTTATTAATAACACTGATATAAATCCACCATTCCCCAAAGCCTGTTGTAGGAGTCGCTGCAGTACCTTACTTCCTATGTCACAAATATCGATGGGATCGTTGTCTCCACAGCAGCCAGTGTCGCTGTCCTTGTGGTTGGGGTCTTCCCACGTCTGTGAGATGAGGAATCAAAGGTTACAGAGAGAAGACAATCAGCTTTGAGTATTTCATGTATGATAAGATCGACTCACCTGAGGAATAGCTCCATAATTCCAGATGTAACCTTTGTGAGGAAAAACATTGGATACAAATCTAAGATTTCCCTTCTTCACATCTTGTTTCAGTGGGTTTAGAGGATCTTTGGTGGCAATCTGATAAACAGAAAACACACACACGTTATCTCAAGTCATTATTGATCACGTCGTGCAGGGGAGGGAAACTAATGGCCCTGAGGCATGGCTAAATCTTTTGTAAAAATAAAAATGAAAATGTAGGTGGAACAAACTTCAATGTTCAGTAAATACCCTGAAAGGGTACTTGAAAAGTCAGTTTCAGCTGCTTTTAAGCTACTTGAAAAGTCAATTAATCTTCAAATTAAATCAAAATGAACTGAACCTGACTTTTAATCTGTCTTTTTTAACTTGTTGGATTAAGTATTGCTACTTAAATTTGAGTTTAAATATAAATGCTGATAAAATAGCCTCTTCTGACAGCTCCATGTGTGTCTCTTTATGTAAATTATAAGCAATTATAAATAAGTTGTGAGAATCCTTCAAATTGCATCATATTGTCCCCATAGAAATCAGTTTAAAGTAATGTGCCGGCATTGGTATTGAAAGATGCCTATCTCTGAGTATTCACGGGGATTTTTAATGATTTAATACTAGACCAGGTTTTCTAGTTTCTCATCATTATTTGGTGACTTAATGAGAAAACATTTAATTTTTTTTTTTAAATGCAGAGCTTCAAAGCCACTCGTATACATTTAAACATAGTTGGTCTTATTGTTGCCTTATATTTGGATGGAACTTTGTGTAATTTAGTTTTGTACCAGGGGAAAATGCACAACTGAGACCTGATAACTTACCTCCATTTTTGCATTTGTCCATCTTGGAACTTCAACGACAGCATGAAAAATATTCTGCAAAATTATCAGAAATATTTTTATGTAACACCATGTCAATACAGACACAATTTTTTTTTTTTTTTTACTGTGTAGCTTCTCTTAATGCTGCACCTTTTCATTTTAGAAGTCCCAGATCAATGACTTACATGGAGCAACCACTATTGGTTAGAAAGACTATACCAGCCAATTTAAACTCCCCATATATGTATTGATTATTGATTTTACTGTTAAGATAAAAAAAAAAAATACCTGGCTGTTTTATGCTGCTGCATGGTGAACAAGTACCAGACAGTGAAAGTACAGTGAGGGGTTTAAGATACACAGTAATGCCTTAAAACAGGGGTGTCAAACTCATTCACAGGAGGCACCAAAATTTAAAACACATCCTAAGATGTGGCCCAAACAGGTTAACATTTCTTCAACAGCCTGCTTTAATCAGAAAAATGTAATTTGAACAGCATATTTAGACATATGAATTAAAATATCTCAGAGTCTCCTCAAGTTTGACACACATTTCAAGAGATGCACATGATGCCCAGTGACCTTTAACCTCAAAAATTCAACCAAGTTAATCTTGCAGCCAGTGATTTTAAAAAAGTGCAAAATTTGACAGAAATCATTCAAAACTTTCTTTAAAAATATTTCAAGACTGATGCATTATATCATTCATAGTCCAGCTTGTCATTTAGCTGTTATTTATTGTTTTTTATTATAAGTGTTATTTGTGTTATGTGTATTTGTTTATACTGCTGTTGTTTTTGTGAGTAACTTTGTTAACTGTGCTGCTGGTTATCTTGGCCAGGACACTCTTGAAAAAGGAGATTTTCAATCTCAATGAGTTTCCTTTCCTGGTTAAAAAAGGTTAAACTAAAAAAAAAAATAGATAAAACTGATTTTGAATCTTAAACTGATCTACAGTAGAGCAAGAAAAGCAATGGAGGTGTAGATAAGTGACATGTTGCTGTGGTATATTACTGGAAAAGAAATGAAACAATCTAAAGGAGGCAGTCTGGACTTTTTAACCTTGTAATTTAAACTGTATTACACACTAAAGCTCTGTGTAGTAGCTTACAAGGCCGTTTCCTGCCTGAGATAAAGTCAGTACAGGACATGCACACTTTGGCCCCCAGGTGGTGAAGGTCAAGCATCTGTCCACTACTGAAGACATACAGGAAATTACTACCGCTGTTACAAGTCTACTTAAGCCTCCTTTTAGGACAAAGCATAAAAAGCACCTTACACTGCCTTAAGGAATTTGCTGTGTTAACCTGGAGTATATACTACAGCCTACTTTAGTTTTACAATGCATAAGTAGACTACATAGCAGCTCTACAAGAAAGTTTCTTGATGAAGTGTCACAAAAGATGCTCACCTCTGCTTCATTTGCATAGACAGGTATGTCATGGAAAGGAGATATGTATTCACCAGCAGAGTTTTCTAATAGAATAAGAGAAAACATACGATTAAAGCATTTATCCAACACTCAGATGAACTCCAGTGTGAGCTCTACAGTCATCAATACAGCACCATCAGGTATCCCTAAAGCTAGAGGCTAATACAGCACCTGTGCACAGTCACTTAGTCACCCCTAAGACATAAATCAGAGAGCAGCTCTTACTGAAATACACCCTGTAGTCCAGAGTGTTCGGCCTGCCTCTCTCCTCGATGGTGAAGCTCATGTCTGCTGCTTCAGTCTCCCTCTGAGGTCTGAGCTCTAATTCAGGGAACTAAGAAGCTCCTGACAGGTAGTCATTGAGGCGGAGGCAGCGAGCATGCGCACTACTTAAGCCAGGGTTAGAGGCCTGACACCTGCCTGCATGTGAACAACAAGACTGCTGTACAACACATGATGCAGACATACTAGCCCTTATGTGCACCTCCAACACTGATGCATTAGCATTTGAAGCTAACTGGCTAACACGTCTCTGAAGTGGTGCTCAAAATAGGATTCAGCAACTTATCCTGAATTATCACAGCTTTTCTCCATCTGTCAAAGGCTTTTTTAATGACATGACTGTGAAAGTTTGTCTCCTCTCTGCGTGATAAGTGGTTTGTTTTCATTTCCCTCATGTAACCCTCAGCAGCTCCTGAGGGCTCTTTTCAGGCAAAAACAGATGGGGCTGGCTGGTGTTAGCGGTAAACCTATTAACAAGGCAGGATTAGCTGGCATGCCCGAGTTGTAGCTTCTTATCTCAGGAGTTTCCCTCTAACTATTTGATAACATACTTATTTGGCTTTATTTAGAAGCGTAATGAGTAAAAGTAGGTGAAAAAGCCTATTTTAAGCTTAAATCTGTAGCTTTAATTTGTAAGCTTGATACAGTGGAGATAATGACTTGCTTTTATTGACCAGTAGCATTATTGGGATGTTTAAAAGCAGCTTTATGCACAGTATTTGTTCACTTGTAGACTATTTACATCTTTGTACAACATTTTAAATTTATCACATAGAAAAACAAACAACTTTCCTCAAATAAATTCCCCTTTTTTTGGCTGTATGTCTACTTTTCATCAACATATAGCTTTAGCAAAGTTAGCCTAGTTTAGGCAATTCATCATCTGATTATAATAGAAATTTTTAAATAACATGCTTCATGGTCAAATACAAATTAAGAATATACTTTGATACATTATTTGTTGGTTGGTAGGCATTTAGCCAGCTAATAGCTACATTTAGAAAAGTACAGTAAGTTACTGTGAATAATGATAATAGTCTTTGTAGATAATGAGCTGCATAGTCAAATACTAATAATATATTTATTTGTTGATAGTCATTTGGCCATGCTAATTTTTATGCAAGCGCTTCTCTTCCTTTAACAAAAAAGCACAGTACTTATTGGTGGTATGAGAGTAAAATGACTTTTTGTTCCACATTCTCTTATTTATCAGGAATAAAACATGTTTTTTTTTAAGATAACCCACTTTTTAAGGGGCTAGATGTCTTCTATCCATCAACATGGATAGAAGATGCATAGCAAAGTTAGCCTAGCCTAGCCTCGCCTTGTGTCAGTACTGTAGTTTTTTTCTGTTCACAGCAGTTCTTGAGAGGCTAATCACAGCTAATAGCAATATTCAGCGATGTACAGTGACTTACTGTGTATCATAAAAGCCTTTCTTAATAATAAGCTGCACAGTCAAATACTAACGGGTGATATTTAATATTTGTTGGTAGGCATTTGGTCATGCCAGTTGTTTTGCTAGTGCTACTATTTCTTGTAAAAAGTGCATTTTTAGTACTTATTGGTGTATGAAAATTAAATTACTTTTGGCCTTTTTGTATTGTCATAACCAACATTCCCTGAAAATGTAATCAAAATCTATTGAGAAAATGTTTAGTTATTGGTGAAAATGTGGAAAACTGCCCTATCTTACACTGTTAACAAACCATTTTAAGAAATCTTGGATCTGTATTTAGATCATCGACAAACTTGAATTACTTCTTTCTTGTTCCATGACCAACATTCCCTGAAAATTCTATCAAGTTCTGTTGATTGCTTTTTGAGTTATCCTGTCAACAAACAAATGAACGCCAGCAAAAACATAACCTCCTCACTGCTGACATGTACAACTAGAAGGGCAATAAAACACTGTACAAACATGTCCCCTTGTAGAGCGTTAATTAGCTAAATATTTAGCTGAAACAGTTGCTGATGTCAGAGATCCAAACAGTCAGGCAGTAAAGCAGCGGTACATTAAACAGGGGAAATCTTTCTTGGCAGGGGAAAAGTGCTAAAAGTCATTAACAGGTCACACAAATGGGGCTTGAATAAGTGGCTTTAGAGGTTGGCATAAACACAAGACAATCTGGCAAAGGCTTGTGGGAGTCAGCCAACATGGTGCCATTAAATTTAAGGTGTTAGATACATGTTTATGATGGCGCTCGTTCACACTTACGGCGACTACAGCCTGTTAATGAAGTGTTTATTATACAGCGTAGGAATGTTTACCAAGGGAGTGAAGAAAGAGTGCTGTATTTGTGTAACTGAAACATCTCAAATTCACTGTGAACACAGCTGATAAGTCACTAAAAATAAGAGACCCAAATACAAGGCGTGAAATGAAAACAAGGGGGAAAATGTCAAGTATTCCTCTTTGGTACTGTTCGCCGAGAGAAAAGTGATTAGAGGTCAGCATGATGCTCAGTGTCCAAGGTCACAGACTGGGCAGCAGAAGCCACGTGATGCCTTAAGCCTCACACTTTGCTAAATAATTCTCTTGGCTTGGGGACATTCCTCTTAGCTTATTTATTGGTTTTAGGAGTCTTGGCATATTTGATTGTAGAACAGCAATTTAACAGGTTTCACTCACTTATAAGGGATGTATAAAAAAGCTTTAAATCCCTAAATGTCTCTTATTGCTGCACCTCTGTCTTTTTTCTAAAGCTGAAAACAGCGAGCCAATACATGAGCTTAGTCGATCCAGTCTCTGCAGATTTGCTATTTAAAGAATTCTTGAAAAGCTCCAGGAAAACACCCTACACCTGTGACTGTTGATGTGTCAGACTGATTTGTTGATAGGGAGATCAACAGGTTGATTAAGGATTATGTCGAGTCAAAACATTGTGCTGTAAGTGTGCAAGTTTCAGACAGTTTAAGACATTTGCTAGTCTCTTTTTTTGAAACTATTGTTGTCCAAGGCACACCTAAAATCAAGCGAAAATCTCAAGTTGCACTATATTCATACCCATGGAAATTATCCTCTTTAAGATGTGTTACAGCAGGGGTCACCAACCTTTTTAAGCCTGAGATCTACCCTAACTATGAGGAGTATTATGGAGGGCTACTTGCTTGATTTAATATTCTTTAGTAATAAAATGTTATAATTTAACATAAATAATAATACTATGCACTTGATAGGCTACATACAACACTGTATGTTTACTTTTTTTACTTTTAATTATTCCTATCAATATTTTTTACCACAGATTATTACATTATATGAGAACAATTTACTTACATGCATCTTCTTTTATTTCTTTTTCTCTGTTTAGGAAATGTAGGCAGTTTGAAAATGCAATGCACGTTACATCTGTTAATTTTGTCTTTATTAATATTGCAAAACATACAATTGAAATTTAAAACAGGGTCTATTTATTTCAAGTTCTGTGATGATAGCTTGAGTTATTTTTTCCCTGTGGGCCGTATATTAGCTGG
The DNA here is from genome assembly GCA_037902135.1 of Cetoscarus ocellatus. Lineage (NCBI taxonomy): Eukaryota > Metazoa > Chordata > Actinopteri > Labriformes > Labridae > Cetoscarus > Cetoscarus ocellatus. The sequence goes on from JBAMNC010001148.1 coordinate 252,053, forward strand.
CCAACATTGAGAAATCATCAAAATTACAATATGTTCACAATTTTTTACATTTAAACATAATCGTCGAAGGTTAAAAGGTTTTTGTTGATCTATTATGGGGGCCCAACTTAGAAGCAGCCACCACTGTGTCAGTGAGATATCATGAACCTTATGAGAACCCATATCAAACAAGATGCACCATAATTCCAGCTCCACTCTGCTACATTTCTGTCATTCAGCAAAAAGCCTTTCACCACTTGAAAAATAACACCAGACTGCTTCGTTTCCAGTGCATACATTTTATTTTAAAAATCACTTTGTCCCTATAAAAAGTAATAAATAAGTCAATGTCTCAGACTTTTGTAAACTAAAAAAATAATGATTTCAAGGAAGAGATGATTGATTTTATATGTCTAAGTCCAGTGGGACACCATTGATTCACAACTTTTTTACTTGTATCTTGTAAATTGGCCTTGATCTCTGCGGCTTATTATCTGAACATTGTTCTGTTGAGTCTCAGGCACATTCAGCTGAAGAAGTTAAAGGCACACAGCATGCAGAATGAAGATTTGATATATTCTAGGACTCTGTTGTTGTCAATATATCAAAACTGTGGGGTGATTGTAGAGCAGACTGAGTGTTTGAGTCCAAAGGGTTCGACTTCATGTTTAGCCACTTCAGTGCGGGCATGCTTGACAACTTCTCCAGCGGTATCTCTGTAGGAAAACACAAATAAACATATAGCAATTATTTTATCCTCATGACCCACAAAACAACTACACATTAGATCCCACAAAAGGATGCAACAGAGAAGTGTATATTAATCTTATTTTCTATTTCATCAAATATTTTCCCCAGCTGTGTTATGAGAGAGAGCTTTTTGGCTCCTTTATTAAAATAAAACAAATTTAGTGTAAGTAAAACTCGATGAAAAGGTTTCTGAGGTTTTGCCAACTGACACTAGACTAAAACTTTAAAGGAGGACTCGGATCAGCAATCTTCTTGCTGTGAGGCACTTCCATCTACTTGCTGTGCCTCCCCTTAAAAAAATTCAGAGGGCTTTATTTTTCCTCAAGGAAGTCTGTGTTTGGCACTATTTTACAGTTTAGCAAACGGCTGTGTATTCTTCCACCTGTCACTGATCAGCTGTTTCAGGAGTCTTCCATGTGAAAAATAAAGCACTCTGATATTTATTGCCCAATTGTACATTCAACCCAACATAGTTTCATGGCTCATTTTTATGTCAACTTCATGCGAAAACCTTTCTGGTAGTCTGAGCTTGTTCTCCTTAAAGGGGCAGCACTGCTGGGAGCTCCTTCAGCCACTTCACTGACTATTGTCAAGTACCTCATACAACCCAACTTCAAAAATACTGAAACATCCCTTTCACGGTATATTAGCTGAGCCAAAATCAACTCTGGTGAGCTTATTTTTACCTGTGATGCTATTTCCCTCCAGGTTAATCCTCTCCAGTGTGGCTATTTCAGTGAGCTTATCAGGGAAGATGGAGAAGCTGTTGTTTGCCAGATTGATGCTGGTCAAGTGCTCCATTGCTCCCACGCTGTCAGGCAGTTTGGTGAGGACATTGCCCTGCAGGTCAAGTTCTACAAGGCAGACGAAGACATGAGCACATTGAAGGATTACCTGTCTGATCTTTCATAACAGCTTGAAGCCAAAGGTTCAGGATAATCTTTTCTGGAAAAATTACTCCTTCTCCTTTGTTTGTGCTACATTGTTATAAGCTACCTCTCAGCTGTGTGAAGGTTGAAAAGACCTTGCTAGAAATGGCCTTCATCTCATTGTCAGCCAGCGTGATAATGCGGATGTTCTCTGTGACACTCCTCAGGACCTTGAACACACCGTCTGGGAAAGAGATGAGCTTGCAGTTTGACAGGTCTGCAAAAGAGAAAATAAAGATTATGATGAAAAGGCAAGATTTTAGATCTATAATCACCATGTCCTGACATTTTAGTGAGGTCAAAATAGCCTTCATTCTTTAAGTTGTGATCATTTTGGGACATAATTTCAGCCTCTGCCACCACCTGCTGGTCAAAACCAACATTACAGTCACAGTTTCAAATCAGGGCTGTTCACTCAGTTTCAGGTCAGATCTTTTCCATGTGGCCTCATTCTGGCAAGCCAAGGCTGCCTTTAGCAGGTCCTCAAAAGTATTTTGTTAAGAATATTATCAAAAATTATGAATTAAAACATCCTAAACTAAAATCAAAAAAGCTGCAGCAACAACAACAGAAAGAACTGACAATAAAACATATTCAGACTGTGAATGCACAAATTTAATATCTTTGGTGCACAGATAATCTGATTATAAAATAAACTTATTAATAATTACTTCAGGGTGTGCTATGTGGTGTGGTGCAGGGCTTAAAGAAATGTAATACTCTCAATAAAATACAACTAAAGACATGTATGTAAACTTAATTTATATGCAATGTCCTAAAGATTCAGTGTTTTGTCTAGTCTCTTCAGTAGAACTACTTCTTTAAAGCTTTTAACATATTATTTCACTTTAAAAATATATTTTACAGGAAGAAAAATGTATAAAAATGTTTTTTTTCACTCTTTCTCTGCCCACAGTCAGCACACAGAGCTGGTTGGTGGGCATTTTTATAATCGTTAATTAATAATCTCAAGCGAATAGGGTGGACACTGTGGTCATTCAGGACTATGAATAGTTCACACTGCAGTCTTATAAAGGCCATGTTTCAAAGAGTGACATCAAAAGAAACAAAAAAACAACCTAGGAGTCCAAAGAAAAAGATTTAATGTGGTAAATCTTACCCAAACTATCTCTCCCCTCCTCCACTGTGGCATTTATCCTTCGGGCCACATTTGCGACTGCCTCAGCCATGTTTCCACTTGATCTGTTTCAACACAAATCACACAACAGAATATATTTTTACTTCCACAGGACATATCTGACAGCAAGATGAAGAGTAATCTATTATTATGGCAAATAATTACAGCTAAATACAGCTTTATCCATTGAAGAAACATGCTACTAATTTTATTACCAACAGTCCCACAATTAAGGTCTTCAGTTGTGTTGTCATCATAAGATGGTTTATTAAACTGTAAATGTAATGCCCATTTTATTACATAATATGTCAGCCTATTTCCCGTAAATTGACTGTTTTTCCCTAATAAGTGTACTGACACGATGAATCTGATTTTGTTGAAACTAGGTCAGGATATCAAAACAATTTTTATCCAAAAATCAAGTTTTTAGAAAATTGAGATATTGAAAAATGCAAATATAGTTCTACAGCATACCAAAAGTTAAAGTTGCTGTTATAGACCTTAATTTTGATCTAGTTTTGGTGACACATATTTTATTTACACACTGCATTTACAGTAAAACCATTGTTCTATTACTCCAGTAAAAATCCGGACTCAATGCACTGTTGGTAGAGGGGCCTTCATTTGTCCTTAGCCACTGATCCAAAGAAAGGACATGCAAGTAAATACTAACACTAACAAACACTGAGACACCAATATATCATAATATTTAACAACTCAATACTTGATATTTTGTTGAGTAATATCAGTATTTAATTAGTTTTTAATTTATTGAAATGTAGAATGTTTCTTTATCTATTGTTAAACATTTTGCCTCTTGCTGGCAGCAGACATTCAGCCATTTGTCCATCAATCTCTCGGGTAACAGTATTTTTATTTTTGTCACTGGGACAGGCAATAAAGTTTACCCAGGCTGAAGGGTCCATGCTTTCCTAAAATAACTCATCAGGAGCTGTATTTGTATGCATGTACTGCTGTTAGCTCTTAAAACAAAAACAAAATTCAGTGACTATTAAAAATAAAAAAGCCATGAATCAGGTTTGGTGTAAGAAAAATGGGCATACATTATAGATTTTTGCTCCAGTCAGATATTTCAAAACTCTTTATCGCAGATTTGGATAACACTTTTTCTTGTCAAGAGCACGAGGTCTCTAATTTACTCAAATGAACCTGTTCTTAATGTCACAGTTCATTTGTGTTAAAAACTGATCTGGAATGAGGACACCAACATTTCAGTCCCTAATAAATTATGCTATTGATTTTTAAATACAAACACTCCATTTATAATAAGGCGAGGCATATATTCTGTCAATACAATCGATATACGGGATATACATAGCCAATTTAGATTAGATTAAATTGGCTATGTATTTTGGGCAGAACTTTGGTACCTACCAATAAAGATTATTCACTATTTCAGCAATAATCTGTTGATACTGATAACGTGCTGATAATATTGAACATGTCTAGAAAGAAAATCTAGGATTTTATTTCTGGGCCACCTTGCTCAACCCTATGAAAGAACAATAAGGTACAAATAGTGTTAATTTCAAGGGTAAATTAATAACTTTAGGTAATTGCACTATTTTTCTGCAATATTGAGGTATATAACATTACTTTGAGATATTTTGACAAGTCAACTGTGAATCTGTCAGACAATTGAGTTAAATGAAAAGCTACAATGGTAGAAAAAGGTCCCAATAACTTGTTATAGTAAACTGACAGTCTAGAAACTTCATTTATTTCAGTTATTTCTGGTTTTCTCCAGTATCACAACAGCATTATGTCACAATGGAAGGTACCAGTGATTATTTAATCAACACAGGGCCAACAGCCTGATACTGCCAGCCTGTTCCAAACACAGTCTGTTGATCTGCACACATCCATTATTACATTACATGTATTTTAAAACAATCAAAGAAGCCACTTACCAACTCAGCAGCTAACAGTTACACAGCCTGACAGCTGCCACAGTTAGCCGGCCAGCTAACGTTAGCTCCAGCAGCTGAACAGGCTAATATGGTGAGTGTTTATTTTTAGACCGGGAGAGGGACATTCAACTGAGCCTTACTCTGCTCAAAAGACAGCAAAGACCCACCACCAACACCACATATGTATGTACAGCCATGTTGGCTCGGGACTTACGCTGAAAATTCCATTGTTGCTTTGAGACAGATAGTAACTTATGCTTAACTCAAGCTAGGCTACTAGCCAAACACCGGCGAGGAAGTAATTAAACAGCGTTAGCTTCATCAGAGTCAGAGCTGCGTTTGTAAGTGGCAGAAGATGGAGCTAACATCAATAAGTAATTAACAATGAAATCCCTTATTAGGCAGTTAGGGATCAGATAATGCATAAATTAGTTTATCTACTCGCCAAGTAAGACGTAAAGCATATCCATATAATCAAATATTTCAAGTTTTATCTCAAATCTTATGGTAAAGTATGAGAACCAGAAAAGGTCTAATTAGTAAATTAAAGAATCACGTCAAATATTGTGAATATGTCAAGTGAAATGGTAAAATAGATAACTTTTTGCACAATATTTAACATTCATTAGTTATATTTAGACTTTTTGTCTTAAGATTTTGATGGTATCCACAACATGGTGGACCTGTTTTAACTTTATTCTTGAAATTTTTACTTTTTCCCCTCAAAATTTCTCTTTTATTCTCTGATTGTGTATGCTTATTTCAACTTAATACTTAATACAAAGACTTTCCTTTTCAGCATTTTTAATTTATTCTCATTCTATTTAACCCTAGTCTTGATATTTATAATTTCTAAACACATTACTGTTGTCCACACAATGGTGGACCTATTTTAACTTAAGTCTTAAAATTAGAACTTTTTTCTTTTGCATTCCAATTTATTCTCAAATTTAAAGGCTTATTTCTGCTTAATATTTGATGTATAAACTTTATATTTAGATATTCAATTTTTTTTTCAATTTTTTTTGTTACTATTTCAACTTTATTCTTGGTATTTAGTCTTTCTAAACATTTTGATGGTATCCAACAAAATGGTGAACCTATTTTAACTTAAGTCTTGAATTTTTAACCTTTCCCCTATTTCACGTTTGTGCTTGATATTTAAACTTTTCCTCATAACATTTCAATTATATGCACAATCCTATTTTAAGTTTAGTTATGAAACTTTAACTGTAGCTTTTTCCCTTAACATTTTCACGTTATTCTTGAAACCTGAAGGCTTATTAATATTCTAATTTATTGTCAAACGTTTCAACTTTATTCTTGATTTATCCACAGTCTTTCTGAATATTTTGACTTTAGCCTAAAAATTTTAGGCCCTTTTCATCTTTATTTCTGATTAATTTAGTTCCTTACTCAATATTTCCATGTAACTTTTACATTTTAGGCAAATTCCAACTCTATTTTTGAAATTTTGGAAATTTTCTGAACATGTTGAGCTATATCTCAAAATTGGTTATCTATTTTATCTCTATTCTTGATTTGTCTACTTTCTTTCTCAGTTCTTCTGCTGTTTTCTTACACTTGTAGACCTATTTCAACTTTGCTCTTGATTTGTTGATTTTCTCTCTTAATATTTCTGGTTTGTTTTTGAAGTTGTGGGCTGATTTCAACTTTATTCTTGACACTTTTACTTCTTCCCTCAACATTTTCACCTCAGATCTTACTTTACTTAACTTTTTTTTAATTGTTGACTATTTCCCTCTACATTTTCACTTTATTCTCAGAGTTGTTTTCCCTTTTTTAACTTTATTTTTGATTTCTTTCTCAAAATTTTTACTTTATTCTTTTAATTTACCAACTTTCTCTCTTAATATGTCCACTCTGTTCAATATATATATATTTTTTTGCTTATTTCAACTTGAGCCTTGATATTTTATTATTTTTCTGTCAACATCTTGACTCTAAAACAGTATCACGAGTCCTTACATTTTCAACTGTATTCTCACCATTAAGCCTTTTTAGGAGTATAATGAAAACATCTCTCTCGTATATTTTCAGGATGAGAAGGCCCATTCCTCTGAACAAATGAGATCTGCAGCTTTTTATAAACAGTTTCTGAAGTCTGGCTGTTTAAAACACAAAAGGTAACAAGAGGACAAACATTTTAAAACATTTTTCAACTTAATTTTTTAAAAAATAGCATCAAGACCCGTCATAAACATTTGCCCTGACACCAACGTTAGCAAGTGAAATGTTACCTTACCTCTGAATCCTGTGGAACTATTCCCAGTGTGAACACGGCCATGGTCATGGCTGTAGCAAATTCCTGGTTAGTCAGTGTATTTTCACAGGACAAAGAGTCCTCCAGCTGTAGAAGAGTGGGTTTTCTTTTGTTAAAACTAACTGCCAGTTTACAGTATTTGCTAGATATTCCTCTAGTAGCTCGTACAATGCTGTGTCTTTGTTGTGAGAGTGAGTTTGGCTTTGACTCCCTGTGGATGACTGAAACACTCTGAAACTGGAAATTTCCTCCTGTCATGGTGTGTGCTTAGTTTGTATCACACACAAAGTGAATCAAGACAATGCAGCAGTGACATAAAGAATGGCATGTAATGTGTTTTGAGGTGTCCTTTAGCTTTTTTTTTTTTTTATTAGTTTAATCACAGCATTTGGCTGGGCAGAATACTGAGTTTTAAGTTGTATTTTTAAAGAAGATTGGTTAAACACTGTTAGGTTGGTATACTCTAGAATACTTAAAGCTCTTCTTTCTGAGGTAAGTAACACTCGTGATTATTTGACCAATGAATTTTGGATTTTGGATAAGAGCTCACAGACCAAATATGGTTTATGTTGATGTTGATTCATTAGTAAGAAGACATGCCAGGCCTAATGCTTGTGATAGGAATTAAGAACCAATTTCAGTTGTTCCATCTTATATTAGGAGTTGTCTTGGAGTGGCACAGTGGTGCAGCAGATAGTGCCTCACAGTCATAAGGTTGCTGGTTCAAACCCCATGTCCTTCAGGGCCTCTCTGTGTGTCAGATTTAATCAAAGTAACCATGTAGTTAACCTTTGCGTTTTTGATTTTTGATATCTAGGTCAGGGGTGGGTAACAGGCAGCCTGTGGACCATAAGCAGGCCTCCTCTTTACTCAACGTGGCCCACTGGTCAATTTCAAATCTCCAGATATTGCAACCATAGAGATGAAAAAAATTGCCATGTCATGTAACCTGTTTGATTTGTCACACCAACACCATGTATGGTAAAGTGCATAATATGCCTAACAGAAAGTAATACTATAATGGTCTTTAGTAAAAGTTTTTCTGTCATTAATTGCGTCAAATTACCTCTTTTAATTTACTATAATGGTTTCTCACTGTGGTGCAATTTGTAGTGCACGTGCCTCACAGCGAGACGGTCCATCTGGGCCTTTCTGTGTTGAGTTTGCAAGTTTTCTCCATGGATGAGTTCTCTGAGGGCACTCTGGCTTCCTTCAGACCATGCTTGTCAGGTTAATTGGTGACACTTACTTGCCCTTAGTTGTGGGCGTGAGCATGAATGATTGTCTGTCTCTCTATGTAGCCCTGTGATTGGCTGGTGACTGGTTCAGGGTGTACTCTGACTCTTGCCCAGTGTCAGCAGGGATATACTCCAGCCCCCACGACCCCAAGAGGGATAAGCATTATAGATGATGGATGGATAATTTGTCTTTTCAACAGTTTGTCAAACAGATTGTTTTTCTGCCCTATTAAAGGAATCTTCTCTAAATCAGAATTCATGTGTGCTGGCTGTCAGAAATAAATTGGCATGATGAACATCTGGAGCTGATATCTGTTCACCCCACATCAATTTGCACATGGTCGATGTTTGGAAAAAAAGGGCAGACATTGGCCAGTGTTGAACTGATGCTGATGCACATCCCTACATTTTAATGTCTACTACTTAGTCCCATGTGCTCTACAAAACCATGATGTCATGCTTTTGGGAGAGGCAGTCAGCATTAACAACAACTAAGCATTAAAGTAAGCAATCATGGTGAGAAGAAAATGAAAGTAATCTGAGATTTGGCTCAACTATATGGAACAAATCCCAATTCCAATGAAGTTGGGACATTGTGTAAATAAAAACAGAATACAATGATATGGCTTGGTTATACAAAAAAGACTGAGAAAGTTGAGTTCCACAGGCCAATCGGAAACAGGAATAAAAGGTGCGTCCCTGAAAGGCTAAGTTTTCAAGCCTCTGACTGGCCCGTAATAAGTGCAACAGACAAAATATTTGTTTAATGATTTTCAGGTTTTCTTGAAAGGTTCTGCCCTTCCTAAACACTTTCTGTTTCTCACAAGGGCTTGAATATATCTCATGGATATATGAAACAGTCTATCTGAGAAGTTGAATTAAGCAATTGTTATAATAAGAGACCTAATTAATATCCAGATATACATAAATACATATTTTTATTATTTACAATAAATATACATTAATTTACAGTCACACAAAAGGCATTGTACAATAAAACAGTGCTGGACTATAAACAATATTGCCATTTCATGTTCACAATGATGCCAAAAGGAATAAACATGAGATTGTTTCAGCAGCACACAGAAGAGGCAACATATTAATGTTCAGTTTGTATTCAGCACATCTTAAAAATATCAATAATCTTTAAACAAATCAGAGTTCACATCACAAATAAAATAACAGTCCCGTCTCTGCACATAGATCCATTACAGTCTTTCAGTGCACAGTTAGATATCAAAGAGCTTTATTTCAGTCACGCTAAGTGTTTCTTTTTGTTTCTGCAGGTCGTATTTGCTCTCACTGGCAGCCACACTCGTCTACAATCATGTCCTCGTGGTGTCGCAGCAGCATCTCCCCGTTCTCGTAGTACAGCATGCTTAACGGGCTCATTTTGGTCGGGGCGCAGCAAGGTGAGGCCACTCTGTCCGGGTGGTAGTGTTTCAGTAAACTCTGGTAAGAAAAAAGACACAAAATGGTGGGTCAAGATGGATAATTGGATTTTAAAAGGAATCAGTAAAGCACTTGAATTGAGCAACGAGTGAAGAGGACCTCAAGAAAATGGAGGCTGTGGGTCAGTAATATGGTAATTTTATTTCTTTATATGCACGAGGGTTATCTTCCATTTTTAGGTCCCACTTGGAACGTGGCATGCATGCAAGGATGGATGGATAGGTAGGAATTAGGGACATTTTTTATCAATTTTGAATTAGGGCTGTGAGATATGACCCAAAAATAAAATCCCCGATTTGTTTTCCACAACACTCGATTTATGATTTTGACTGATTTTTTGTTTCTCAAAAAAAAACAAAACAAAACCTCCAAGTGACACAAAAATTACATGAATCAAATTTTGCCTTTGTGTTATCAAAATATATTCCCATTAGAATTTCCCCCTTAAAGTTAAAGTGCATGTCATAAAAGGTTGATAATGTAGTTCAAACATAGGCAGGTTTGTCTACATAAACACTTAAAGCTGAGCTATTTTCATTGTATTTTAACATGGAACTCTCTGATCAATGACAAAAACAAATACAAGCCCAAACATGTGTTTATGCAAAACCTGACAGGGCCTACCATGATGGAAACTGTAAATGTTCAATATATCTTTCTATCTACTTTTCAAACTGCTATTGAAATCCTAATTTCCCTGAGGGAGTTTCCCAAAGGGATGAATAAAGTTCTATCTAATCTAATCTAATCTAATCTGTAATTGGAGTAAATCAAGAAAACCAAATCTAGATTTTTATTTTTAAATCTTCTGCAAAATAATATGAATTACCGTAATTTCTCGATTAAAACACACATTTTTTGCTTTTAGATAAGCTCTTAGTTTTCAGACGTGTATTATACACGAGTACAAGCAAAATACTTAACGTATTCCGTCTCGCCAAAATCACGATTACAACACATCCTTCTCTGTGAAAACACATGCAAACACAGGGCGCTGCCATCTTGTGAGCAAGGGGACGCAAAATAGCTGCACTGTGATTGGTTGAAGACATAAGCATGTTGACAGCTGCTCTCTGATTGGTTGGTACTCTACGACTAAGCATGCTCGGGCAGAAATGGAGTAATTGCACATGTGTGAAGCAAAAGGTGTTTCTGCATCAGTTTGAGAGTGAAAATCGTGTATTTGTTGTGAAAATACTGAAATGTTATTGATTAAAACAATCGAGGGCGTGTTATAATAGAAAAATTACAGTAATCAATTTAATCTATATATTGCCCAGCCCTACTTTGAATTAAATTACCCAGAGTTGTGTGACCAGAACTCCAGTTATTTGTTTTTGTATCTAAACAGGTTCAGATTAAGTTTTTACCAGTGCCTCAGTTTAAATCTCTGGTGTTTAGACGCCCTTTGGATGAAAACAGAGGACACTCACCTGCATGTAAGCATGATTTGTTGGATTGAGTTCTTCTCCCAGGGGACCGGGGCAGGTCCCCTCACAGCGGTATGCGTTATACCTTTTAGGAAAGATGATCCAGGACCCCCAGCCGATTTGATTAAAGTCGACTTGCAGGTCGACTCTGCGACAGAGAGACTTCTCACTCGCTCTCTTGGATGCCTGCGGGCTCCTCGCTGTTTGTTCTCTCTGGCCCCGTTTGCTCCTGCGCCTCTTTGGTCGGCGGGTCTTTTTGATTTCAGCGGGGGACAAGAACTTGGATTGTTCAGCTGTGTGGAGTAAGCTCGCCTTGACCTTTGAGTTTTTATCCGAGCCCGTGTGAGAGAAGACAACCAGCAGAGCTCGGTCGCTCACGTCCTGCTCCGGAAGTGACAGGCCCCTCTTCATCCCCACCGTTTTCCTTCTCCTGGACGCTCTCTTGTGTCGAATCCTGGCTGTTGACTTCTTCTTGAGCCAGCTCAGCAGAGGTCGGGTCACGTTGAACACCTTCCAGCTCTGAGACGAAGTGACCAGGGTGGATTCAGTGAGCAGCCCCACCAGCTGCTGCTCCTGGCAGCTCTTGTGCGTCCGGCACGTCTGATGAAAGACCTCCACGCTGATGTTTGAAGAGCTCAGCGTGCGAGGGAGTCTGAGTCTCAGCTCTGCTGCCTGGATCTGCTTATCCGCCAGCAGGACGTGGAGGTCAAAGGTGGCAATCCAACGCCTCTGTCTGTATGTCAAACCTGATGCACAGAGAGACAGTTCACATGAGAAAATAGCTCATCATCATCTAACTGCTGAAGTTTGGAGTTATGAAACAATCAGAAAAACAAATGTTTAGGGATGGATGGTACACTGCAAAAACTCACATCTCAGCAAGTGTGTTTGTCTATTTTCAAGTCAGAAATATCTAAAACATTTATCCTAATCCACATTCACCTAGCAAGTCGAGATAAATATCTTACTACAAGGAATAAAAGGCAAAAATAAGGCATTGAAGTGCCTAAAATGATAACAAAATATCTGCTAATGAAACAAGCAAGTTTGACTCAGTGAGGGTCTTAAATTCAGGTTTAAAATTTGCTCTGGATATAAAAAAAAATCATTTTAGGACCCTTTAAGTTAAATTTTCTCATCTCATTGGCAGATTATTTTACTTATTACAAGCAACTCAGGCTTTAATTCAGGTTTTTATATCTTCAAATAAGATCTTAATGCGGACATATCAGGAAATTCTGGCTCAGAATAAGTCCAGTGAGATTTTTTATTTGAAGTTGGACAAATACTCTCACCTAGATCTGAGGTTTTGTAGTGTATGATCAATATGATATCAGCATCAGCAGGTATTTACTTCAGAAGCTAAATATGGGTATTAGCAGATATGAAAATGTCTGCCAATATTTACTGATGGCATTTCAGCTGTATATATAAGCAATACATTTTAATTTTGATTTTTAAAGCATACACTGCAAAAACTCAAATCTAAAGAAGTTAATTCATCCCATTTCAATTCTAAAAATCTCACAAGACTTATTGTAAGCCAGAAATTGTCTGACATGTCTAGCTACACTTATTATTTCAGAAATTAAAAACAAAAAATAAATCATGGATTGCTTGTATTGAGTTAAAATATCTGCCAATGTGGCAAGACAGATGTTACTTGTACGATGTCTTGGAAGTAAGATGTAAATTTTGCTTGTTTCATTGGCACATATTATCTGATAATTACAAGTAATTCAGTGCTTTATTTTTTTTCCCCTTGTAATAAGATATCCATCTGGACTTGGATTAATTTGAAATTTTAGTAAGTATTGTGGATATTTTTTTACCCGAAATTAGACAAATAAACTTGCTAAGATCTGAGTTTTTGCAGTGTAAGCTCCAAAAATAGGGCTGATTTTCTGTCAACCGGTTGGTAAATCAGATTTTAGCTTTTCCATTAAGAATAAATTTTGATTTTTAAGCAAGTGTAATCCAAAAAAGCTACTTTCATTTATCTATATGAGAGAAAACCTCAGCAGAGACCTCATATAAACTCCGTCTTTGCCTTTTTGAAACCCTTAAGCCACCATCAGCCAGTAGTCCCAATGAGCGCATATTTCTGAGTTGGTAAATAAAATATCATCATATCGAATATTGGCAATAAATAAATAAATAAAATCAACTATCATACATCCCTAATTCTGGTGCATGTTTACACCCACCAGAGGTCTCAGAGTGTAACCGTGCTGTGGGAAAACCTTCTTTGGCTTCTTCTCATATAAAGTTAAGTGGACTCGGTTTGATTTTGGGGTGAAGTTGAGACATTTTTGTTTTTTGTTTGGTTTAATAAGCTTTCAAACTGCACTTTGTCAAACAGATCAAGTGATGAAGCCACCTGCTAGTGTCTGAAGTCTCTCCTACCATTTAGCCCACAGTGGTGCAGGGATGACGTGTTTTTATAGGTCAACCCAGGAAGTAGCATCACCCCAGTTCTCTCTAAAATCCTAAGAAATGCTTCACTGTGACTATGTGTATTTCACCTGTTGTGTAAAGTGGAATAACTTTTGCTGTTTTTAGTTATTGACTTCTTTTAAAATCTAGTTTTTATAACTGAATTTAATATATTTTTGTCTTTTTATCTTGTAATTATGACTGAAAAACCCCAAATCCTGACTTTTTTATATTATAATTGTCACTTTTTATCTTATCATTTTTTGTACTTCTTCTTACAATTTTGAATTTATATAATAAATTTTGCCTTTGTATCATAATTTTGACTTTTTATCCAAAATATTGTACTTTTTCCTCATAATTTTAACATTTAATCTCATAGTTAAAGCTAGCTGTCCCACAATTTTGACTTTTTTGTCACAGTTTTGACTTTTTTCCTCATATTTTTTTTAGCTTTTTCTCACAATTGTGACTTTTTATGTTATGTTTGCTTTTTTCTCACAATTTAACTCTTTATCTCAGAATTTTGACTTAGTAACCCACAATTTTATTTTGTTTCTCCTAATTGTGACAATTTTTTCATCTTATTTTGACTTTGTCTCGTAATTTTGCCTTTTTTTCTTTATCACTGAGTTTTCTCACAATTTCATCTTTTTTCTCCACAATATGACTGTTTATCTCATAATTTCAACTTTTTTATCTCATAATTGTGACTATTTATCTTAAAAATGTGAATTTTTATCACACTCATTTTTTACTTTTTCTCTTTATTGTCTCATTTTATCTCATAATTTTGATTTTTTTCTCATAATTGTAACTTTTTATGCCATTTTTTTTTTTATTGTCCTCATAATTTTGACTTAAGAATTCAGACTTTCTTTTCTTGAGCGCTGTTTTCTTTCCTTTTTTGGCAGATGACCTTCCTTAGTTATAAGTAGTTACCTCCTTTGATAACTTGTGCTGTAACTTTATGATCAAGGCCTGCACTCATTGGCATGTCAGCAATTCAAAGCTGCATTTGAAGCCTCCTAAAAACAATCCACCCATTGTCCCTCTGTTGGTGAGCCAGTGCTGCACCCACATCTGCAAAGACGAGCCCCATTGTGATTCAGAGAACAGGTGTGGCTCAAATTAATCTGCAGGATTAAGCATGTTTAACGTTTCACCTCTTAACATTGTCCAGCACATTTAACCCACAGACTGTTGATCAAAAGTGCAAACCGTGTGCGCGCTATTAATCCACTCAAACAAACAGCACAGCCGAAACCAATCATTTAACACGTCCTTGCTGGTCCTGCCGGCTTCTGCATATCCTCAGTCAAACAAATAGGTAATAACTCTGACACCTAGCAGCGATGTGGAATTAAAGTCCAGCAGCAGGGGAGGGAGGGGCCCTCGCGTTGGCTGCTTGTGCCATTAAATCCTCCGAGCTCTAATCTAATCAAGCCAAGTGTGAAAAAGAACTAAGGGAAGTTGTTGATTTGACTTAACAAGAGATTTGTATAGGGGGATGTCTGGCGAGGTACCTAATCAACATCACCCATTTAGGAGAGAGGAGGTTTGCTTTGAGAATTAGACAGAAAGCGGCCTTTTCACACGCTGATCCCTGCGTGGTTATTCGGGAGCTGGGGCTGGATGTGGATTGGGGCGCTCTTGGCTCGTCTGGCGCAGCTTTTACGCAAAAACACTAACATTTCTGTAGCTTTGACATGCTCTGACTAAAGAGATGCAAACACTTCCTCTAATTTTCCTACACTTCTATCCACTGTTACCCTCTCTTACTCATTAATCACAAGCCTGAGAATTAGGAAATAATCGATCAAATGCTTACGTTTAGCCACGACGCTCTTCACCGTGTCCGCTCGCCTCGCTGCGCACTGCTCCAAATCATCCAAAGGCTTAGAAAAGTTGGACTTGAAGTTCCTGTAGAGATGCATCATATACGTGGGCAGGTGGTACCCAGCTCCTCGATCCATGAGGGAAAACCTCTGCAGGGACCTCACATAAACTCCATCCTTGCCCTCTTGGACCCCCTGAGCCTGCACCACGAGCGTGGATGCGCACAGCGCCAGAGCCCAAAGTCCCACTGAGAGCATGTTTCCGAGCCGGTTAATGACAAATTCCCTGCACTGGGAGATTAGGGGTGTCTTATATACCCTCACCCACCCACCCCCCTTTTTCATGTTTAACAAGTAGCCGAGAACATTAAAGGAAATTGACATGCGTCCTCAAGACTTGTTACCTGACAGCTCATCACCCATTCCGTTGGTAATGAGGCGCCTGGGTGCGTGTTTACAAGGGGAAACTCTTTTGTTCGCACCGTGTTCTTTCAGCCTTCTGCAGCCCCATCCACCATCGCTCTGGATTAATTGTTCCACTTATTTGGCTAACACTAATTGTTAGGCTTTCCCAAAGTGTAATGTAGTCTGTTGACTGCAGTCTGATATGAAGGGAATCGACAGCCGAGGGAGTGCTGCAGTCAAAAAGCACAAAATTTACATAAAACACATTGTTGAGACATGTTTTAGGAGTGTTTCTAATCAAAATTATTATACTGTATAATAATGCAATAGGGGAGACCAGGGACAGTTTTAACTTACAGAGATGGACTGTTTTTCTGCCTTCTCTTATTGTTCTTCCCCTTTCATCTCCTCTGTTTTTTGAATTGAATATATTTATTTTTTAAGGTTCAATTACTCAATTTAACCTTGGAGTTATATTTTACGGTCCTTCTTTTGCTACACAGTAACTTATTTTTGTAAACCAAACAGTATTTTACCATCACATCAAAAGTTATCTACTGTAAAAAAAAAATCCATACGGTAAATAATTGTGGGAAAATAAACTGATTTCTGTAAAATAAACAGTGTTTTACCAAAATATCGACAGCTACCTACTGTAAAATGCTCATACAGTAAACAGAAAAGGATAATGGATCAAGAGAAAATTCCATTTTCCCAAGGAAACTGACCAACAGCAGGTAATATTTCTTTTAGTAAATGTTTGACAGTTTTTTTGTGACAAAAATGTTTGAGTAAATGTATTTTTTTAAATAAAGAATTAATGTATGTGTTTTTTTTGTACAATACTATACACTGTTAATAAATAATCAATAAAATTATTAAAGATATAGTAATTTAAGTTCTCTGTCATTTAAGATGCATTAAAAATTTTGTAGAATAAAATATGGTGGTGATACCGTAAATGAAAAAACAGTAAGGATGCTGTTTTTGATAATACAGTAATAATGCTGCCAATTGAAAAACAGTAATGATACCTTAAATAAAATACAGTAGTAAATTAAAATCTGTAAATTAAAATATAGTAATGCTACTGTAAAGACATTTACAATAACTTACTGGCATCTTGTTGCCAGTAAGTTTGTGTACAATTTACAACCTTTTTACAGAGTAATGTAATGTCTTTAATGCCATTAATGTCATATTGTCTTTGTTTTAACTCTGTAAAGCACTATGACTATCACTATCACTGTATGTGTGAGTGGTGCTCTGTAAATAAAGCTGCCTTGCCTCTTAAAGCTAAATTTCCACACACAAAATGTCTCTTATGTATTTGAATAGAAATAAATGTTGGTCACCTTCATTTATTTATTCAGTTATCTGTTGTTGTGTATTGCAATTTACAGATGACTATATCAATATTATGACTTGAGGCCTTATAATGAATAAAATTTCAGTTGTTATTTGGCTAGAAGAAACCCTGCAAAATCAATTTATTTATTTATTTTATTTATTTATATACATTAATTTCATTATTCAACTGCAAAGTCTTTCATCAAACAAAAACATTTTCGGAAGGAGTAGCATTTTTGTCTTTATCCCCATTGATTTGTTAACCGAACTTTACATTTGTGTCATGCCACGTCTGAATATATGTTACTGGATTCATGAATTTGACGGAAATACACACAAATTCTTCATGAAATAAATATTTCAAGAGTGCGACTGTTAATGGTAAAATTTTATTTGGCATGGATATAGATAAGAACAGACTGCTAAGCCACTGTAAAATGGCCTAGAGATACATTTTCATGGGTTTTTATGTACTGTGTGCCTTGAGATTATAGCATGATCTAAGGTGTGCTTTGAGCAAAATTAGTTTGAAATCCACTGCAGTAGATCGTTTTGAGTTTGTGTCTGAAAGGCAAACTAATAACAGCATCGTCTTTGTTACACAAGCACTCATCTGCCTCCGGATATGTTGACACCAAACATGAATGAACTGGAATAAATTTAATGTGTGCTGTGCTCTCTTGCAACTTGTATGAGCACATAAACTGGATTTTTAGGGTATCATTGACTCACAAAAAAGAAAATAATACTATTTAAAATGTGAGAGCTGATATTCTGTTTACTTCAAACACTAGGCATTTTTTTCTTAAAATATAACTCGTAAATCTTATATACTTATTTTTTTTATTTTAAAAACAGAGCCGATTTTTTTCAGACATGATTGCAATCAGCTACCATAAAAAGTGATTTCTGTTTAAACTTGAATTATTTTATTTGGAAAAACAAGTTAACATGCACAATACCACCCTGTCTGCTTGTACATTTTAAACTTTTGTGTATTTATTTTTTAATCCATTTAACTTGCTCTTGTAACCAACCATGTTTTATACATGTCCCCTTTCTTGACCATGTTTATCCTGTTTTTAATTTTTATAATTCCATGCTTTTGTAAAGCAGTTAGAAAAACACGACTGCCCTGCATCAAATAACATCCTGTTGCACGAGCCCCCAGTCTCCCCTATGCCACAAACTTGCATGTATTTAGCAGCACAAGTTGTAGAGCTGTTTGCCTCTCTGTGCAAGTTACCAACCGGAAATTAAAATACATTATTAATATCTGGTCAAATATAGACTTAATTTGATAAGGCATGAAAGTAAATTTCAGCAGAATTGGTGGTTAATTTAAACAGAAAACAGCATCTTATCTCTGTTTAGACTTCCTCATGTTGCTTACACTTACAGGGATTTTTAATGACTGTATCATTCTTACATTACGGTTACTGTTTCTGAGTAGCTTTTATGTATAATCATTTTGTTTAATTCTTTTTTAAGCCTTTGCTCAAATATTTTTGTGGTAAGTGTGCTTAGTTACATTTGTCATTATATTTGAGTACTGAGTGAATTAATTGAAAGTCAAGGCAAGTTTATTTGTATAGCACTTTTTAGCAGCAAGGTAATTCAAAGTGCTTCACACAAAACATCAGAACACAATGTCAAAGGAAAGAACATCAGAATAAGGTATAAAAACAAATAAATTAAAACAAAGAGCAAATCGCAAGTTGTTACAACATGACTGCAAGACACTTCTCATAGTTTTTTACATGTAGGTACATCTAAACAGATGATAATGGAGGAAAGAATTGCAGAGTATCTGTTATCATATTATTTTGCTCCTCTTTTTTTCCTTTAAACAACTTAGCCATTCTCAGTCGATTTGCTCCAGATGCAGTGAAATCTTTCCTTTTGGATCTTGAGGGAGAATGACAGCCTTTCTGAAGAAATTATTTTCAATCTAAACTTATAAGTAAATCATATTAAAAGGTACACAGCCATATTGTAAATGAGAATAGTAACTTCAGATAAATGTGTCACAGTGCAGGCAAAAGCTAAATGATTAAAGTTTTCCATCAATTAGAGTTTTTATAACACCACAACATTCCAGCTTGAGATCTTTTACTAAGTCTAATATCTCAATACTTGATGCTGTAATAATACTTTAAATTGAAATTATGCTGTATTAACACTTGAAACCTGACAGATCAGAAACAGGATGCCCACAAAGTTTTGACATACTTTTGAATTTAAAGCTTCAAAAAAAAATTTAAGTGTTAAAGTTAAATTTATGTTGAATTTTAAGTAATCTAATATCAGTAAGGGTAATTTGCTGATCTATTTTCATCCGTTTGGCATTTTATATCCATTTTTAAATACAATGCATGCGTGCAAAACTTTGACTAACAGGGTGAAGAAAACACTTCCTGACTGATATCTTCAACGTCTTCATATAAGGTCAGATTGCCTCTCTGTGGTTATGCACCAGATATCATATGGGTCAAAGGTCATTACATGCTGATATCTACTGAAACAAGCATCTGACTCACAACAGTGCACCGTCTGTCATTTTTGCATAAGACAGCAAACAGAACCTAAAATACTCAATACTTTGAGTACTTTCTATGTGAAGTTCTTTTTATATTTACTTCAGTAAATTCTTAAAGTGCCCTCTTGACTTGTATTTGAGTTAAATTTGATCAAAGTAACCAAGTGAGTAACTTTTGCTTTGGATTTGATGTTTAATATCTAGGTCAGGGCAGCGCAGGGGCCACATGCAGCCCTCTTTCTTCCTCAAGGTGGCCCACATGGTCAATTTTAAATATTTAGATTGCAACCATAAAGGAAATAAATAATCTACCATGGCTTGTACATGTTTGATTTGCAACTACCACACCATGTAAACAGGCAAAATGCATAAAACATCCACTCATCCATCATCTATAGCACTTGTACCTTTCAGGGTCGCAAGGGGCTGCAGCCTATCCCAGCTGCATTGGACCAAAGGTGGGGCACACCCTGGACCAGTTGCCAGCCAATCACAAGGCCACATAGAGATACAGACCATCATTCACTCTCACACTCATACCTAGGGGCCATTCAGTCACCAATCAACCTAATAAACATGTTTTTGATCTGTGGGGGAAGCTGGAGTGCCCAGAGAGAACCCACGCATGCACAGGGAGTAAACATGTAAGCTCCACACAGAAAGGCTCTGACCAACACAGGGATTGAACCAGCAACCTTCTTGCTGTAAGGCATGCTCACTAACTGCTGCATCATCGTGCCAACCGAGATGCAAACTTGCAAAATAGAAAATGATTCCATTATGACCTTTAAAACTGTTTTTCTGTCATAATTTGTGTTGCTATAGTGGTTTCTCAAAGGATATCTTATGAAGCTTTTTCAGTACAGTTTGTAAAAAAGTAGGTCAAATGCACTTTAATATGCATTAAGACCAAGATTTTGACTGATTGGGCTAGGTTGCTTAAGCAAACATTTCTCATTCTAAGTAGGATTTACAGGTGATATTAAGGAGAAATTTATAATTTACTTTAAAAGAATGGTAAACACTTGTTTATTGTACTGAATAAGTGCATTTAAATGGTGTTAGTTCTGTTTTTAGCTCATTTAATGTTTGGATTTGAGCTTGAAAATAAGAATGTAAGTCTAGTTCTGTTCAATTAAAGGTATGTTGGAATGTTTCATTAATAGCTTACATTTGTTTGTAACAGTTTGACCCTCTAAAACCGAAAATCGCATACATAGTTGCCCATGCCTGATCTAAGAAAACTTTCAATTTATTTCCTTTGATTATTCTGTCGACTAAAGTTTTTAAGAAAAATTTAAAAACATAGAAAGTATTGACTGTCTTCTACATTAACTGCTTTACTAACCCTGATTCTCATGTAAACGAATAATTTCTATATTTAGTGAAGGTTTGTGTGATTTTTGTGTTTTTGCCTCAACAGACCATCAGAGAGCATCCGAGGATGACCGTGTGCTGCGCATGCGCGGTTCGTCTGTATCCATACTGAAAACCTTTTCCTCGTAAATTTCTCCTGAAAGGGCGAAAAAGTCAATGGATACTCAAATTTAACGGAACCAACTGAAGTCTGTGCTCATCCTCTACGTCCCCTGAAGTGGAAAAACGAAAAGTGAAGCCATGGCTGGCTGTGGGACGGAGACCGTTACACCGACCGTGTGCTGAAATGGTGAGTTTAGCTTTAAAGTGAACGGCTCCTGCTGCGCGAGCTCGGCTGACAAACTTTAACGGCTGAACCGTGTGGATGCTAACGCTCCGTAAACCCCCAGGCTGCGGTGGAAATGGGCGTTTGTTGTAGTTTTTCAGGGGGTTTTCATTATTTCATGGTGTTTTCTTGCGGTGGAGTGTTTGTGTGCTTGCTGATGGGGCATACATGTGCTTGGCAGCCCCCACTCTCCGCCTGCTCTGTGTTGTGCTCTGAATCGATTCAGAGCTTCAGGCTCAACAACAGATGACATTTTGGGAAAGAGGGATCTGCTGATAGTTGTTAGTTACAGTAACTCTATAAAAATAGACTGCAAATAAAAACTCTATTGTCTTGATAAGACCCAGCAGCTACTCAGTTCACTACTATAACGGATGTCATGAACTTAACATGGCACAAATATCTGCTAATAACCTCTCAAAATTAAAGCTCCTGCGAGGACTATTGTTTATGTAGATTTTGGCGCCCCCTGTGGACAGAGTAGGCATTACCTGTACCAAGTAGGTTAATTTTTTTGGCATGGATAACTCAAAAAGCTCTCTGCAGATTAAAGTTCATTTTCAGGGACTGTTGGTCATGGCACAAGGAAGAACTGATTAGATTTTGGTGGTGCTCTGAACTCAGACTCAACGTTTTTCCAAGGATTTTTCACAATGGAGATAGGACAGTTTTCCACATTTTTGACAATAACTTACCTGACAATGTGTGGTCCTTGTACTTCTAGTTAAAGTATGTGTAAAAAGTCTATTTTGCCTTTTGTATTTGTAGTAATGGTAATAGTAGTTTATTTTGACCTTGTCAAAAAATGAAGATTTCATGTTTATTTTCATTGCAAAATAAGAATTCAAAAGCAAACAAACAAAGACCACCTTAAAAAAGAAAACACCACTTAATAATTTCATTTACATGCCTGAAAAGGAGTGGGAAGAAGTACAGACTAAAACTTATTCAGCTTACTCATTCACATGTAAGTGTACAATTATTGCATCTTAAAAAAGATAATACAAGTATCTTTGCCTAATAAAGATAAATATTTTTTCCCAAAACTATTCTTCTTTATAAATTCTAACTTCTTATATACAGACCTATTTCAAAATATATGATCCCATCCTGACATATTAGTTTGTATCAAAATCCAAACCAGCGAAAAATAAATAAAGAATTAAACACTAAACCCCTGCAATAGTAAAACACCTTATATTTTTAAATAAAACCTAACAGTAAGGACATTTTTTTACATGGGGCTCTTAAGTTAAAGCCTCTTTTCCAAGGATGCCTATACCTATAATAAAAACAAAAAATATAAATTAGGCAGTCCATAAGGTCATACTCAAAGGCGAAATTATGAAGTAACAAATGTTTTTAGACAGAATAAAAAAGCATTTTAAAGATTTGAGATAAAGTAAAATTTAACTAGAAGGGGCTTTCCTTAAAAACTTTCTTTTAACACAGCCCTCGTTGTAATATTGTCATGTAAAAATATTCCTGTTCTTTTTAAATGTTGTTTATATAAAATACCTGTTCATAGACTGTCTACAAATCCCCCTTACATAAGATATGTGATATAATGTAAGGGAAAGAAAACTAAAAAATTTGCTCTGCTTAAAAAGTGATTTTATAAAAAACTATATATTTTTAATAAAAAATAATGTGTAAACATATACATTTATAAACTGTGAGCTGTTTATTTGTTGAATGAATGCAAATTGACTGCTCCAGTGATAAGTTTCCTTACCCAAGAGCTAGGGCTGGGTGATATGGCCTAAAAATAAAACTCCAGATTTTTTTCCACAACATTCGATTTACAATTTTAATTGATTTTTTTCCTCTTAAAAAAAAAAAACCCTCCAAGTGACACAAAAAGGACATGAAACAGGTTTTGGCTTTATTTTGTCAAAGTATATTCCCAAACCAAACAGAATTTCCCTCTTAAAGTTAAAGTTTGTGTCATAAAATGTTGATTATGTAGTTCAAACGTAGGCAGGTTTACATAAACACTAAAGCTGAGGTATTTTCACAAGATATTAACATGAAACTCTCTGATCAATATTTAATCTCATTTAAAAAAACAAATACAAGCCTCTAAAAGTGCTCCTGCAAAACCTGACAGGGCCTACCGTCATGAAAGCTGTAAATTTTCAGTATTTATATTTTCAAACATTGCAACAACTTACGATTAGAGTAGGTCAAGAAAGAAGATCTCGATTTTTAATTTTTAAATCTCCTGCAGAAAATTTTTTGGATCAATCGATTTAATCAGTGTATTTTCCAGCCCTATCAAGAGCAATGAAACTTTTGTTAAAAGCTGTGAAATACCAGTGAATGGATAAAAAAGGCACTTAATGTTGTAACACACATTGTTTTTATATTAGATCATGAAATAACTGCCCTAATTTTTCCCTCTCAAAACCCATAAAGACATTTTTTATCATCAGTTTCTGTTCATGAGTGTTCAACATGTTAAGAGTTACATAAGAGGAGGTATTCACAGCATTTACACTCTTTCAAACATCTTGGATAGCCTCAACATGTTAAATAGAGTAATAAAGAGCAGCATTCATGACATGTGTTGAAATGTGTTGTTACATAAAGTTTGAAGAGTCCATGGAGGACAGTAAGATGGAGCACATGACCCCCTTTGATGTCGCACAGCCCCGGTCTTTGTTTGATTCAGCAGAGTGCAGCTGGGACCAGTCTCCTCTCCTCATATCACTTTACCTCACGTCCTGAGGGGAGAACGAAACCAGCAGATCAAACTGGAACGTCACAATTAATCAAGAGGCAGAGCGTGAAAGCCAGGTGTGAACGGGCAGCCGGATCATAACTGATTGAGCTGTTTATTCACACCGGATCTTGATAAGAAGGCATGCTAATCAGACCGACGAAGAAGATGGAGATTTGTGCTTCAAAACCTTATCAGTTATTCTTGACCTGTCGGGCTTTTTATTTGTTATCAGTAATTACAAAATGGAAATGGAGTGGTGTAGATTTCGTTTAGGGAGAAAAACACCTTCAGAACCTGAAGTTTCTCCCAAAGATCTGACAAATTGTCAATGTGATCCAAGTCTTTAAAGCATTTCTTAAAAGGTGGCTTGGTACTTCAAAACAAATACATTCCCTGGCCACTTTATTAGCTTTATATAGCTATACAGTTAATTACATGGCAGCAATTCTATGCGCCTAGCCATGACAAGACAGCCTGCTGGAGTGAGCATCAGAACTTAGAAGAAATGTCATTTAAGTGACTTTGAACGTGGCGTGGAGTGGTTGCTGGTTTGATCCCCGTGTCCATCAGGGCCTTTCTGTGTTGAGTTTGCATGTTCTCCTTGTGCTTGCATTAGTTCTCTCCAGGCACTCCAGCTTCCTTTCACAGACCAAAGTATGCTCATTAAGTTGTTTTGTCAAGCCAAATTGACCTTAAGTATGAGTGTGAGAGTGAATGTCTGCCTCTCTATGTTGCCCTGAGATTGGCTGGTGATCAGTTCAGGGGGGACCCCACCTCCTGCCCAATGTCAGCTAGGATAGGCTCCATCCCCCCGTGACCCCAAAAGGGATAATTGGTAGGGCTGAACGATTTTAGGAAAATATGCAATTGTGATTTTTCTGGCAGATATTGCGATTTCAATTCAATTCACGATTTTCCTCATATCAAACTTCAGTGCAATATTCACTATGTTTACAGTATAGACAACAGTAAGGAAATCAATGATCAAACACACATAACATATTATTCATCATCTAGTATTGATGATAAATAATCTGTTTTCATTATTTAAGGGATACTCCAACCTCTACTCCTGAACAGAGGCTTTGTATTGTTGACCTGCTTACCAGCACTTCCAAATGCAAATTTGTAAAATAGTTGACACAACAGATCCTGGGTCCATCAGGAGTACTGCAAAAATTTGCAGCTTTGGGGATCACATGATTGTGTTGTCTGAAACTGCGATTTCAATCTGAAAACGATAAATCTTTCAGCCCTAATAAGTGGTATAGACGATGGATGGATGATGATTTTCATGCACAACCATATGTAGGGTTTACAGAGTTGCTACAAAAAGAGTAAATATCCAGTGAGCAGATATCTGGCCCAAAGTGCCTTGTTGGGTCATTTGTGAATGGCCAGAATGGTTTGAGATGATAGAAAGACAGAAACTGTATGGCATAAAAACCAAGGCAGAAGATCATTACTGAGTGCACGACGTGCTGAAGCTTGAAGCAGCAGAAGACTGCACCAGGCGCCACCCTGCCAGATAACTGAACAGGAAATTGTGGCTACAGTTTGCATCGACTCACCACAATAGGATAACAGAAGGTTCAAAAATGTTGCCTGGTCTGCAGGGTTAATTTTGACAGCACTTTTTAATTTAGTTTTAGTTAAAATCTTATGCCTTAAATATCTTTTAGTCATAATTTAGTCATCTAAATTGTTTTAATTTTAGTCTAGTTTTAGTTGAAATTTCAGTCGATGAAATCTACTGTAAATTTAGTCAACTAAAATAAGAAGTGTAATTTTTATGTTTCCTTGAATTTCTGAAGTCATGTTTTACACTTGGATAAAATGAAACATCTAATAACCCTTTATTGAATACTAGTAAAGTTTGAATGTATGAATTAGCAGAAGCAAATTTAACTTTTGTGTGAAATACAGTCACCTTTATTCATCTCAGTTACAATACCAGAACTGACAACAAACAGTGAACCTGCTCTACATGAATATATCAATTCATAAAGAGAGGAGCTCTGATTGGATCGCTCCACAACTTATCCCACCACCACCAAGCTAAGGCAGTTGTGATTGGATGTCCCTCTTAAGTCATCCAACCTTTCCACACAACCAAAGTAGCTGTGATTGGATATATTCCTAACTTGACCCTACTTTCTACATGACCAGATTAGGTCTGATTGGATTACATCTCTGTCAGACATTTTCGTTTAGTTTTTATTTGTTGATGAAAATGTCAGTTTAGTTTTAGTTTTTGTCCATGTGCACTTGTCTTATTAGTTACTGTCTAGTTTTCGTCAGGGGAGAAAAGTTGTTGATGAAAACTATGACAAAGATAATTAGTCAACAAAATGAACACTGCTGGTCTGAAGAGTCTCAATTTCTGTTGGGGCTCAGAATTTGGTGACAACAAGCATGAATCCCTCCTACCTTGAATCAACAGTTCAGGCTGGTGGTGGTGTGATGGTGTGACCACAGTGACCATATCTTTTGATGGCTACTTCCAGGAGAAAACGCACCATGTCACACAGCTCAAATCATCTCAAACTGGTTTCTTAGGCACTGCAGTGGCCTCCACAGTCACCAGATCTCAATCCAGTGGATCACCTTTGGGTTGTGGTGGAATGGGAGATTCTGATTTTGGATGTGCAGCCGACAAATCTGCAGCAACTGTGAAACTTTAATGTTTATATGAACCAAAATCTGTGAGGAATGTTCCAGCACCTGTATATCACAGAGACTTGAGACAGTACTGAAAAAGGGGATCCTTGTACTATCAAGGTGTTCCTAATGAAGTGGCCAGTGTGTGGGTATTGTGGATGTGCTATGATGATTATTCTCTCAGAATTGCTGCATTGATTGTGTAAGCACTAAGTTGCAGTGGATTATTTTCACCGCTAGGTGTCATATTTCATCACTGGACTAATATGAACATTTAATGCACCCTGACTGTGGTCCTTTTTGGTCATATTGTTGTCTTTTTATTTCACAAGGTGGGTGAGTTTTGTCATGTATTATGAGACTAAGTTTTCTTAAAGAAAATTAAAAGTTTTCTGGTGTCTTTAGCTGGAAAATCTGTAAAAAAAAAGTCAGTATCTGAATGAGAAAAACATCATTTTACTCTGTCACAAGAAGCTGAAGTTGAGAATAATCTCCTTTACTGTCTCCTCTTTTCCTGTAGCTCCTTCATAGTTTCCTTTTTTAGATAAGACAGACACCAGACCTGAAAGGTTTGGACAGGTGATATTAGCCGAGTGCCTCTTTTTCCATTCAGGTCATTAAGCTGAGGAAGTTTTTCTCAGTCTGTCAGAGAACATCCTTCCCCCTCAAATCACTTTCTGCTTCATCACCTTTAAATACAAATATGAAACTTCTGGCAGCCGTTACAACATCCTTTTCTAATATTTGGTTCTCACCTTACAAATCTTCAAGCGAGCGTACTCGTGTGTCACAGTTACTCACTCGTTGGATTGATTCATTCATGTTCCTCTGAGGTTTTTGGCGGGGTTGGCCGTTGTGTTGTAACTACAACAGAGTGTTGTGGCCCGCGCTGCTGCTGCAGGAAGGAAGGAACAGGTGTGGCAGCTGCAGATTTGACATCCATATCTAGAAAACTTGCTGATTACTTTTCCAAATAAGCTTCATTTTTACTTTAATCTTGTGACGGACTGTTGATTACGCATACTTTGGTGAGAAAATACTTCTTAGGGCTGCAACTAACAAGATTAGCCTGATGCAGATGGCCTTGTTGGTGTGGTTTCTCATCCCTGCATGTTGCTTCACAGGCACAAAATAGAAATATGAGACATGGGAGCTTGTGCATTGACCTGTTGATAAAATGCTGTGATAGTTCAATATTCATTTAGAAATGTGTAGGGGTGCACAATGTTGAATTTTGCTGATATGCTGAACTCAGAGCAAGAGCACAAAGCCTAATTTTTACTTAAATTGACCTGTTCTTTCTCTGGTGACAGTCTTTTTTTGTCAAGGTCTTTTTATTTTAGTTTTTTGGAACAATTATACAAACAAACATATGTAAATCAATGATGTCTCATTTTTGAACAGTGAACCCCCCAAATAGCTCCAACAGAGCCCCTTTCCCATTGTACCCTACAGATTTATTAAATGAAGAAGTTAAAGTAAATTGCAAGAAGACAAATTAAAATTAATAAAAAGATAAATAAAATAAATACATAAATAAATACTAGATTGCTGTGGGGTAATCAGCTCTAATTTATAATATCGTTAGCATCCATTTCTCCTGTATAAGTTAAGAAAGGTTGCCATAAAATTTGTGGGCACTGCCTCTTGTGGTGTATCATATTTTCTCAAATGACAAATGATGGATAATATCATTTAGCCAGGATGTAAAAGCTGGAGGGCATTTCTCTTTCCATTTAAACAGTATCAGTCGACGGTCAAGGAGAAAGCCGAAGGCTGTTGTATTTTCTGCCCGATGGCTGAGATGTAGATCAGATAGTGCAACTCCAAAAATTGCTGGTGGAGTCTTTTTGTGTAAGAAACAAATGTGAATGAAAATAATATTTTATTCTTTAATAAATGACACTTTTGGTGGACATTCAGTGATGAATGTTATCTTAATTTTTAGGGATGCAGGATATTGGGGTTTTTGTTCCTCCGTGTATTATTTGTTGTTTACAAGAACAGAGTGCAACAAAAAATAAGCAGCAACAGAAAAAACACAAATGGGGAGTGAGAGGAAAGGAAACCTAAAATAAACAAGTCCGATAGGAAATAATAAATAAACAATTACACAGAAGGGAGGGAAAAAAGAACTAATAATAATTACTATTGTAATAATAGTAATCATAAGCCAGTTCACAGAAAAGTATGCAAACATAGCGACATCCACCTCAAATGTTAATGGTTACATTTTTCACATAGGAGATAAAAGGCTGCCAAACTGCTTCATACTTTGCAGTCATCACTTTGTAGCACCTACCTTATCTTTTCTATTTTCAGAATATGCATGACCTCGCAAATCCGCTCCCCATCCCCCGGCACTGCCCGTATTGGATATTGATCTGCTTAAATTTCCAAACATATCAAAAATAAAGATATCAATACTGATGTTTTTGGTCAAGAGCACAAAGCCTCTACTTTGCTAAAATTGACCTGCTCCTTCCATGGCGACAGTCCATTTGGATTAGAAACAGATGTTAAGCATTAAAAATAACATTTAATCATTTGTTAAATTATACTTTTTAAAATAAAAGTGAACATTAAGTTATTGCAAAGTAAAGCAATACAGTACATTTGTACATTCTGCCAATATACAGGATACGGATAAAGCCTATTTGTAAGGCCAAAGTGTTGGCTGTAAAACCTGCAAAAATTTCTTTATCCGCTGATTTTGAGTTAATGGCCCTTCCAGGCAAGTATCTGCCAAGACGGATAATGCTCAGATAATGTTGTTTCTCTCTTTTAGAATTATTTTTAATTTCACATCAGAAACTGTATCAAGGATGAAAGGATGAAAATCTTTCTTAGCATGAAGAATTTGTTTAGGAATAAAACAAATGCCTAAAATACCTCATAACAGAATAATTACAGAAAAAAGTGGCTTAAATGGCCAAGTTTCTCAAAACTGAATGGAAAACCATGGCCAATAAACTGTTGTCCATACCAAAACATGTGCTAAGTGTATCATTGCATTCCTACTGACAACCATTCATGTGTCTTTTCAGAAAAAAAGGAGATACATCCCTTGTATTTCCAGCCCATTTTCCCAGCCCTACCTCTTACGAGCACATATGTGATCTGACACAGCTCTGCCAGGAGAGGTGCAGACATTCAGTGACAACAAATGACATCACGTAAGCCTAATTCACTACGATGCTCTAATTACTCCATTCATTAGTGGTTAACACATGCCATGTTGACAGCAAACAGGCTTACAGCTGGGCAAATACTCCGATTTAAGCTTCAGGTTCAGCTGCAGAGGGATGTGTGCTCTTACTCTTGTAGTCATGCTGATGGGGTCACAGGAACTCATCATGCACTGAGAGTGGTGCTACAGCTTGTGGGCCCTGCAGAGCAAAACAAAACAAACTGTGTGAGGGAATATAATATGTACATTATACTAACATTATACATAAAATACAGTCGTAGTTATAGTTTCAATTAGGCGTGGTTAACACAGCTTAAAAATCAAACTCACTGGCTACTATATCAGGTACACTCACCCAACTGCTTGTTAAGGCAAATAGCTAATCAGCCAATCACATGGCAGCAATTCAGTACATGTGGGCATGTGGGTTGTTGAAGTTCAAACAGAGCATCAGAACAGAGGAAAAAGTTGATTAGGTGACTTTGAAGGTGATATGGTTGTTGCTGCCAGATTGTATTTCAACAGTAAGGAAATCAATGATCAAGTATTTTACAAACTGTAGATCGGTGTCCATGTCCAGCCATCAAATCTCCAGCAACTGTGTGAATTCATGTCTTTATTGAGGAAAATCTCTAAGAAATTAAGGCAGTTCTGGAGGCAAAAATGGTTCAACCAGGTCCAAGCAAGGTGTGCGTAATAAAGTGGCCAATAGAATACATCAGATGTATTTTTAGATTAGATTAGATTAGATTAGATTAGATCAAACTTTATTTATCCATTGGGAATACTCCTACAGTGGTATTAAAGTTCCAGTAGCATTGTTTTGTACAAAGGTATAAAATAACACATGATATCCAAAGTAAGTCAGTACAATTTGCAGATATAAAATCTCTCTATATATACATTAAATATTTTGAATAATAAAATACAAATAATAATAATAAAATCGAAATAAAATGTAATATTTCTACTGGCTGGCTACTGCTACTCCTCCTTCCCTAATAACAGTTATATGTATTACAGTATATGTCAAACCAAGTGTCGTCTGTCTTTTTGACAGCTACACACAGCACTGAAACAACCTTCAGTAAGCTGCACAGAGCACTCAATCAAAATGTTACCCTTATTTTTTAATGCTTATACTTTCCAATTTAATTAATGTATACTGGTTAAGAAAATTACACAAACTTAATGCCAGTATGCAGAGCCAATATTTTAGGTATTACTATTGGCAGAATGATTGGCCAATTTCAATAATAAGCTTAAAGGTCCCATGTCCTGGTGTGTTACATTATGTCAATCAAACAAGAATTTGTTTAAGTTAAATTAAGAAATGAATAATTTCATCTCTTTTTCCTGTTCCTTTGGAAGCCCTTCTGTTCGTTTTTGCAGGCAATTTACGTTTAAGAATTGCTCGCAATCAAACGGCTCACTCACAACTGTGAATTGGTTCTCATTGTTCACTTTTAAGAGCTGCTCAAAAGACTCAACTCGTTTGCAAAAGTCACATCTCTGGCGCAAACCACTGCGGACGTGCTTGTAAGTAGGTGACCAAAACAAAGCCTCTGTTTAGGAGTAGAAGTAGGAGTATCCCTTAAATAATGAAAACAGATTATTTATCATCAATACTAGATGATGAATAATGTGTTATGTGCTTTTGATCATTGATTTCCTTACTGTTTTCTGTACTGTAAACATAGTGAATATTGCACTGAAGCTTGAATTGAAGGAAATCGTGGATTGAATTGAAATCGCAAAATCTGCCAAAAAAAAACTCAATTAGATCTTTCCTAAAATCGTTCAGCCCTAATACGATGACAGTAGAAGATAACTAACCATAACGCAGCAAAAAAAACGAGTTACAACAAGCACACAGGACCATTTAGAGTTGCTGAAGAGTTTATCTAATGACTGTAGGCAGAGGCAGGCTAACACTACCCATTGACTCCCAGTGTTTGAGCTAAGCTAATTCTCTTCTTTCTTGTTACTGCACACACAGTTGAAAGAAATAGTGTCCATCTGCTTGTCATGGACTCTGGATCGAGCCAGGACATGAAAAGAAAAAAAATCTTGGCATGTCCCTTTAATAGGACTATTTTGCATTATTATGAATAAGTGTGCCTTGAGCAAAATTCATAAAAAACCCCCCCACTGCCTTATTGATACAAGCAATATTGTCTTTCCCTATATCTTAATTTAAAATACACTGATGTGTTGTAATAAGTCGGTATGTTTCCCCACCCTGGTCATCACCTGTGAGAAGTTCTGGAGAGTGCAGGTCTAATTTCTGTCTTTAAAGGTCTGTGCCGTGTGTAGGAGGCCGTTTGCTGCCAGGAGGCTCCGGTTGTGATTGAACTGGGTGATGAGTAAGCCTCTCTGAGTCCGCCTCCACATCCTCTTTTACACATCCTCGCACACACAAACAGAAATCCTGGCATGAGTGAGCAGTAATGCACCTCATGCACAGGGGATGCATGCAAAAAAGTAACGACAGACGCAGAGCGGTGCTACCCCCATGTCCCCTTCCTCCTCCTCCTTCCTCCTGCTGGGTGCCTGTTTGGGATCTGTCCTCACTGAAGGACACCCTCATTGAACGCTTTTGTGAGGACGCCTTAATGAAGCGAGACCGCCACCCGCTGTAGTGCGACCGTGGAGAGAGATTGACGCACAAATCAGAGGAAACCAAAGGAGGATGTCAGACTGAAGCCGGTGTCGCTGCATTCAGACGAGCTGTCTTTTTTGGATCATTGAAGCCATATTTTCTAAATTGGGACTTGAGCGCCTCTCAGATGGAGGACTGATCAGCTGGATGTCAGGTAGAGTTTCCAGACTTCAGTGTTGTGATATTCGAGTCCTGCTGCAGGCTTGTGGTCTCTGAACATGTCATCAGTTTGTGTCAGGAGCCTCGAAAAAGGAAGCGTGCGTTGTTTTCTAAATAGCTCTACAGATGCCATTGTGATTTCTATCAGAGATGTTAAACTGGGCTATTTAACCCTGTCAGACTTCCTTTTTTGTAGTGACACTGGTCTGCTTTCTCTTGTTTCCTTGTCATGTTTGATATCCAGATTGTAGAGCTGGGCAACATGGACCAAAACTCATGACGAGTGTTCCTGCAGGTCCTTGAAAAATCTTGTGAGAGATTTTAAATTATTGATGCCACATTGTTTTCATCACATCTTTACATATGTCATTATTTGAGGGCGTTCTGTCCACGTGCAGTTGTGCCCGCCCTTTCCCGCCCTATGGAGAGCAGCTTGCCTTCATAATGCAAATTGCTAATTAGCTAATCACATGGCAGCAACTCAGTGCATTCAGGCATGTAGACATGGCCAAGACAACCTTCTAAAGTTCAAACCAAGCATCAGAATGAAGGGGAAAGGTCATTTAAGTGACTTTGAACTTGGCATGGTTGTTGGTGCCACATGTGCTGGTCTCTAGGGTTTACAGAGAATGGTCAAAAAAAGAGAAATATCCAGTGAGTGACTTCTCTGGGCTGAAAAGTCTTTGTTGATGCTAGAGGTCAGAGGTGAATTGCCAGACTGTTTTGAGATTATAGAAAGACAGCAGTAACTCAAATACCACAACACAATGAAGGTATGCAGAGGCCATTACTGAAGGCACAGCCTGAAGACCACACCAGGTGCTACTCTTGTTGGCTAAGAACAAGAAACTGAGGCTACAATTCTCTCAGGCTCACCACAATTGCACAATATTGCCTGGTCTGATGAGTCTGGATTTCTGCTGCCACATTCAGATGGTAGGGTTGTGGTTCATGCTGGTGGTGGTGTTGTGGCGTGAAAGGCATTTTCTCTGCACACTTTGGGCCCCTTAGTACCAAGTGAGCATCATTTAAATCCCACGGCGTACTTGAGTATTGTCTCTGACCATGTCCATTTCTTTATGGCCACAGTGCACCATCTTCCAGTAGGATAGCACTCCATATCTCAAAGCTCAAATCATCTCGAACTGTTATTTTGAACATGAAAATGAGTTCTCTGCACTCCAGTGGCCTCCACAGTCACAAGATCTCCATCCAATGGAGCACTTTCAGGATTGCGTTTGAGCCAGAGATTCAAATCATGGAATTAAGACTAAAGACTGAGTCACAATCAGAGTGCCTTTTATTGTCATCATACAAAATGTACAACGAGATTGGAGAGCTTCTCCTTTTTCAGTGAAATGGTTAGTTATGTAAAACAAACAGAAGTAATGTATAAAGTAGTTATAAGTATAAAATAGTTGTAAAAAGTATGGGATAAAATCCTACAGGACAGTGCAAATTGAAATATTAAGAATAGACATAAATATTTCGATGTATATATGGAAATGTATTGCACAGTACAACCCAGTGCTAGCAGGGTGTACCTTATAAAGTGGCCTTTGAGTTTATATGTGCAACTTCGACAGTAAGCAGGAGTTTGACAGTTTAATTTGTGTGTTGCCAAAAAAATAGCCATGCAGTCGAACAGGTATCAATATGATAGATTTTTCTTTATTAAATTTACCCTAGAAATAATAATGTTCCACTTTTCCTTAAAATTTGAAATAAATTGTGGTCAAAAATCATATAACTCATAGTAAATCTTACTGCAAACAATCTGTCTATCCGATACCTTGTTTGAAAAGTTGCCACATACCTTATAATCTCCGTCCCAGCCCTACCACATAGCTACATGGATTACATTCTTCTCTGCATGTGATGCCTTTAGTCTCTCTCCTCTAAAGTGTTTATCAGCTCTCGCTCCTTTTTAAAAGAGCACCAGCGCCTTGTTTGACAGGATTCAGACTTCCTACGCCAACTTAGCAAACACATTTGCCAAGGCGAGATGTGTTTGCACACAGGAACAAGTTTGCAGCTTTAGCGTGAGTGACAAGCGGAACGAAACACGCTAACAAGTTGGTGTGAGATCTGTCTGCAGAGAGGATCTTTGACGGGCAGCTGGCACAGCCACTGCTGACAGAATTCTGTGGTCAGACAGGAAAGCCACATTTCTGCAGGCTTGAAATCACAGGGGGATAAAATTGCAGTCCAAAATTGAAATAAATTACAGGCAGAGATTTTCTTATAAATAGATCTGTGCTCTCTTTTTAGCAGCCCCGCGTGAAGCTGTGATGAAAGCAAGAATGTTGGAGGCTAAAGGTTATTCATGTGATTTATGTTGTATTCACTGCAGTAGCACAGTTTGTTTCAACAATTCTCAGGAGGTTTGGCTGCAACAAGAGGGAAAGAAGTGCTCCACAGAGCATTGATTTACAGCCACAGTCAGTCTGGCAGTGCTAAAGCTGTGAAGGCTGGTTCAGCCTCAGGTTGGTAACTTATTTCATGACTTTATGCTGTTTTCAAGATTTGAAAAAGGGCTTAAAGTGGCTTAAAATGCAGTGCAATACTGTTTCCTTCTGCAAAACACAGTGTATTTTGTTATGAAAAAATAGGAAGTTATTCCAAATAGATGCAGCGAGTTGATTTATGCTTGGTAGAGTGAGATTTACAAGGGAAGTCCCAATCAGGCTTTTTGCTGCAGATACCGATCACTCAGACTGAGATCAGCCAGTACTGATACTGATGTGTTTTTTGTGTTTAGTTTTAGTGATTAGTTCAGTGTTTGTTCAGTAATATGCAGACAAATCTTTCTAAGAAACAATGCAACAAAATCTGCAGTAAGGATAACTGGAGTACACAGTGGGATGACTCATATAAACCACTTTTATTTGTTTGATTTAATCCAGTGTTTCTCAATTCAAGGGTCAGGACCTCCAAGGGTGGGACAGGTGGCAAAGAAGGGGTTGCTAGATGTTTTCCAAATTAAATCCAGAGCGTTTTTTATTCATTTTATCCATTATTTCAAAAATGCAAGAATTACACAAGTTTGATTTGATATAAAAGCAAAACCATAGTGTGATGAATGCTGTCATTAGGCCAGTATTAGGGATGCATGATATTGGATTTATTCTCTATTACTGAAGGAATGAATATTGTACTGTCTTGATCACAACTTGTGTATTTTAATTTGATTAGAAGTTTATAAAGCCCACCCATCAACATGGAAGGAAAACAATAACAAAATAGAAATACAATAAAAAATGGAGATAAGAGGTTTGTGCCTGCCAGTGACGATATGTTGATATGCCAATACTTCTGAATTCATTATTGCAATACTGATATTTTTCATCAAGAGCAACAAGCTTGACGAAAACTGAATCGCTGATTTAAATGTGACAGCCTATTTGTGTAAAGAATAAAACAGGAAAAACAAAATTTCCCTCTAAAAATGGTACACTTTTTATTTTTATGTACACAATGCAGTGATGCTAAGTTAAAGTGTTATGGCATATGTGTATATTTTGCCAACATCAGAGCTGAAATAAGATAATCACCTTGCAGATATTTATGGTCAATATATTGGAGGAAATTTCACTATTTGCCATTACTGACATATTCAGGTTTTCAGACTAATATCTGTTGATAACATTGTGCATCCCTTGATAATATGTCAAAAATATCCTTGAACTATTTGTTTGCACATGATACCTATGGTGTAGGGGTCTGCTGGTCTTTAAAATTGCTTACAGTGAGGGTCTTGAGTCCTTGTTATCTTTGTTTTGGGGTCATGTGCTGATAAGCTGGGGTACCACTAATTTGGGGTTAGCCATCTTTGGCTGAAGCTTACAGTTAGCTCATATTTGTGGTTAGCACTACCCCAGTCCCCAGTCCTTGGTTAATTCTGTTGATTGTCCTTTCCCTCACTATTGTTGTTTAAAGAGGACAACATGTCTGAGAGAGATTCTTGTTCCCTCTTCAACCCAGCAGTTTCTCCTTATTGTCCACAGTGGTGCAGAGCCGTTCAGTCCTTCATCTCCCTGCTTTGTTTACAGTCTGTTGTTTCCTGTTTGGTGCTTGTTTGCCTCCTGCTGTTGGTTATTGACTTTTGTC
This sequence comes from Cetoscarus ocellatus, assembly GCA_037902135.1. Taxonomy (NCBI): domain Eukaryota; kingdom Metazoa; phylum Chordata; class Actinopteri; order Labriformes; family Labridae; genus Cetoscarus; species Cetoscarus ocellatus. The sequence continues at coordinate 288,961 of JBAMNC010001148.1, forward strand.
AGATCATTGAAACCACAATTTACATAACACTTATAATAAACAAGGGATGCCAGATATTAGAATTTGCAGATATCTGAAATACATATATTTTTGAACTCATTATTGCCACAAGCTTTAACTTTTTAGGCCAGTATCTGTCAATAATAATATTGTGCCAGTGATCCTGTGCATCCCTATAAGAAACATGTTTGATTTTATTGTTGGGTCAAGAGTGGAGACAGGCTGCTTAAAAAATGGCAAAAATTGGGTTGTAAGCCCACTTCATATCTTATGACAGCTATCATGGGAGCTTGCTACGACTTTAGCAAGACTCTAATGAGTTGAATACGACTTTGAAAATTTGTAAGCAACCTTAAAATTGCAGAAAAGTAGGGATGCCCCGATCAGGCTTTCCTCAGCTGATACAGATTACCTGTTTGTGAGATTGTCCAATACTGATCGTGCTTTTCTTTTGATCAACAAAGTAGAACAAAAAGATCTCAAGGAGCTACAAGAGAGTATCCTACGGTAAGAATGTCTGAATTACACAATAAAAAGACTAATTTATCACTTGTTTTTATTATGTGAATAAACAAAAATATTGACAGACTGATTAAAACTATTAATTCAATCCAACAGACAAAATCGAGCTAATAATTTAGTAAATAGAAAGCAATAAACTTAAAAATACAAGCTCATTAACATAATGTAACTGATGTAATTGTTTCATAATGCCAAGAAAACTAATTTCAATCCCCACTCAACTTAATTTATTCAAGGTTCAGCATTCATTGATTTTTTTAACTAACAGGTCTGAAAGTTAAATTCTGGCACAGCCACAGTTTCTTAAAATAGAAAACAGAGCGGCAAGTGGACGAGTTTGTGTCGCAGGTGCTCCAATAATGATTCACTCCTGTTTGATTAGTCTGCCTCTATAATTAATATTTGACTCATACAATCATAAAGCAATTATTAGGGGCCACGTGAAATGTCAAACACAAATGCTGTGATTGTGTTGCAGCAGAGTTCTTCCCTTTCTCTGCAGGACCGTTTGATTTTTCAGAGCTCTGACTTGTCACGCTCTAACAATGACTTCTTTTTTTTCTGAGCTCTTCATTGAAAACAAAAAACATTTTTTTCTGAAGAGGAAGTGCTGAGCTCATTTTCCGCTCTGCCCCAATTTTTTAGCTCAGGAACTGGCGATGTCCTGTGGAATAACGCCTCCGTGTAACCCTTCACCTCATGGGTGAGACGCGTACAGCTGCTGGGAGGAAGCTGCAGAGAGTACGACTGAGCATTTCCTGTCAAGGTGTGCTCACGCTTCCTCTGCTGCAGGGAGGGAGTGTTTGGTTGGAGTTCAATGTCTAAGGGTCTAATTTCCTGTGATTAATGAGAGTCATCGTGTCATTCTTCAGATTAGACTTCAGATTAGAAAACCAATCGCCAGTCATCAAGTTACGTCTTTGAGAGTGTCTGTGTTACATCCTTGATTATTACCTCCACCAAGGGGGTTATGTTTATGGCCCTGTTTTTTGTTTGTTTGTTTGCAAGATTATGCAAAAACTATTGGACAGATTTTGCTAAAATTTTCGTGAGATGTTGGCAATGGCCCAACTTAATAATGATTTGATTTTGGTGGTGATCCAGATAACGGCCTGATAGTGAGAGATGTGATCATCATATGCTGGAAACAAAATATTAAGAGACATGGCAAGACTAGAGTCATGGCTGAGGATTATCTGGATGGTTTATGATACAGTACAGCCAGAAGCAGCCCTGGTACACTGACACAGAGACAAATGCAATACACTCGCTTATATAACGCAATCATGTGATCACCAAAGCTGCAATTTTTTGCAGCGCTCCTGGCTGATCTGTTGTGTCAGCTATTTTACAAATTTACAGGCAATTTGCATTTACAGAAGTGCTGGTAAGCAGGTCAACAACTCAAAGCCTCTGTTTAGGAGTAGAAGTTGGCGTATCCGTTAAATAATGAAAACAGATTCTTCATCATCAATATTAGATGATGAATAATGTGTTCTGTGCTTTTGATCATTGATTTCCGTACTGTTGTCTATACTGTAAACATAGTGAATATTGCACTGAAGCTTGATTTGAAGAAAATCGTGAATCGAATTGAAATTGCAATATCTGCCAGAAAAATCACATTAGATCTTTTCCTGAAATTGTTCAGCCCTAGTCACCACTAACTCTAGACAACATGTTCAGTGGTCAGCTGTTCATGATTCAGTGCCAGACTCTTCGTCTGCATCATAGATGCACATACATGTGGAAGCATGGATGCACAGAGAAGTACAGTGATGCATAGATAACTTAAATAAGAATAGGAGACCTAAAATTCATACTAACACCAGCATTAGGGAACAATCTTTTATGCTTAATAACTATCTAACTGATAATGATATCAACATTATTCTGAGTGCTAGGTGTGGGTTTTCAGGGTCAGTGAATCATATTATGATGGAAACTCTATCATGGAACTATTGCTTATAGATGTAACAGCAGTATGTGAGCTACCTTGGTGGAGGTTTGTGCCTCCGAGTGCTTTCTAGTGTTTGGATGAGACTTGAAGCTCCTGTGAGGAACTTTGAGTTTGTGTAGTAAGTTTTTTCTGATTTTGTCCTGCAGTTCATGTATCCAGGCTGGACCCCCTTTTGCCTTCAGAGCTTCAACAAGGTGCTGGAAACATCCCTCAGAGATTTTAGTCCATATCTCAACGATAGCATCACACAGTTGCTGCAGCTTTGTCGGCTGCACATCCATAATGCTACTGTCCCGTTCCACCACATTCCAATGTTCTCTGTTGGATTGAGATCTGGTGACTGTGGTTTAAGTTTAAGATGCCTTGCTACATGGTGTGTTATCATGCTGAAGCAGCCATCAGGAGATAGGTGGGAAGGGATGGACACGGTCAGCAATAGAGTTGGGAATAAATAAGATTGTCTTGATACAATGCCATGATCGATTCTGCTTATTGATTCCGTTCTTCATCAATTGTCTTATCAATTCCCACATATCTGCGTGAAAGAAGCAATTCTACAGAGATTTTCAGGGTCAACAATGCCAAAAACTTGGCATTGCCATTCTGCAAAGAAAAATACTTCAGTGTGTTGTTGGTGTTTCCGCCGTGGTTTGTAATCACACAGGATGTTGTGTTTAGTAAAGCAACACTGACTGCTTCTGTCTCCTGTCTGCTACTTTGACATCCTTTGGGCAAACTGTCTGTGATGAAAGCATATCAAGAAAAGGAGGTCATCTGTTGAATAGCTGCAGTAAAGAAATTAAAACATGTACAACAATCGGCTAGGATGGTATGAAGTAAAAGACAATGGTGTGCCTTGAAATAGTGTGTACATCAAATTAGATTGACTTGTATCTGGGTAACGTTCCTTGCTGTTAGCTGTATCAAGTTGTATTGTTTGATGATATTTTGTTGGCCTGAGGCTTGAATTATTTGACTTAATTTTTGGAATAAAGAGGTAGGACTAGATCAGTTCTGTATTTCATCCTACACCCTTTTTGAACAAACGAAAAAGGGCTCATTGTGAAAATCCTGTACTGATCTTGATCTGCTGTATCTTTCTGTTTTGTCTTCAAATGTGTGTGTGTGTGTGTGTGTGTGTATTTATTTATTTATTTATTTATTTAGGTCATTTTTTTTTTAAAGATGTTAGAAATAAATTCTAAAAAAAAATGAAAGCATGACATCCTTGATTTCCAGGAGAGCCACATACTCGAGGAATTAATTGATAAGGGAATTGTTGAGCAAAAAGACTGATGATGTTGATTCTTGTAGCCATTTGTTATTGATTCTCCATTAAATTTGGTTTTCAATTCCAAACTCTACTCAGCAACAGCACTGAGGCAGGCTGTGGTGGTTAAACAATTCTTAATTGGTAATAAATGTGTGCCATCAGGATCATGACCCTGATGAAGGCCACAAGCGTCCAATGAAGTTGTTTCCTGATCTACGAGTGTTACTTCAGCTCTTGACTGCTTTCCTGTCCTTTCGAATCACTCTGGTCATTCTCTCCTGACCTCTGGCACCAACGAAGCCTTTTCGCCAACATTTCACTTTACAAACCATTTTTAATTAACCCTAGAGATGATTGTGCAGTTTCTGCTCCATTCTGATGCTCGGTTTGGACTTCTGCTTTCAACATGCTTACTAAGTTGCTGCCATGTGATTGGCTGATATGCTCTTTGTGTTAGTGAGCAGTTGAACGGGTGTACCTAATAAAGAAGCCAGTCAGTATTTATCACAGAGTAAGAGAACAATTTTGTCATTGTAATTTTACTCAATATTAATGACACATACCCACATGTAGTCATTTTAATTAGGGTTGCACACTATTATTTGACCTGTATCTGTATCGGTAGATATTTGCCTAAAAAGCTGATTATTGGTATCGACAGAGATGATGATATCTTTCATTATTTTAACCATATGAATTGGCCATGAAATCCCACATATGGGCTGTGATATTTGTGAAATGTCCAATATAACATGATTGTTTACCTCAACATCACACAATGTACACTTTTATGAATCCGAAGTGGAATTTATTAAGGAATAAAATGTTGTTTTCTTGCTTCACATCTGTTTCTAACTTAAATGCACTGTAACCATGGAAGAAACAGGTCAATGTAGAGACTTTGTACTCTTAACAGAAAATATCAGCATTGGCAATAGTGAGTTTAGAAATATTGGCATATCAGATATTGGCCAAAATCCAATATCGTGCATTTCTAATTTAAAGTCAACAGAATGATGCTGTAGGAGATATCTTTCTTATGCTGATGATCTTGTGTTCTCCTGTAGTATAGAAAGAAAAACTACAGCCAGTTAAAGTCCCCTGTCTGGAGCTTTAAGCTGCTCTACCACACTGTTTACTTTGATAAACATCAGACAGTTTGATCCGTACACTTCTGTAATTTTTATGCGTTTTGAGCAGCCAGCAGGCTTTCAGACCCAACATAAGCAGACTGAACGAGTGGCCGCCATGGAGACCAGAGCCACCCGGGGTCCTTGAATAAGATGAGGGATGTTGCCAAGCAAGCGGACAACTTGCATTTCAATTCTCATCGTTCTGCTGCAGCGTTTGCAGGTTTCTTCTCCGTCTCAGCGGGGGAAGTCGTGTTGAAATATCGCTCATGCTACATTCCCCATCTCTCCGCTCGAACCCCTGCATCTCTTGTGAATGAAGAGCACTCTGCATCCTTCCTCAGCGGCCACCTAACAGATGCATCCTGCAGCTGCACGCTCCTTCCTGTCTGCACTCAGGCCCTTTTGTCTGAAGACGTTGCTACAGCAAAGTTGAGACACGGGCTGAATTTAAATGGGGTCAGCCCTGAATGGAGCAACAACACTGTGGTTGGCTCTGAGGGGACTGCAGTTTCCATGGTTGTGTTCGCAAATTTCTTAATGATGGACTATTTTTCTCACCTTATACAACCACATATTTCTAAATGATGGACTGTTTTTCTCACCTTATACAACCACAAATTTCAATATAGTTGGGACATGTAAAATGTGAATTAATGATTCACAGCGAATTCACAGTGAATACAGCAACAGCACCAAGACAAGATATTTAATGCTTACACAGGTAGGCTTTACTTTTCATTGTTTTCTTTTAGATACACACATTCTGAATTTGATGCCTGCAGCAATTCTAACAATTGTTGGGGCGGGGGTAGCGCTGGGCAATATATTGACTAAATTGATTAATTCGAATGATTTTCTGCAGAAGATTTAAAAATTAAAAATCTAGATTTTTTTTCTTGACTTACTCCAATTGTAACTTGTTGCAGTGTTTGACACTATAAATACTGAAAGTTTTCATGATGGTCGGCCTTGTCAGGTTTTGCACAAGCACTTTTATAGGCTTGTATTTATTTATCATGTCATTTTTTGTCACTTGGAGTTTTTCTTTTTTGAGAGGGAAAACAGTCAATTAAAATCATCAATTGAGTGTTGTGGAAAAAAAATCTGGGATTTTATTTTTGGGCCATATTGCCCAGCCCTAGACAAGGGCATGTTTATCATGTTTCATCACCTTTTTTTTAAACAAAACTCTAAAAGCATATTTGGACCACAGACAACAAAAGCCTTTGTGCACTTATTTGTCCGAAATTACTGAATGTTTAGAAAGAAATTCTCCCTCTTCTTGTTTTAGTTTAGATCTTTTAACAGTGACCATACCCCCGTCTTTTCTTTTTGTTTGTTTTTTTTTCAGTGATGGATTCAATTTTCTGCTTTTATTCTCATCCATCCAAATCGTTCAGAGGGATTTTTGAACATTGCGGCTGTAATCAGAGAGGCTTCAGCAGCTCTCCCCTCTCTCTTCTTCACACTGGAGCCTCACTTTAAACACTGCTGAGCCGTTTCTCTTGATTTCAACCACAGCTCATGATGGATAAGGATAAAGTTTTGCTCATGGTCTTATAAGATGTGTCAGACTGTTTTAAAACACTGTCTCTCAAAAGAGGTTTTGTTTAGCATTAGGAACAATGTTGTTACTCATGTACATTTCTCTTTGACGGTGTCGGATAGACTGAGACATAGTCTCTGATATTCTGTCTTGAGCTGCAAGTTTTTGGAGTAAATAGAAAAATAAATGCTGAAGACTCGGAGTGCAGGATTTGTTGAGTTTTCTGTTAGCAAGATGACAAAGTTATAGACAAATTATCATGATATTTTCAGGGAATATTGGTCATGGCACAGCATAGAAGTGATTAAATGTTGGTGGAGATCTGAATCTGGATGTAGATTTTTTAAAGGATTTGTTAACATTCCAAAGATTGGACATTTTTCCCACATGTTAACTGAAAACTTGACTAACAATGTCAGAAATACATTGCTGAAAGGTTTGTGCTCTCTGATCATTTCTGATTTATTTTCTTAATTCAGATTACAGATCCAAGAAATCGCATCTGAAAAATTGACTCGATGTGCAGAGTTCCCTATTGGCTAATTTGATAGATAAATACTTCATTGATCTCAAAGGAAATAAAAAGGATTAGTAGATATGAGGACATCTTAAGGGGCTAACTTCAAATAAAACTATATTCAGCAGAGACAAATATGAGGACAGATTTATGATCTGGGCGTCCATGGGTTTGTCTCCATCATAAATTCTTATTTTTAGTCCCTTTGTCTCTGCCTGGATGGATACATCCCCATGCATGTATGTGTATATACATATTTGTATATATGTGTATATATGCATATATGTGTATCTATAATATTAAGAGTATGTCTTCATCTTGCTCTATTTTTTTGTATAGTTGAATAAATTTGTTTCATTTCAATCATTTCTGAATTTGTTTGTTGTTTTTAGAGTTTTTGTTGTTGTGCTTATGTGTGTAAAGGCCCTTTTAGGGACTGGCATTGCAAATTAGCTTAGGCTGTAAATGCTGTAGAGTGCAGCACACTGCTTCATCCTCCATCATCCATTATCTATTCTACTTATCCCTTTTGAGGCAATGGGGGCTGGAGCCTATCCCAGCTGACATTGGGCAAAGGTGGGGTACACCTTGAACCAGTCACTATGCAATCACAGGGCCACATAGAGAGACAGACTACCATTCAAACTCGCACTCATACATAAGGGCAATTCAGAGCCACCAGTTGACATAATGAGCATGTTTTTGCCAGCACGTGCTCGAAGAGAACATGCAAAGTCCTCACAGTAAGGCCCTGACCGTCCCAGGGATCGAACCGGCACATTAAGCACTGCCTGCTGCACCACCGTGCGGCCCATACTGCTTCATACTGTTCAGTAAAAAAAAACATTTTTTCATCAATCAATCAATCAAACTTTATTTGTATAGCACTTTTCATCCAAAATCTTGTAGCACAAAATGCTTTACAGAAGAAATAAAATAAAATAAAAACTAGAAAATTGAATACAATGAAAATATAAGACCCCACTCACCCTTGCAATCCACATACAACACATTCACTTACTCACACACACAAAGACACAAAGAGGAGATTCTAACAGAAAACAGAATTAGAGGACTGAGGAAACGCTATCTTGAATTAAAATGAGGAAACACAGGAGCTAAGACTAAAATGATCATTAAAAATAATAAGAAATTTACAGAAATACTAAAGGGAAAAATAAATAAATAATTAAATAAAATGTAAATATATGAAAAAAAGGTAGAACATGAAGTATCATGTCTTTGTGCTATATCCAGTGACAGGTATCTTGTAAAAGATTTGCAAATCACTGGATCCTGTTTCGATTCACATTTCCCACCATGTCCCAACTCTTTTGGAACAGGGTTTGCCTGATGTTGTTGTTGTTGCTGTATCGACCTCCAGAGCAGTGTGAAGCCTCTCCAGTCCACATGCGGGTAAACAGCCTCTCTGATGAGCTGCCTTGATTGGATCTCCAGGAGGATGTTTATGACTGAGGGCTATTTCTACTCAGGCCTCCGCCCCAGCTGCCTGCTCGCTCCGCACCAGTGCTGCCCACGAAATCAGCGTCTGACAAGCTAGAAACAACAGAACCTCCTGTCGTAGTGTGTGTGTCACAGTAACGCGAGGTCTGCAGGGCTGCAGTCTCTCTGAGCTGTCCCATTTCCCTCTGAGGCCTATAAATCTGCAGCCTCTCAGGAAGTCACCGTTTTTACAAATAACAGCACATGGGATGTGAAGTACTCGTCCTGGTGTGGATGAGGACATTTGGAAAGTCTGTTGTCAGAGTGTTTTATAGCCTTCGATGCAGCCACATCGGAACATGCACATTATCATGCATGACTGTGGTGGTGGGCGAAGGAAACCTAACGATTAAATGTCCTTAAAGTGACAGCGATCGAAGAAAAGGGTTTGCTGCGTCAATGCCCTTCACTGTGAGGAATGTACAGGCTGTACGCTCTGTTTTCAGTCCAAACAGAAGTGAAGGGTTTGCAGAAACATCTTATATCTTTGTTTTTCATATCAAAACTTACTGTTTTATATGAGTATCGCAGAAGGCATGACACCGGGGCTGAAACTTTGTTCTGTTGTCGCTGTTTCAGGGAAGTTTGACAAGATTTGTACACAAGAAATCACAGATTTGACTAACTGTTTGACATTCTGTTTATAATGAACACATTGCTAGGGCTGGGAAATCTATTGAGTTTATAAGACATAGTGTAGGGATGAACGATATTGTTTTTTTGCCAGTATTGAATATACCAAGGGTTAGGAAAAGATCTAACTGTGATTTTTCTGGCAGATATTGCGATTTCAATTTGATTCATGTTTTTCTTCAAATCAAGTTTCAGTGCAAAATTTGCAATGTTTACAGTACAGACAACAGTAAGGAAATCAATGATCAAAAGCACATTATTCGTCATCTAATATTGAAGATAAATAATCTATTTTCATTATTTAAGGGATACTCCAACCTCTACTCCTGAACAGAGGCTTTGTATTGTTGACCAGCTTACCAGCAAATTGCCTGCAAATTTGTAAAATAGTCGACACAACAGGTCCTGGGTCAGTCAGGAGTGCTGCAAAAAATTGTAGCTTTGGCGAATAGATCTTTTCCTAAAATCGTTCAGCCCTAGTCAAGAGTATTCCAGCATATGATTTTGCTTGTCCACCGTTATTTCAAAGGGCTTTTAGTGATCGCTGCACAAAAATCAAAAGTCTGTCATAAATACTGAGGCACTTTACAAAGTAAACACGCTTAATGTTGTTTATTCATACAGACATCCAATTAACAGCTCAGGGAGAATGTTTGCCACATCACTGTGCAGTAGTTTACATGCTTGGTAAATACACAGCCCTATGCAGAGGATTGGTGCAGTGCCATCCAGTCTGTGAGCGTGAGTGTGCCTCGCTCTGCTGTTTGTGTCAGAGGATAACTTGCTGATGATGAGATTCAGCGCGTCTGTGGAACAAATCACTTGTTAAGCTTCATTTACTGAACCATCTGTGTGAGTTTGAGGTCAAACTGTCACCCCAGTATGACCTCATTAGTTAAACGTTATGAAGGATTCACAGTTTTATGTGTATGATATCGATATAGACTGATATTGGCCTAAAATGTTAAACATCGTTGTCAGCCCATATTGACATTTTTGTAGATATTTACAGCCGATATATTGGCCATGTATATTGACCATGTTTTGACAATATAATACACAAATCAAGAGTTTCTTTTTTAATTTTCCTCACTCAAATATACTGTCACACTGAAAGCAACAAGTGAATTTCCATAAAGCGAAGACTTTGTGCTCTTGATGAAAAATATCTATATTGGTTTCAGCAATTATGAATTCACAAGTGTTGGCCTATCTGACATTGGCAAAAATCCAATATTGTTCATCCCTGAATGTTATTGTTGTTCTTTGCCTGGTTTTTACTTTGAATCAGTAGTTTTATTAGTTGGCTATCTCATCAGTACTGGTAGATTGAGACAGTACTACACCCACTGTTGTTGTATTTTTTGAGATTAACCCAAGTCAGTTTTGCACTATTTTATACCTATTTTTTACTTCTTTTATTCCTCCTGACCCTTATTTTGATTCTTATCCTAATTATATGTTGATTGTTCTGCAAAAATTTACCAAGTTAAATTTCTTGTTTGTGTAAATGCACGTGACAATAAATACCCATCCTGGTTGTGATTTTCATTTATATTTTCAGATTTAATAACTCCTTAACTCTGTAATTTAAAATTTTGGACTCTTTCAATTGTTTTTTTTATTGAAACTGGCCTGACAGCATTTTACTGTGCTGAGTAACAAGTACTTCACCCAACATTTGTGGAGTTATATTCAGCATATGTCCCTTTTTTTTTTCTTGAAATACAGCTGAGATTGATTTTTGATCACTCACTCAGTTGAGAAGTATTTCCAGTGTTCCTTCGTACATTATAAATGTACAGTATAAAAGTCATCTGTGTCGTCTTTGTGCTCAGGCTGTCCCTGTGAAACTGAACTTTATGCATCTGGCTGCCAGATGTAACACTACTTCCCCAGTCCTGTCCTCCGAGACTCGACTCTCTCGCATGAATCTGCTCCTTCACATCAGACAGGAGACAGGACGGGGAGCGAGGAGGACGCTCCCTGAAAGCTCTGATTCCTGAAGTTTTTGCTGCTCCGTGCCAAGCAGCCGGGCACTGCGTAATCCCCTCGAGGGGTGTTTCCCACCGGCTGGGGGGGCGGTGGGTAGAGGGGAATCTAAAAGAGGAAGATTTCTTTTTTTGGATGGGATGCCAAGTTCTCACACTCTTTTGGAACCATGGCGGAGAACAAGCAACAGAGAAAAGGATCCCGGGGCTCGGATCGCGCTTCATCACAGAAGTAAGACGTGAAGTTTTCTCTGAATGTGGGGGCTTTTCAGCTGCTTTCTTTGTGGTTGTCTCAGAAGTATGGAAGAAAAAGATGCTTCTGGTATGTGGTGTGGACTCAAATAGACTCTGGCAGCTAGAGCTTGGTTCTCCTGAAGACTCGGCTTCCTTTTATGGAACTTTTACTGAGATTTCACTTCTTTTTGCTCTCGTTTGTCACACTTCAGTCATATTATAGAAGCACACATTTCAGCTATAAAACATCTCACTTAGTCCTGAGTTTTCTACCCATACCAGTAGACAAAGCAGCCAGCACATCACTATGTTACTGCTTGTTAGAGGAGAATCTCCTTCACCGAGTCAAAGGGAGTAAAAGCTTGACCTGCCCACTCAGATCCAGACACAACAAAGAGGAGAGCAGCGGTGACTCAGCCTGCACTTCTCCCGCTTCACAGAGCCTCTCTGCACAATGAGGGTCCACTCTCTTTCAAGCTGGAGACCACACAGAGGTGCTTTGAGCTCCGTCGAGCCCGTCCTGCCCTCTCAGCTGTGACACATCCAGGCCAGTTTGAAGCTGCAGCTGCTGAGTGACGGTGTCCCTAACTGCGACTTTGCTGCTCTGTGTTGAATTCTTGGTGTTTGTGTGACTGCGGTGATGGCCGAGGCTGGAGGTGTTTTGTTCTTGGGTTGTCTTGTGAATGGATTATGTCAAAGATCAAAGATTAACTCATCATGTTGTGGACGCCATAGGTCAAAGGTGAAAGCCCATGGGTTTCTTGTTCATCCCTTGCTTGTGAGGGCAATATCTATGGATAGTAAAAGGACTTTAGCTTATATAGCACTTTTCTAGTCTTTTGACTATTGAAAGCACACCTACCCATTCACTCTCACTTTCACTCACTGATTGTTGGACTTTCTGTCAGTTGTCCATCAGTATCAGCAAACACATTCCCGCCCTTTCATACTCATTTACACGCCACTGACGCAGCAGTGGGTGCAACTTGGGGTTAAGTGTCTTGCCCAAGGACACATCGCCATGTGAACCTATTACAACTGCTTGATTTTCTACATAACATTATTGTATATATCTTTTATCTTTTGTCTCTTATTTTCTGCTTTACTGTCTTTTTAGCTTTTCTCTCAGTATTGCTTTATCATTTCACCTCCTACTACTTTTAAGTCTGTCTTCTTTTATTTACATCTTCTATGTTATGCTTTCATATAAACGCTATGTTATTTTATTCTATCATTGCTGTTATTATTATTTTATTATTTTTAATGTCATTATTAATATCATCTTTATCACCCCTCTTTACTTTTTTTCACCCCCTGTTTACTTTTTCTTACTGGTTTTTGTTAATTAACCTTTTATTTCGGTCCTCATGGTCTCATTTTACGTAGCATGGTTCTTGTATTGTCTGGATTCTTATGACAACACATGTTTTTCTGTGACAGTACCTTGATTTAAACTGAGCTTTTTGTTTTTGTTTCCTTTTGTGCTAAAGATCTTGTACCTGCTGTCTGTATGATCGTGGCTGTTTGTCAAAGCACTTTGTAACCTCTGTTTTTAAAAGTGCCATACAAGTATAGTTATTATAATTTTTATTTTTATTATTATTATATATACTGGACATATACTGACACTCGTAACCCTTCACAACAATTAGGATACAAGTATACATATAAATATAGAAACTAGCGCTTGACGATATGGCATAGAAAGAAAATCCCAGATTTTTTTCCACAATGCTCGATTTTCAATTTTAATCGATTTTTCCCCTCCAAAACAAACAAAAAACTCCCAGTGTCCCAAACCAAACAGAATTTCCCTCTTAAAATTACAGTTTGTGTCATAAAATGTTGATAATGTAGTTCAAACGTAGGCAGGTTTGTCTGGATGAACACTGAAGGCTGAGGTATTTTCACAGAATATTAACATGAAACTCTCAGATCAAAATACAATCTCATTTAAAAATACAAATACAAGCCTATAAAAGTGCTTGTGCAAAACCTGACAGGGTCTACCATAATGAAAACTGTACATTTTCAGTATTTATATTATCAAACATTGCAACGACTTACAATTGAAGTAAGTCAAGAAAAAAAAAAAAGATTTTTAATTTTCAAATCTCCTGCAGAAAATAATTCTAATTAATCAAGTTAATCAACATATTGCCCAGCCCTAATAGGAACATTAAGATTCTCTTAAGATTCTGTACCTTATCTTCTGCTGGTTATATCGTATACTTTAAATTCTGCAGTCAGTATAGTCAGGATAAACATTTGTATGTATTTGTAATTTAGATCGATATGCTGATTATAACTACAAGTTTTGTCTTTCAGTTTTTTTTTGGTACCTAATTAGATTGTGATGAGCTCCAGCTGGGTTCGGTCATGTGTACTTGTGTATATATTGAAAATGGCAACTCACTAACCACTTTGTAAGGCTGAGGAAGAACCATGCGGCTTAAAACGTCTGTGATTTTCAAATAAATTCTCATGAAGTTAAAAGAAAAACTGAAAATAAGGATTTGATAATAATCTTTAAATATAAAACACATCTTGTTCTTTATAAGAAATTATAGATATAATCTGCTTGTTTCTCTACAAAATCTTTATATTTGTGTTTCATATATTTATGTACAAATAAATCCACATTTTGCAGAGTATGACTCCCCATAATGCAGTGGGCTTGTTTCTAAACCCCAAATAAAGAGACTTTCAGGAGGACTCGCTCTGTTTTATCAGCTGCCTAACAATGACATTTAGGAACCCAGTTGGCTGAAAGTCACCAGTTGACATGGTAACTAATTAAACTGCTGTACCTTCTGAGCACAGAGGAAAATGCTGTCAGAAAGATGTTCGTACAGGGCTGATGGTGTGCTCTATCAGTCCTCATTCTGAGCAGAGTTGATTTTTTTAATTGATTATTGCTTGGTATTTTATTAGCTCTGACCTCTGAGTTGAATCCTTCACATTAGGAAGTTGAGCACTCTTGTTTGCCTTAACTGTCTTCATGTTAACACTTCTGTAGAGTCAAATATTTTTACAAGTACATCCAGAGCAGAAGGGAGATTGCATGAGCAAAAGGTTAAACAGTGAATTTCTCTCTGGTTGTACTTTTTCCTTAATCACAGCGGTGGCAGAGCCTCTGTGTAAAGTTTGCCCAGTCAAGCTACACAGGCAGGAAGGTACAGTCATCTTCATTCAACAGTAATGAAACTCATTATTCTCCTTTCTCTGCGGCCTGGAACCAAATGTTCTTCGACCCAGTTCTGGTCAAGAGCTTGAACCTCTGGTCTAGACGATAGCTTCCTGACAGGCTATGTGTGATCTGAAGGAGCAGTGTTATTACTGCCGCTCGTCCGAGGGCTCCCTCGTTTATCAGCAGAGTTCCTGCAAAGCTATCTGTTTATTCAAAGAGGAGGAGGTTTGCTGGGAGCCTGTGGCAGCCTCACATGGGGGTCCGACTGCTCTGAATCTAATGTAAATACTGCCTCACTCTCTAATCTGATACCATGCTGATTAAAGCAGAGTGATAGGAAACGGTTTGTGATCATACCTTAAGGGTTAAATAAAGCAGTTTAATCTCTGTCTGCTCTTCTCTCTCCAAACCCTGAATAAACAGAATCATCAAACATCATCCGTCTGTTAGGCTGTTCTGTCTGGTCCGTGTACATTTTTTAAATTATTTTTTGGGCATTTTGTTCTTTTACTGATAGGAGAGAGAGAGACAGTGGATAGGCTTTTGAAAGGAGAAAGAGTAGTGGGGGACACTCTGCAAACTGGCCACAGGCTAGATTCGAACCTGGGCCGACAGAAGCATCTGCATGGGTTTATTTACCCCAGTGTGCATGCCTGGTGCCTAACCAGCACCCCAATCAATCAATCAATCAATCAATCAGTCAGTCAATCAAACTTCATTTATATAGCTTTTCTTACAGGAAAATGCAGCACAGTGCTTCTCAAACAGACAGATAAATTAAAAGAAGATAACAGAAAGTATGACCCAAACCCTGTCTTAAAGGTTTAAAATGAGTAACTCTTAAAAGTTTGTGCATTTCTATTTTTGGAGCAGCCTGGATGTCACTTTAAAAATGTGCAAAACATAAATTACACTATAGACAAGTATTATTAGATTCATACAAGTAATTTAACGAAAACATGGTTTTAAACCTAAACGATTTATTAGCATGTAAGTAATTTTAAGTATGTACATCAACACTGTTTATTATTAACATATGCAGATAATTATATTAAATAACATAGAATGTAGTTTAGAACAGATATACTACAGAGAAGTGGATGATTATGAATACTGTATTGTTCATTTCAATAAGTGTTTATGTATATACTGTGTATGTAGTACGTAAATATATAAAAGTATATACTTATATTTTCTGAAGTGCTTAGTTATTATTAGGATGTTTTGTTTTTTCTCTTGGAGGTTTATATGAAGAATGGAGTTGTGCTTGCAAAGATCTGTTTTTCTATGAAGATTGACTGTAGTTTGTAAAATAAGGCTATTACCCATATTTATATTGTTTCCATGAATAATATAAATATGGGCTGCTGATATTGAATTATGATTTTATTTCAGGCTTGGATCTGATTTGTAAGTAAAGGACAGGGCTACATAAGCTCTTTGCTTCATTCTGCTCCTCTCAAACTGGTTGTTGTGTTGACATACGTATGTATGTACTTACATGTGCAATTTAATTATTTAATGGACATGTACAGTTGTTTGGTGTACATATGTATTATTTTGCTTTGACTTTGTTGTTTTTGTTGTATGTATGTTATTTTAAAGTTTGAGATGAATAAAGAAAGAAATAACACTGGAGGTCAGGTTGAAGTGTACAATTAAAAATGTCATCAAATACAATAAAAAATAAATTGAAATGAAATAAAAATAAAGAAATAATAAAAGCGTGCTGTTTTGACATTAAAAACACTGAAAGGTAACGGCAATATGTTCAGACAGGGCAGTTAAACACTTAAGAACTTGTGAAAACTAGTAGATAAACTACTAAAATATAATCTGAAGTAAAAACAGAATAAAATAAAAAACCTAAAGAACAAAAACATATTAAGATGAGTATTTTAAATTCAGACTTAAGAGGTAGGTCTTGAGTTTGCTGTTCCATATTTAACGTAAGCCTGTGTTCATGTGTTAGTTATATAACATTAATGACATTTATTTCCTTTTATTTGATGCTGAGGTGTGAGACATTACCCATAAAGCTTTTCACACCTCAGGTACGCCTGTGTTGTCATCCCCCGTACATGTAAACCTGCAGGGCCGCGTGCGTTTGTTTGCTTCCTGTTTCTGAGCCCGCTGCGATGTCATTCACAGCTGCTTGTGGAGCATGGGTACAACTGCCAGCGCCGCGCCACAGCCTGTTTCCGCAGCGTCGCAGCTTGAGAGTGTGCACGGCAACGGGATGGCCGACAGCAGGCAGTCTCTGAGCATGAGCCCCTTCCAGACCGTCAGCATCCACAACAACAAGGCCAAGTCCATCATCACCAACAAAGTCGCACCTGTCGTCATCACGTAAGTCCCTCCCCGAATCCGCGTTCTCACAATTGGGTGTTAATCCTCTTTGATCACTGCAGAAACCCCCCTCCTCCTCCTCCTTTTTCCCCCCTTGAGGTGAAGTGTTTGCCCCTGTTATCATCTCATTTGTCAATCCCGGCTCAGCAAACAGCAGCTGATAATTGAATTGACCCCCCGTCCCTGCTGCCGCTCTCTGTTTTTGAAGGTATAACTGCAGACAGGAGTTCCAGATCCACGATGACATCCTCAAGACCAACTACAAAGTGGGCCGGATATCGGACAACATGCCCGAGCACTACCTGGTGCAGGTGAGCCCATCGTGCATCACCGTCATTTAAAGAAGATTCACCTCATCTGCCTCTCAGCTCGGCTCTTTTCACATTCACGTGTCTATATCTCAGAGCGACGCAGGAACATTGTCATGCGTGGTTTTATGATGTGGGGCGGCTGTTGAAGCAGGAATGTTGGCACCCTCTTATCGGAGCTTTGATGTGCTCCGTCACCCTCTTTGTCAGGGTTAACACATCCTGGTCACTGTCAGGGATGGGACAGGGAGGATCAACTTTTTATTCAACTTTAATACATATCAAGCACAAACACAGATACATACAGCTGTGCTCATAGGTTAACATACCCTGGCAGAATTTATGATTTCTTGGCCATTTTTCAGAGAATATGAATGACAAGAGAAAAACTTTTCTTTCACTCATGGTTAGTGGACGGGTGAAGCCATTTATTATCAAACAAATGGGTTTACTCTTTTTAAATCATAACCCAAATGACCTTGATCAAAAGTTTACATACCCTGGAGATTTTGGCCTCATAACCAAGAATTTACAGGAATCCTCATCCACAACTACCACAAAAAAACTTCAAGCTGTCATTGATGTTAAAGGAGCAAATACACGTTATTGATAACTCAAGTATGTAAACTTTTGATCAGGGACATTTGGGTTATGATTTTGGCTATGGGGCTATTTTCCATATTTATATTGTTTCCATGAATAATGACAGCTGGTTTTGAATTATGATTTTATTTCAGTCTTGGGTCTGATTTGTTAGGAAGGAGCAGGACTGGATAAGCTCTTTGCTTTATTCTGTTCCTTCTCAAACTAGTTGTGGTGTTGACGTACATATGTATGTACAGTACGTGTATTTATGTTCATACATATGTACAGTGCCCAGCATAAATGAGTACACCCCCTACTAAAAGTAATGTATTAATCAATATCCAAATGAACAAAAGAACGATTTCCAAAGTTTTGACAAAGCTGAGTTTAACATATATACATACTTTTTTTTACCATAAGATGAAAATAAGGGTAATATGATAACTATAATTTAGCTTTACTTCCACCCTTTTGATTGGGGTGCACTCATTTTCCCCCACATTTGGGGGAGTATTTTGTGGTATAGTAACATAGAAAATGTTGATTTTAAAAGGAAACGAAAGGTTTTCTGACAAATCTAAAGGGTCGTACTCATTTATGCTGAGCACTGTTTGTACTCACATGTTCAAATGTATTCATTTGATGGACATGTACAGATGTTTGGTGTACAGATATATAATATTTTGCTTTGACTTTGTTGTTTTTGTTGTATGTATGTTATTTTGAAGTTTGAGATGAATAAAGAAAGAAAGTAAACACTGGAGATTAGGTTAAAGTGTGAAATTAAACATATCATCAAATAGAATAAAGAATAAGTTGAAATAAAATAAAATATAAACAAATAATAAAAGGGTGCTCCAATGAAAGTAAAAACACTAAAAGGTAATGGCATTATGTTCAAACGGGAATAAAACACTGAAGAAGATCTTTGGGAAAAGTGATAAAACAAGGATGAACTATTAAAAGATAATTCTAAAGTTAAAACAGAGCAAGGTTAAAAGTTAATTACTAAAACAGATTAAGATGACTAAATTCAGGTTTAACACCAGACTGAAGAGGTGGGTCTTGAGGTTTTTAGTCCGTATTTTACATAAAGCTATGTTCATGTAGCCTTGCAGAGCAAACGGACCTGCCTGATCCTGAAATCCTGAAATATTTTCGTGGCGGATGTAAGGAACTGTCCATCTGGCGTGTCAGGTTAATGTTCATGTGTTAGTTAAATAACATTAAAAAGAGTAAACACAGTTGTTTGATTATCAGTGCCCTCACCCAACCACTAACCATGAGTGAAAGAAAAGTTTTTCTCTTATAATTCATATTCTACGAAAAAGAAATCATAAATTCTGCCACAGTATGTAAACTCATGAGCACAACTGTATATCTATATTTTTGCTTGTTTTTTTCTTTATTTAGGATCATTATATAACAAACATACGGTCATCATGGGCTGCATCCATGTTTTTTTCCCTTTTTCTATACAATATCAATACATATATTTCAACAGACATTAGAACTGAACATGAGTGTTGTCATATAAAAATACGAAGAGAAAAAGAATGTTTTATTTATTGTTTTATTTTTTTTTATTTAAAAATAGTCTTCCACTTCTTACATATGTCCTCAAATTTGCTGTCCTGGAGCCTCAAGAAAAGATAATTCTTTCCATCACATAGATATCATACCACTCTTTAATAGATGGGGTTTCTTTGTGGTTGTTTTCTAGCTGCTGCACTCAGTTAAAAACAGTTACTTAGTTCTAATGTCTGTGGTTGTTGAAGTTAAGAGACCAAAAAAAGTTTGTTCCAGTTGAAAGTGATTTTTGTCTCGAATATGATTTCTAATTCAGAATGAATTTTTTGGACAGTCCAAAATCTGTATTTATTTTTGTATCATCTCTTTGAAACGCACAAGTTATAAACCTTTGAGGCATGAGGGTGATGAAAGAGATTTAATTTGTTAGGCCAACAGAGCATGTATACTGTGTTGTATTTGATATTTGTTATCTAAGAGAGCAAAAGGAAGTGATTTGATATGCTCTATTTATTTAGACATGGAAGCATCACAATGTCAATTTATAATTTTGATTCAGTTCTGGTGGAAAAATCAAACCAATAAGATTTTTATTCCAGTGCCACAACAGTGAGAAAATAAGTCCAGTGCACCCTAGATTTGACTTTGAAGATTTGATTTTAATTACAAAAAGAAATGCAGGAAAGCTCCAGCACATTGTAAATAAGACAAACATGTCTATGACATTTAGAGAAACAATCACATTAAAAGATAAAGATGAACGCTATCACATTGTGAACATGACAATCTTAGTTAGATGGTTTGGTGTGGGAGTAAAACCAAAAACGAAACCAGAGAGTTTCAGTGTTGGTAGAATTCTGGCTCATTTTATGTGTGAATATTATTTCAGATCTCCAAACAAGTGTTGAAGATATAGCATATTTATCAGGCAGAATGTGTTTTAATTCTACCCTGTGGAAGCTCTAGAAATGTTAGTTTCGGCTGGTGGTTTAGGACTTTTTTTTAGCCAAAAGCACACTTAAAGCTGAGACAAAATCTCAAAGCATGCGTCATTCATTGGCTCTGTAGTGTGTTGTAGTCTCTTATCAGCCTTGTATATTTTATCTACAAATGCCTAGTATAATATGGCAAATGAAATATCTTTTAATAAAGTATTTCAGCATTTATTTTCAGAGTAAATTACTGTGTTTAGATTAGGCCAGTGTTTTAAATAGTATCATTTTTATTTAAGTTTTATTTTAGGTTAATGCTGTAAATATTATCATTATATTTTTACTTAGATTCTACTAGCCTTAGATTATGTAAGTGTTGTAAATATCCTACTCTGTATTTTTACCGCCTATTTATTTCTTTGATATTTCTTTATGGCTAATACCAGGACCTCAGTAACTAGTTTCGTTCTTTTCTCATGTAAGTTCAGACTGAAATGACAGATAAAACTAAACACTCAATTGCTTTTTAGTTTTATTAATACCTTGTTTTTATATAAACCCACAAGGCCAATGTACCAAGACTTGCCTCAGCACACCATCTGAGAACTATAGGTCTAGACCTTAAAACACGTCTCATCTCTTTCCAGGGGGAGTACTTCATGGTCCAGGACGTCTACAGTAAGGCAGATGTCCTGAACACCACGGGGAGCTACGGAGCGCCCAACTTCCGCCAAGTCAAAGGCTCGTACCCGCTGTATGGGATGGGCCAGCCGAGCCTGAACGGCTTCAAACAAGTCCTCCAAAGGCTCCAAGCTCAAGGACATGAGGTTATTCTCATTTAAACATATTTATACAGGCAGAAATCAGACAAACATCAGCTCTCACTAATTGTTCCTCGTGGTTTTCATGCTCTTGATTCCTCCCGGTCTGCTCCCGTTTGTGCCTGCGCCAGGCCTCCTCCTCCTCCTCGTCCTCCTCCTCGTCCTATCTGTGTTGTCTGTAAATATTTGAGGAGTCAAGTGCCGAGGGGAGGCTGCGGCTGAATGGTTGAACTGAGCAAACAGAAAGTTGTGGTCATGTGTACCAGTGGAAAAAGAGGATCTCTTTGCTTAGAGCAGCACGATAACGTCACCCTAATTAAAGTGAAATTCAGAAAATTATAAGTCAAGGCTCTCTTGAATCCGTACTCATGAATTATGACTTCAGATTGTTTCCAGTAGCTCTTAGAAGATCTGCCTTTTGATTTCTGGCTCACATAATCAGATGTTGTAATCCGGTTTTATCTAGTTTCATAAGGTTATTGTGTGCTTTTTAGCTTTAACTTCATATAAAATCCCCCATCATCTATCTTCTGTCCAGCTTAATTCACTTTTTTTCCTCATCTTTGTTTGCCTTTACTGATATTCTGCTTTTTTTAGCATGAATATCCTGTTTTGTGTTTGGGAAATCTCATAAAAACAGACTTTTTTCCTCTCTTTTCTGTCTTTTCTTTTCTGCCTTTTGATTTCTGGCTCACGTAAGAGATGTAATCTTTCTCCAGTTTTATCTAGTTTCATAAGATTATTGTGTCCTTTATCAGCTTCAATTTCTGACTTTATGTTTATTGTCATATAAAATCCCCCCCGTCTATCTTCTGTCTAGTTTTTTTTCACTTTTCTTCCTCATCTTTGTTTTTTTGTTTTTTTGTTTTTACTGATATTCTGCTTTTTTCAGGAATATTTAGGATGAACATCCTGTTTTATATTATTGAAATGTCAATAAAAACAGACATTTTCCCTCTCTTTTCTGTCCTTTTCTTAACAGGAGGTCATATTTTTCTGTGTGAGAGAGGAGCCGGTGGTTTTCCTGCATAAAGATCACGACTTTGTGCCGTACACCCCCAGGAGGAAGGAAAACCTGCATGAAAACCTTCATGATCTGGAAAAGGAGGAGCTGGTGGAGAGTCTGGAGATCACTGTCAGGAAGGAGGTGATGAATAAAACCCAGATGACACAAAGAGGTTTTAAAGAGCTTTACAGATGTTGAAATGTGGGACACATGATGGCAAATGATGATTGATGAAACAGCCGGAGTCCTGACCTAGAAACTGAACATATTGAGAAGATCTCCTGTGGTGCAGAAGTGATGTAATAATAGATAAACATGGAGGAGAACTAAAGACCAACACAAACTATAGAGTCTTCTCCAGAGAAACAAAAAACTGGATTATTAGACCAAAGCCTGTCAGCATTGACAAGTCTTTTAACATAAATTCATCTTATAATTATATTTCTATACCTTTGAGTGTAAGTGAGTGTATTCCTCTGTTTTAAATCTTGTGTCTTTGCACTAGAGCTTGAATGTATGCACCTTCTATGAACTAAAATGTATTTTTCTATGCTTTTATGCACTTTCTGCACTGTAAATGCACTTTATATTTATACCTTAATTTCTCCTTTGCCTGCCACTTGGACTGCAGATGGAAATTAGCTAGAAAGCTATAATCTGGTGCATAGCATCTCTACTCTGTTGAATTTAATGTTTTTTCTGTACATGGTCCCTGACAATAAAAATAAAAAATGAAATAAAACAGGCAGAAAGAAAAGAGCTCGAAAGTGTGGTATTGAAAGTAAAAATATGATTTTCTCCATCACAAGTTTGACTTTAGTTAAGACCTTTTAAATAGACTCGCTGAGAGTAAAACGATGGTATACTGTTCTCTCCCGTAGAAGACAAGTTTGCATAATATAACCTTGTTTTAAGCAAAAGATTGTTTGCTCACAGTCTCAGGGAAAGTACTTCGCTTCTCTCAATCCTAGAGTATCGATCAATCAATCAATCAATCAATCTTTATTCATATAACGCCAGTTCATAGCAAGTGTTATCTCAAGACACTTTATAATAGAGCAGGCTGAAGCCATACTCTTTATTTTATGGATACACATATATGCATATATACTAATACAAATAAATTTATATATATATATTAGGGGTGTAAATCACCAGTTTCATTACGATACGATACAATATCGATTCTTTGGACAACGATACGATATTTGCCGATATCGCAAAGTCTGCCACGATTCGATTTCGATTTGATACGATTCAGGGACCTTCGATCGATTTAAGACGATATTGTGTACTCATTGAACACAATCAGCTACATTTCACCTAAATCAAGAAAGAAATACAAAGCAATTTCTAAGTTTTGACAGTTTTATTACTGAAATGTGAAACAATGTGCTGACCTTTGGGTATGATAGGTTATAGAGGATTATAACCATCTGTATGATCTAATCGTGTTTAAAATTAAAATTGGCTTAATAAGTAGTCAGGTGTTTTAGATTTTGCTTCACTGTTTAATGGTAGGTGTGGAGGAATAATAAGAATAAGCTCTCACTGTTATCCTTTCATACAATAAGTAATTTTTATAATCAGTGGGCTACAAAATCAAATGATGAGATAACTTACTGTACTCGTGTGATTACTCCTGTCGTGTGTGTGCAGCATGCATCCTCTGCTGTCAGATCGATCGTATCTTACCCGAATACAGCAGTGCTATTTTCTGATTGGCTGACATGTCAAGCTCCCGTTTAGCTCTGTGATGCTAAGAGCGTGTTGCTACGTGTTAGCATATAGCGGTGTTACTCGGTGGGCGCTCCACAGTACATTTTAATGCAGGAGAAATACCGGGTGTGGTGTGTGAGAGAGCAAAAAGGTGCGCGTCTCATACGCTGAATACGTGAGACTTGAGAGCCCTGTAAAGTTGAAACTTAAGAACGAGGCGCTATTGGGCGGAAGCAGTGAAACGAATATCCGGTCAGAATTTCAAAATAAAGGCGATGAAGATGACGATGTTGATCGATGTTTTGAGTTTCCATCGATTTGATTGGATCATTGCTTAACCAATCGATGTATCGATCCAGATCGATGGATCATTACACCCCTAATATATATATATATTTGTCTTTTATTACCACAGTGTTCCCATCTTCTCATGGCTACTTCCAGCAGGATAACACACAAATTATACCCCCTAAATCTGATTGAACATGACTGTAAGAGCCATATTCTTGTTTTTGATCGGGTCAAGTTGTGAACCATTTTCATTATTGTACCACTGGGTGTCACTGTCCTATTGCGTAGGGCACGCTTCTGATCCTATGGGCGTGTTTGAGGGCGTATGGTTTTTGACCTCAATGGCTGCAGGCGGTGTGGAGAGACTGCTGTTGTACCGCTTGTTTGTTCTTTTGTACAATGAATGGAACCTTTTGACGCTGTATTAACTACGCATGGTGCTTCAGTAAATGGATTATATTATGCTGCAAACCAAGTCACGCCTGAAGAAACTTTATTGAAACAGCAAATGGTATAGTATTAACTTATACGACAGTAACCTCGTCAGCCAAGTCACTTCTGGGAGTATTGGACTAAAAGCTTCTATAATGACTATGAGTTCACTGTACTCCAGGAGCCTCCACGGTCACCAGATCTCAATCTAATAGAGCACCTCTGGGGTGAAGTGGAACAAAAGATTCTCATCACGGATGTGCAGCCGACAAATCTGCAGTAACTGTGATGCTTTCATGTCAATAAGGACCACAATCTCTGAGGAATGTCTCCAGTATCTTGATGATTCTGTAGTTAATGCGTCTCTGAAGGCAAAAGGGGGTCCAACCTTACCTAGCACAAGCTTTGGTACCTAATGATGTGGCCAGGGATTGTATCTTGGCACTTGGAAAAACAAAGACTGATTGATTGATGTGATTGATGTCATTTCTTTCTTCCCACAGCTCCACGACTTTGCAAAGCTGAACGAAAACGTCTTCTACGTCTACAATGACATTGAGTTCTTCAAAGATGAGCCGCAGAAGATCTCCATCACGTGTGAGGAGGACATCCATGTGACGGAGGAGGTCTACAAGAGGCCCATGTTCACCATGCCGGCCTACAGGTTGTTTACATTGTTCCTTTATTAGCCCCTCGGCTATCTCGTGCACGTCAGACCAAGCACAGCGGGTTATAAATAGTGGTGCTTGTTTGTGCAAAGGCTGGTTGCTGTGCTTTTGTTTTGGAGTAAAGGAGGAGCCGAGGTGTTAAAATGTGAGGCTGAAGCATTCTGTTTGTGATCAGATGGTGCGAGTTGATTAAAAGATCATTTTATTGCATTTGTAGCCAAAAGGAAGCATATGTTTTATAACAGATAGTTTAAAATTGCAGGTGCTCAAGATAAAACCCCTAATATTTGATCTCTTCTATAATCCTTGTGCTATCATAAGTTTCATAAACTCACCATGAGGGAGCTCAGCTGTGTTTTCCAGGTCAGACGTGTGTGTGTGCATCATGCTATGACCTACATGAGAGCAATATTGACACAACACAGGCGCTGGAACAACCCTCAGTAACAATCCTGTTGTTTTGCAGGTACTACAGATTACCACTGCCGACCGAGGGAGCACCACGGGAGGAAGACTTTGACGCGTTTGTTAGCATACTAAGGGTAAGATCCATGTGAAAACACCAACCACGCCAACACACTGCCGCCTAAAAAGACCTTTTTTGGTCGTGGATCTTCTTTTGAAGGAGTATTAAAATAATAAATGACCGGAGAACATCTGGATGTTCTCTCTGAGGGAGAGAGAGGGAGTTATAACTTTATTTAAAATCCAGTTGAAGCCATTTGATTCGATCTTGTCTGTGCAATCACTCATGAGTAAAGATGATAGTTTTAAAATAAATGACAGAAACCTGCAGGCTCTCAATGTTCTCTCTCTGGTCGTCCGCTCTGTCTGGTTTCCGTCCTGCTCTTCACCCACAGGATGTACTTCTTTTGTTTTTCCCTTTTTTGGATGGATTCGGAGCAGCAAGTTTGATTTGAAGAGGCTCCTTTTTCTTTGTAAACAGTGTTTAAATCAGAGCACTTCCCAATGTCGCGGATATTCTGTCTCTGGTAATTTCAGAGGATGGTTTTGTCACTCCGCAGGGATCCTTTTGAGAGATTCCAGCTCGGCAGTCCCTCATATTTTCAGCACATTTTAACTTCCTGGACGTTCTCTTACTTCCTCTTTCTGTGTTTTTTTAAAAAGGCTGCAGGGGCAGAATTTCCTCATATGAACTTATATGTTTCCAAAGCACCAAAGGGTTCAGGAAGATTTGGGTTTGTGATTTTCATCTGTGACGACATATAAGGCTTAGGATTAGAACTGTTTTGTGTTTAATGTAAGCCTTTATGGCGGGAATGCTGACAAAATGTCCCAAAGTTTAAACTAGTGTTTACAATCAATGCAGTGAGAAGTAGGAAACAATTTCATCCTTATAGCAAGAACCAAACCCAATAGTGCCCTGTTTTTCCTGTCACCAAAGGACTCAGGAAGTCAGAATACTAGTTTCAGCCTTTTTTTAACACACATTTATCACACTTAGTCACCTTTAAGTCACTGGCTGTTTCGAAAACATCCTAATATATTCTACCATCAATCTAAGGTCAAGAGTTTGAGCCCAGCTCCAACTGTCACATGTCCATGTGTCCTTGGGCAAGGCACTTAACTCCAAGTTGCTCCCACTACTGCATCAGTGGCGTGTGAATTGGTCTGAAAGGGCATGAATGTTTTAGCTCATACTTATTGATATCTTACATAGAAACCAGAGTCATCAGTGAGTGAACTTGAGAGTAAATGGGTAGATGTTAGGCCTGTCCTCAAAATATCACTACCACAAAATATCATCACGCACTCTTTGTCGATTTGTGTATCGATACTGATTCTACAGAATCAATGGCTCAGTTCAAAGTCGAAGACAAACTTCATGAATGAAGCTCATGTTCAAAATTTTAACTTAAGTCTAAATTCTTTGTGAACCTAAATTTAAGTGTCTTGAGCTGTGAATGAAATGAAAAACAAATTATTGTTATTAGTAATATTGGCAGAATGTATAAATGCACCCCAATGCTTCACCTTATTATCACTGAATGTCCAATTTAGAAATCAACAATATAATTTATTAAAGAATAAAGTGTTGTTTGACGCTAATAAACCGTCACAATGAAAGAGCAAAGTCAGTTTTATTTAAGGAGAGACTTTGCACTCCTTGTGTGAACTGATGTTTGTGATAATATATGAAATGTTGTGCATCTCTTCTAATGATTATTTTAATGTACCGAATATCAGGGGTGCCTTTATGAGCGAGTTTATGATAAGAACATTTCATGAAATTATCAAACCTAGACTTATTAAATTGTGTCAAAGATTTTAATTGCTTATACAGTGCCTAACCCTCCTATCATCCTTGGGTTCATTTGACCCAACTCAATGTCTGTCATTCAAAATATAATAGTTGGCTTTTCTGTTTTTGCTTTATATTTCATGACTTTTCCTAATTTGATGGGGAAAACTGATGAAGCAAAAAATTATCATGATGATATTTATTCAATGTGCTGAACACATACTGCAGGTTTTGGTGTTTCTCTGGGGTTAATTTGACCCACCAAACCAATAGGGTTCAAACTTTTGTCATCATTAGTGTTGTCAGTAAATTTGAGAAGATTTGTATGAAAACTTGTCAAGATAATTTAAAAGTTTGGCCTGATGGTGGTTCTAGAGGACAGGTCAACTCACTGATAGGCTTCATTATCAGGGAGTTAATTATGTATTCAACAAATAAACAAAGTGCCTGACACAAAAAAATTAGTCAACAATTTTATCTAAATCATTTTCTGGAGGCAAAATGTGTTCGTAATATTTGAGGATAATGGGAGGGTTAAAAAATGTATTAGACCTCCACCCAATGTGAGGTTTATACCACAGCTGCCTTAATTAACAGCATTGCTAATTATCCAAATCATTTTTATGTTTCTGTAATGGTTAATACACCAGTATGTAGAAGCTCTTCAACAGATACAATATTTTTAATGCTAAAATATAATTAATATTGTTATGCATATATTTTTAAATTTACTGTTTTACAAAAAAAATCCTGAAAAAAATAGTAAAGCACATTATTATTTCTTGCTTAAGATGCCAAATTATAGTTATTCACTTTCATTCTTGAACAGAAAAATTAGTCTTAACGGTTGAAGGTTCTGCTTCATTAATTTCTGAAGCCTGGCGAGGGGCTCAGATTTGGGTCTAAAAAGGTGAATTCAGTTAAATATCCTCATTCCTGTTCAAAATGTTTGTGCAATAACACCTTCAGTTTTAGAAAGATTGCTTCAATATGTATGTTTTCTCGTTTTTATGACAGGTGGTTGAATAAAGCACTGTTAAGCACTGTAAATGAAAAAAAAACGAGTGTATTGAAGCGTAATATTTGTTCTGTTTTCCAGGAGAGCACCAGCTTGTCCCGGGGCCACGATGCCTCTCAGCCGCTGCCCGCTCTCCTCTTCAGCTGCCAGGTGGGAGTGGGACGTACAAACCTCGCCATGATCCTGGGCACGCTGGTCATGAACCGCCTGAGAGGAGATTCACAACAACCAGAGCTTCAGTAAGAACTCCAGAGCGCCAGGAAACACAAATTAAACCCATCCACATCTGTTCTGAAGGTGTTTAATGAGGCAGCAGTTGATTTAGTTTGTCTTGTTTTGCAGGGCGGAAGAGGCGGCAGCTCCTGAACCTAAACCGCTGTTCCAGGTCATCCAGACTCTGATCAGCAAGCTGCCGAATGGACAGCAAGTCATGGAGGAGGTGAAGCAGATAACTCACACTTTTTTTTTTTCCCCAAAGATATTTTTATTAAATTTTTACCAAAAAAAATATGGTACAGGTGTAGAATGTTGGCAGAAAGTTTTTAAAGTACACAGTCAGCTCAGGTCGCAGAAGATAAACCTGCCCATGCACAGTAGGAAAAAACTAAGAACACAACACAAAACAAAAGATCTTATCGAACCCACCCATCATTTCCGAGCCAGACTTTTACAAAAAGAACCAACAGGACCAAAAGGCCAAATTGTGCTTCATTCCTGGAGTGACACAGGTAACAGCTGGAAGTAGGGTTTCAAAGAAGGTAAAAAGAGTAAAGTAAAGTAAAGTAAAAAGTAAATAAATAAATATATAGATATATATTTTGAGCACCCACATTGACCTATTAGTAACTCACACTTTAACCCTTTTATGCATGAATTATTAAATTACAAAGGAATACTTTTTAAAAAGTTTGTTTTTACTTTCAAACAAGTTAAAAATAGTGTTAATTTTTTTTTCAATGTTATATTTTGAGGTAGTTATGCATCTGTCCACTACAGTGGACACCGTGCATCAATGGTATAAATAGAAATTTAGTGGAACTAAATACAGACAAATCCACAAAGAAAGATCCACATCAAACTATTCACTTGTGAATTACACCAAAATTTAAAATAAAAAGTACAAAATTATGTGAAGTCTGAATACAGGCATAATACCCAATTTGCCCTTCGTCTGCTATTTTGGATATATGATGCAGTATCTCTAAGTGGTAAAATTGTGCAAAGATATGTTTTTAGGAAACTTAAGACAAGGGTTTAGGAATTTACCACCTGGAAGTTGGACACGCAACTTAAAGGGTATAAAATTATTCCAAATATCTGTCTACTTTGATGAACACCATGCATGAAAGGTTAAATGACACTTTGCAGCCTTTTTTGATGATTGTTTTGCGCAGAAAATCCACAGGAATCGATATAGAATTGGACAGATAAGCAGAATCTGGAATGGCACTTGTATAAATTAATTAAACCTCATGTATTCCCATCCCTAGTCATAATCAGTTGCCTGCTGGACCAGCTAGATGCATTTTTCTTTGGTATGAATAGTTTGTCAGCAAAAGCACAGTGCAAACACCATCCAACTTATCGGACAAAGTTACAGTGGTCGGACATCTTTGTGTAGCCTAGACTTTAAAGAAGCTGAGCATCTACTAAAATGGTCCACCATCTTATGTAAGAGTGCTATTTTTTTATTTTTGCAGTCACATCCAGGACACTGAACACTGAGAATGATCAGAACTTTTTCTGCTTTAAAGACTGATGTAATGACTGACGCAGCAGATTAAAGAGTTGACCTTGTTTGCTTCTGACTTTCAGAAGAATATGACTCCTGTTTTCTTCGTCATTCGATCTTAAAACACAAAATACTCTTTAGAATTAAAGGTCAGAAATACACGTCAGATACAGCTCCAATGAAAACGCAAACAAAGAGACATTCAGTTTGAAACCTTTAACATCTGTTTCTAGAACAATCTCAGTCTTATTAGCCTGAAAATTCAGAATTACTGTCGACATTTTTTACACCGCAATATGGAGCCAGCGGCAGGGACATAAAACACAGCATGTTAAAGGGTTAGTTCTGGTTATTTGAAATGGGGTTGCTAGAGGCCCCTGGCATTAGTAAATATGAGTGCCAATAAAGGAACTTGTAAGTTTTGTAAATAGCATTACATGGTTCCACAGAAAGCCTTGGAATTAACCCACTTACCGGTTAAACTTACTCAAAACCTATGTTGGCTCGACAATACGACACAGTAAGGACCAACATAAACATGTAGGGATCCAATCTTTTATAGTTGATAATAATGTCATGACGATGTAAATTACTGTAAACACTGCTTCTACCACTGTTTATACAACCATAAATGTCAAAAATGTTTTGCTTTGAGGAGCGTCTTGAATAAACGTATGTTTTATGGTATCAGTGAAATCTTATTAAATCCCCCTTTCTGCTCCTGCTCCCTCAATGTGACCTTTAAGTCAATTGAAAATATCAAAAATGTGAGACAGTTTACTATGAAAATATTGGAAAGCACATTGGAAATCCTAAGAAATAGAGCTATAATTGGCCGTAATTGTTGATGTGAAACTCCCATTTTTTCAATACTAAATTTAATTTGTCAAAATAAAATACCAAACTGTTAGTAAAACTTACTTTTATAATCATTAAATACTCTGGAAGTTGATAGTATATTGTTTGAATTTTGACAGTTTAGCTCTGAGGATAAAACTGATTTGTCTCTCTTGGGTACTCCGGTAAGGCCTGGTAGATTTTTAAGCTTTTAATCAATTTAAGAAACAGCGAGAGCCACACGTAAAAACAGATAATGTCAGATTTATCAGTTTTCTTCCTGTAGTGCGTGGTGAGCCACAAAGAGAGAGACACAGGACACCAGTGTTAATTTTGACAACACTTTTTAATTTAGTTCTAGTTATAGTCTTATGCCTTAAGTATCTTTTCGTCATAATTTAGTCATCTAAATTCTTTTGATTTTAGTCCAGTTTTAGTTGATGAAATTTCACTTCATATTGTAGTCGATGAAATCTCCTGTAAATTTAGTCG
This sequence comes from Cetoscarus ocellatus, assembly GCA_037902135.1. NCBI lineage: Eukaryota > Metazoa > Chordata > Actinopteri > Labriformes > Labridae > Cetoscarus > Cetoscarus ocellatus. Next base: position 320,446 of record JBAMNC010001148.1, read on the forward strand.
ACTAGAATATGAAGAGTAAAGGGTAAGGCAATTTTTATGTTTCCTTGAATTTCTGAAGTCATGTTTTACACTTGGATAAAATGAAACATCTAATAACCCTTTATTGAATGTTAGTAAAGTCTGAAAGTATAAATTAACAGAAATAAATTGAACTTTTGTGTGAAATGCAGTCACCTTTATTTAGGCTACCCGGCAGAGCATCTCAGTTACAATACCAGAACTGACAACAAACAGTGAACCTGCTCTACATGAATATATCAATTCATAAACAGAGAGTAGCTCGGATTGAATCGCTCCACAACTTATCCCACCACCACCAAGCTAAGGCAGCTGTGATTGGATGTCCGTCTTAACTCATCCAACCTTTACACACAACCAAAGTAGCTGTGATTGGATATATTCCTAACTTGTTCCTACTTTGTACATGATGAAATTAGATCTGACTGGATTTTCGTCTAGTTTTTATTTGGTTCTAGTTGCTGAAAATGTCAGTTAATTTTGTTTTAGTTCTTGTCCATGTGCACTTGTTTTTATTAGTGACTGTCTAGTTTTTGTCAGGGGAAAAAACGTTGTTGAAGAAAGCTATGTTTAGACATTTGTGTTTTTTAAACAAATCATGAGTTGGACCTCCATTTTGACGTTGTCTATCTTCATGCTTTACCTTTACTCTTGTTGCCATGGCTATGTTTGCTTCCTGCTTCAGCCAGCTTGCTTCCTGATTGGCTTTGCTCTGGTCCATGTGACAAAACACAGAGGACGTGCTCGGCTGTCCTCAGCACTCCACACACATCAGGACTTCTGGTCTAAATAATAAACATTTTGAATATTTAACTTCAAGTTGGGGTGGCTCTGATCCCCTTTCAAGAGGTTAAAATGACTATTAACACACCTCACACCTCAGGAAAATCAGATGACATCATCTTCAAGACCTCCAGATAATCGGACCTTTCAATCAATCAATCAATCAATCTTTATTTGTATAGCGCCAATTCATAACAAGTGTTATCTCAAGACACTTTACAATAGAGCACAAAGCTCTTCATATTATGGATACACATATATGCATAGATACATATATACATATAAAAATACACATATACATATATATACAAATATATACATCCAACACCCAACATGAATCCATATAGCCAATCATGAATCCCTCCATCATGGCGGCAAGAAAAAACCTTCTGTTAAGCAGCAGGAAATCTTGAATGTGGACCCCAGTCTCATGATGAACAGCAAATCCACACGATGCTGTGTTGGGTGTGTGGGCAAAGGGAGGGAGGTAAGTGGAGACAAGCGGACTAAAGTAAGAACTAAAGCTAGTGACAGATCAATGGACCAATCATAGACCTGTCGTCGTCAAATTTGTTTCTGCTGCAAACAAATTTATTAGAGGAGGGTCCTCATGTCTGTGTGGTTGTGGTGAAAATTTTATAGAAGTATAATCAATAAAAGTCTTACTGGAAGTAAGAATTTATGGTAGTGATGAACTCATGGGTGCCCAGACCACAAGTGCATCCCTACCATATTTGTCTCCCTTTGCTGAGTTTGATCGGGGGTGGAGATCTGAGCCTGAAGTTGGCCCAGTTGTTGTGTTGCGTTTACTCCTCTTTACCAATCCTTGAGGCAAATAAGTGAAAAATGTGGTTTGTAATTTGTTGCTTTTTTTTTTCTTATAGGTTGACCAAGCAATCGCCCTGTGTTCAGAGATGCACAACATAAAAGAAGCAATATATGAGAACAAGAGTAAACTGGAGGGGATTGGAGAAGATTATAAAATTCAGGTAAGAGATGGTCCTTTAGGTTTTTACCTCACTAAACTTAAGTATCTTTTAAAAGTCAGCAGCGGCATTGAGAGAGCGGCAGATTCATTTATACAGTGCCACATTAAATACAAAGTGAAGCAGTTATCAAAAGATGATGATGACTGAAGAGTCCTCAGCCTGTGGCCCTGGCTGATGTAACAGATATTACAGTGTTTGATTATATTTCTCCAGCCTGACGGTGAATCAGCAGGATCTCAAATCAAGGTTTCAGAGTGAAGCTCTTCACAGAATCAGATGCTAACACTCTGATATTTCTGCCTCATAGGGAAGCAGCACCAAAGCCTACTTTCTCAACAGAACCATGCAGAGCTTGGAGCGCTACTTCTACTTGATTGTATTTAATGCATACCTACACGAGCAGGTAAAGCTATAAATGTAAGTATTTTAAGGCCCTTATGTGTTACAAAGTTTTTACCATGTGTTGTCTCTTTGCAGTATCCTCTTGCCTTCGTGTCAAACTTCAGCCAGTGGATGTGCTGCCACGCGTGGCTCTACAGGTTGTTGGCCTGCATGGACGTGTCCGAGCTGTCCGCCCCGGCTGAGCTGGTCACCAGAGGAGCTCGAATCCTGGTGAGGAGATCAGAAATCTGTAAAACAAAATCAAACTCTTACTGTTGAAGGCCGCTTTTATCCTGTTTAAATTAGTCTTTGTTATCATTTCTTCTGAATATCTCAGATCACTCATCATCTCTTCACATAATCGCATAATCATCTGCATATTCAAATGCATGTTATGCTTTATTAATGAATAATTTATGGCTGTTCTCGCTGCACAGGTTGCTGATGAGGTTTTGGCTCCAGACTTCCTCAGCACAGTGAAGGAGATGAAGGCGGTCAACTTCAGACGAGTGCCCAAGATGCCTGTTTACGGAGTGGCTCAGCCCACATCAGAGGTGCTTCACATTTGAGTCATTTTATCATCTAATTCAAAATGGATCATTCTTCATCACAGTAATATAAATATATATATACATATCAGGGTTCCCACATGTCCTGGAAAACCTGGAACATGATTCATCGATTTTCCACTCATGGAAAACGTGGAAAATCAGGAAAAAAGTAAAATGTCCTGGAAAAGCTTGAATTGTCCTGTAAAATTATTAACCTTCCTTCTACCTTGTTAGTGAACAAAAATCAAACATAGGAAATGAAGTAAAAATGTACTTGGTAACTAATGCACACTTAGCCATAAAATATGAGTAGATAAAATAATGCATGTTAATGAATAAAATCTAAAAACTCAAAACAGTGGTGACAAAAAGAAATAATATAAAATGGCAAAATAAAATTTAGGCTTCTTAAACAGTAAATCTGCAAAATATATTTATAAAAACGCAGAGTAAAATAAGGTAAAATATCAGTATAAATCATATACAATTTATAATAGTAGGAAACTACATAAAAGCCAGACTAAAAAGAGAGCTAGCAGACAGTGTTCATGTCTGAGAGTTTGATAAATAGAAATTTCCATTTCCTCTGGTTTGGAGTAGCTTGAACATAAAATCAGAAAAAAATCCACAGTGACAAACAAACAACAATTGAATCTTAATAAAAAAACGCTGCCTAAAAACATCCACTGATACATTATGTAAATAGAATTTATTTTTAATAATCAGACTTGATAAAGACAATAAAAATAAATAAAACACAATGAAAAGATCAGTTTGATTAAAAAAGTGTGATGGTCTATTTAAATGTGATGGTCTATTCAGAGATACTTTATGAATCCTTAAATTCAAGACAGTAAAAGAGATTTTTTAGACTGCTGCTTTCATCAAGTGAAAATATCGCAGCATCAACCCAATCTTGGCAGTGTGTTTGTCTCTTTTCTTGTAAAATCATATTTATATGTACATAAGATTTCAAGAACATTTAATTTTGAGTTTAGTGCTTCTTTGACTTTAACCTTGAATCTCAGATGCATGCAGATGAGAATATGAATTTAGAGTGACTTCCTAGTCCCCTTAGAATTACAGTGAAACAGGTAATGACAGGTATGAGCTGTCTCAGAAAAGCCTCCCTGCAGTAGTGAATATTTATAAGAGTACAAAAAGATCCAACAGGGATGACTCATGATGGTTTTGTGGACACTTGCACGCCCACCTCAGGATGTTCAAGCCACACTTCCAGCTCCCTCTCATCTAATCGTCATCATGTTCTGTATGTTTAGGCCACTGGAGCAGTTTTGGCCCATCTGACCGATGAGAAGAGGAAGCATAGCCACGTGCTGTGGGTCAACCTGCAGGAGGAGCTGGTGCTGGAGGGGAACGGGCAGATTATCATACCCAGGGAGCCTTCATGTCAGGACCAGCCCATCCCCGTCCCCTCTTCCAAACCAGAGATCATCGAGGTAGAGTGAAAACTGTGATTTTAATCACGAGTTTGACAGCTGATCATTCTGGTGCTGATAGTTCTTCTGTGTCCTCTCGGGCTGTAGAAATTGGAGACGTCTTTGAAGGAGGAGGTCCTGCGGGCTCAGAAGTGGCTGGAGGTGACGTTGGAGCAGGAGAAGCAGATGAAAATGTTTAAAAGCTGCCTGACGGTGCAGGAGATGTTTAATCAGCACAAAAGTTCATACCAGGGCCTTGTCTACAAACGAGTTCCTTTGCTGGACTGCAGTGCGCCCCGGGAGGAGGTAATGATATATAAGGGTGCATACACACACACCTGTCTTTATGCATCGGACCCTCACTGACATCAAGTTTCCCTTCAATCAAAAACATCACGATTTCCTGAACGTCTTAACCTGAATCTTACCTGAAACTTTAAACCAAACTCAAACCATTAAACAAACAAAAAGCACCAAACTTAATAAGACTGATATTTTTATCAGTGCTTATACTGCAAAGGACAACAAGCATTACAGACCTACTCTGAAAATTAGATCATGAAAAAGTTCAATATTTTTGTCCCTCATTTCAGAGAGCGAAATCCATGTTATTTAGATCAGTACACATAGAGTGAAATATTTCAGGCTTTTATTTCTTACAGTTTTGATGATTATGGCTTACAGATAATGAAAAACCCAAATTCAGTGTCAGAAAATTACAATATTGTGAAAAAGTTCAATATTGGAAAGTCACCCTAAGCAGCTAATTAACTCAAAACACCTGCGAAGGTTTCCTGAGCCTTTAGATGGTCTCTCAGTCTGGGTCAGTAGGCTACACAATCATGGGGAAGACTGCTGACATGACAGACGTCCAGAAGACAGTCATTGACACCCTCCACAAGGACAGTGAGCCACAAAAGGTCATTGCTAAAGAAGCTGGTTGTTCACAGAGTGCTGTATTCAAGGATATTCATAAAAAGTTGAGTTGAAGGAGAGGGTGTGGTAGGAAAAGGTTCACCAGCAAAAGGGATAACGCAGCCTTGAGAGGGTTGATCTTAGGTTAGATTAGATTAGATAGAATTTTATAAATCGCTTTTGGAAACTCCCTCAGGGAAATTAGGATTCCAATAGCATTTTCAAAAAGTAGATAAAAATATAAATAAAAAAATAAAAATAAATTAAAGCTGCAAGCATGGCCTACTCTGTCATCCGTCCATGTTTCAAGCTGCTACCATTTACAGCCTCGGAGAAAATAATTTTTGTTTGGAGATCAGAATTTTATTTTGAAAGGCAAATTACCGGCTTCCTGTTTGAGATAGGTCAGAGGTGTTGGCACGTGATTTATGGGGCGAAGAGGTGAACGATTTGGTATTGGTTTGATCCCTCTACGACATTCCTACTAGCCGTGAGGGCAGTTTTAGTGTGCCTAGAGGGTGCTAGAAAGCACATTTTGGCATGTTGGGGGTTAATTTTTTTTTAATTTTCTCACATTTTTTGCCGAGTCTTAGGTGTGAGCCAATTTTGGTGAGTTTTTCAGCATGTTTGGGGGTCAAATTAAGGTTTACGTGACCGTAGACGTAATAATAATAATAATAAGAAGAAAGAAATTGACCAAAAACAATAGGCTTGAACTACAGGGGTACTTTCCCTTAGGGCAAGGAGCTTATCTTATCTTATGTAATTAAATCCTATGTAATATTCTAATTTTCTGAGACAAATTTTTCACTGTGTAATAAATCTGTATAATATATACATTTCACTTTCTGAAATGAGTGACAAAAATATTGAAGTTTTTCATGATATTCTGATTTTCTAGTAGATCTGTTTGTGTCCCTGATTTATGAAAAACTGCAAATGTCCAAAAATTTCAAAACATTTCATGTCAATCAGAATTGGGAGAAGGAATCTGGCCTGGAGATATCTGAAAGTGGCTGGTGTGATATTTGGGAGTGTCAGTCCAAGACTACTAATTCAAGACCAATCAGGGAATTCTGCTGGAAAGATATAAGAAGATATTTTCTGACTCCAGCATTAAAAATTTAAACAGCAGGGCTCACAGACACAAAATTGATTGTTGGAGAAAATGTGGCAAATCATTGGCTGGTCATTTTCACATCTTTTGAGCCTAAAATTCATTCATATTGGCAAGAGATCGTAAAAGAAATAGGAAGAATCTTCGGAATAGAAGTCAAGCCTTTCTTTATTACAGTATGCTTGGGTAAATTTCCTGAAAAACTAATGGCTAAGGGTAGATATCATGACAAAATTGTACTAGTTGCAAGCAAAAAAAACATTACACAGCGGTGACTGCAGGAATCACCACCGACTAAGGACGACTGGACTACCTTAATCAACAAACTAACACTCCATGGAGAGACTGTCATTTCCCTAAAACAGCAAACCCAGAACTTCTCAAAACTCTGGAAGAAATGGGCTGTGAATCCATGAGATGTAACCCTGATCTTGTGGGACCCAAGTTTAATCTTTTCTTTCCTTTGTGATGGAAAGTGTGATGGAAAGCGAGAACCAGCCATAAAGTCCTTGTCTTCTTTAATTTTATAGTCTTTGGTCCTCATATTGACTGATATACAATTACAAACATGCAGACTGAAGTTGAAAAACTTACCTTGGACCTTGTGCAGGACAGGAAATCATGTTTGCTGCCTCTGATGGAGAGAGATAAACAGTCAAAAGTCCTTTTGCGCCCTCCAGTGGTGAGAAACAGGACTGCTGCAGTTAGATTTTCACCACACAAAAACATGAACAAGTCTGTTTGTGTCACAATCTCACTGTCATTTTTTCTGTTCTTAAAATAGATATATCTAAGAAAATGATCCGAATAAAACACTGGAGATTTTGCATCAGTAATGTCATACATATGATGTTGGACATTGGTGATATATTGCTTTAAATGTCATTGATTTCCATGTGACATAAAATGTAATCTAAGACTATATATATATATATATATATATATATGTATATATATATATATTTTTTTTTGTCAGATTTTGTGAAGTGGTTTCTTTAAATAACTGTATTTTTGGGCCTTTTTTCCCCTCAGGATTTTGATAAGCTGTTGGAGGCCATGAAGAGCTCCTTGGCAGAAGATTCTCACTCGGCCTTCGTTTTTAACTGCTCCAATGGCAAAGGCAGGACCACGACGGGCATGGTTATAGCAGTTCTGACTCTCTGGCATTTCAATGTACGTTTCCTTCATCAGTTTTCGGCAGATTGACAAAGTATTTCAGTACCATCACAGCAGTGTGATGTAATATTGATGTCATCCTCCTGCAGGGATTTCCAGAGTTTGGTGATGATGAGATTGTGAGTGTTCCTGATGCCAAGTACACAAAAGGAGAATTTGAGGTATGCTCACCATGTATTCTCATACCAGTATGTAAACACATGAAAACTACTGGACTGGATGAAGAAGCAGAGTTAAAAATCTGATAAACAAACCTTTAGATTAATAGAGACAGGTGCAAGCATAAAAAGATGAAAAGACCTGAACTATGATTCTTTCTTTGGCAAGATTTAAAACCTCAAACAATTCTTAAATGAATAAAAAATGTTTATAGAGTTGAAATTATGAAAACTCACAGTTTAGTATATTGAAAGAAGACATCCATTTTCACATTTGTGTTGAAATCAGCAGGATACGCTCAAATCAGCTGATCAAACGAGGTGTTACAAGGCTACAATGTGCCCCATTGTACGTCTTGTGCGAGGTGTTTAAAGGTGCAGTGCAGGTGTCTTTCCTATTCTCTCGCCAACACTGTTGTCGTTTTACGTCAATCACTTACTACGGCTGGGTACACTGTGTTTTAGTTAAAATTGGGTTTAGTAACAAGTGGGCAAGGACAAATTAAACTAATTATGTGCTAAACAAAGAAAAACATTTATAATTAGATTTATTTGAAGGTTAGATTTGTATGGTTTGGTAACTATACCAGTTCAAAATAACGCTTTCACGCTGGGCATGAACCAGACCATGATTTTGTTTGGTCTGGACCGAGAACACCTCTTTTGGTCGGATCAAGGTCTGGCTGTTTGGTCCAGACCAAGGTGTGGGGGAGGTTTCACACCTATCATTTTGGTTCGGGCCAAACAGAAAAGTCTGAACTAAACGAAGTTGATGTGAAAGCCCCCTTGGAGCTCATGACTGTTGGTGACAATAGGACCAAAGATGGAGCAGGAAATTGAAGGTCCGGTCCGAGGCCTGCAACACTGCAGACACTGAGTCAACCACTCTGTGGCCAGTATGTATTGCCAAAATATTGGCTGTAAATGATAATCAACTTTTAAAGCAATTATCTTGCAATTAGCGTCCTTCCAGAAGTCAGTTTGAGGCCTGTGCTCAAAATATCGACATGGCAAAATATCGTCACACACTCCTTAGGGATACGCATATCGATACAGATTCTATAGAATCGATAAAGCCTCAATGTTTTGACAGTTGTCGATACACTTTGGGTAATTTTAACAATGGCACAGTTCAAAGTAGAGGCCAAGCTACATGATGAAGCACATGCTTCAAATTTAAAGTTAGGTCTACCATCTTTGAGGACCTGAATTTAAGTTTCTTAAGTTGTAGAATCATTTAACACTCTTCCTTGTTCTTTTTCTTCTTGTGATATGGAAGAAAACTTGTCACAAATCTGTTAAAGGATAGTCAATGTTCACAATTTGCGTGTATCGGGATACGTATCGTATCATGATGTTGCTGGAAATACCCACCCCTAGTACCTGGTCAAGTCTTTTGTAATGGATTGGGCTTGAATTTTAGCAAGTCTAAAGTCTTTTTGACTCTGCTGCAGTGACATCCAGGAGGTATGTGTTGGTGGTTTTCTGTCTTTCTCTGTGATACACTCCCTTTAAAGCTGAACCAAATAAAAGTACATGCCTGTAGAGAAGCATGTGCAGCCCCTTTTTCAGCCCAAGTCTTCACCTGTCATTGAAAGCTCTGTCCAAACAAAACCAGCAGTCTGAGCCTTTCTTCTCGCTCTGAATGGCCGCCCGTACATCAATGCTGCTTTGGGTTTTTTCTTGATTCATGTTTGTGACAGTGACTCAAGGATTGGAACCTGCTGGCGTGTCCTAAATACTGTAAACATGGACTCACAGAAAGAGGCCTCACTCCTCAGACACATAATACTGCATGCCAGCCACAGTGGCAAGCTGGCCACAGTCTCTTGGATACACAGAGGGGTCGCCACAGAAACCCTCTCATCTCATTCAGCCCCTAAAAGATGTGTGATGTTGATATTCCTGTGGCTTTGCTGGCCAGAGAGGTGTTGCCATGGCTGTGAGGTCCAAAACGTGACACATGGAGGGGTTGATGTGATTTGAGCTGGAAAAGGAGGTCATCCTGTGTTCTCTTGAGACATAAATGCCACCTGTGGCTCTGATAGAAAACACTGTCCAGTACAAGTGTGATCATTTTAGTTATTGTTCCCAGGACGTGCAGCATTAGACTGAGAAAGAGTCTGTTAGAGCCTTGTTTCCTCCTCTGGTCTGGTTTGGCTCGGCACACTTGAAGGCGAGGACTTCAGCACTCCAGTAGCTGCGTTTCCACCAAGCAGTTTGGTTCAGTTCGGCTCAGTATGGCACACATTTACTGGTGTTTCCACTTTAAGATAGATCAATACATCACATGGTGGCAACTCAACGCTTTGAAGCATGCAGACATGGCCAAGATAAGAAGTTCAAACCGAGTATCAGAATAGAGAAGGGGATTTAAGTGATGTGAACGTGGCCTGGTTGTTGGTGCTAGACGGGCTAGTCTGAGTACAGAAACTGTTCATATGCTTGGATTTTCAGTCCTCTGGGTAGGGCTGGGTGATAAGACCTAAAAGTAAAGTTCCCAATTTTTTTTTCCACAAAACTCGATGTACAATTTTTTGTGTCTCTTAAAAGAAACACCAAGTGACACAAAAATAACATAAATCAAGTTTTGCCTTTCTGTTTTCAAAATATGTCCAAAATTATACAGTAGGGCTGGGCAATTCATCGAATTTTCCCTGTGTAAGTCACGTGACCGCGCCCCCTCCATACAGTCTGCATTCACTTTCGCCAAGAGCGAAGGACGCGCTGCCAACATGGAGGAGACAAGCACCAATCTATCAGAGGACCTTGTAGCCAAGAAAAATGCCGTCTCCATCCTGTGCAGAGGACATCATGACTGGATTAAGTTGAGAAAAAAAATCTGTTTTTTATTTTAAGTCTTCTGCAGAAAATAATTTAAAATTAAATGATATATTGCCCAGCCCTACTTGGAGGTATCCAATTATGGAAGTACTTTGTAGGAGGAAAAAAGTCAGTTTAAAGGTGAAGATAGACTCCTGCACACTGTCTAACTCACAAGAAATTCATTTATTTGCAACATCTCGTTCTCAGACCGTTGGCCTGATGAAGGTCTGAGACTGAAATGTTGCAAGTAAATGAATTTCATGCAAGGTAGACATTCCTCCGGGTGAAAATGTCTTGTTGATGCCAGAGGTTTGAGCGAAAGAGACTTGTCAGAGCAGTTGGAGATAATAGAAAGACACAGTAACTAAAATAACTACTCGTTACACAAAGGTATGCAGAAGAAAGTTTCTTTTAGCTCCATGTTCTCACAGTGACAGAAAAGGGATAGAACACAACACAATCTCAAATCCTAGCCCATGTTTTGATCTAAATCCATTAAAGAATATTTTATTATGCTTAAGAAAAGCTGCATCCACCTGACAAGTTTGGATAAACATTGTTTTTAAGTTGTTACATGCAAAAGCTAAAGAGTGATGTGTTTTCTTACTGTTTTGGCTGCCTTGTGTACCACTTTAAGCATTTCAAGCTTTTGTTTTGAGTCTTGGAATAATATGTTGATGTCAGGTAGATGTGGCTTTATTTAGTGTCATATTTTTGAGGAGAAATGTGACGATAACAGTGTTTTAGTGAGGTGTCTGTTTTTACCCTTGGACAAAATCTCATATACAGTTAAACAAAAAATATTCCACAGTCTGGGATCCATTTATTCAATTTTTAGGGTTAGAAGGATTAATATCTGTAATGAAGGTCATCTTAGATGTAACTCAGCATGTTGTGACATACTTTTAAAGTATCTACGAGGATGTACTAATTCAGTTTTGTTCATTTGTCTTCATCTATTATAATTTATAAATGATTCCTTTTGTCACATAATCCCTAAAGAGGCTTTCACGTGTCAAGGTGTAGTAGATTAGATTAGATTAGATGGAATCTGTGTGTAACTGGCCACATCCGGCCCTTCACCTCACTCAATGTGGCCCATAAAACATTTACAAAAAAACAAATTGGAAATATGAAAAAAACAACAACAACTGCTATGATTCATCACGAGTAACCAGCACTACATAATGCACAAATAGGGATAGGTGATAAACTCTTTCTATTAACCTTTGATTGTGGATTTTCCTTTTTGCAAGTCATTAAAGAACTTACTTTGCTATGACTGTATCTCTAAATATATTTTATGAAGCATCAAATAATATCATAATATATAGTATAAGTAAAAACTAGATTTGTAAACAATGGTAAAGGTGATATATTTGTGATTTAAAAACTGGTAAACATTCATTCTTTAATTGCATTAAAACAAAGCTTAAATTGGCTTTGGTTGTGTGTCATGCTCATTTAATTTTGAATTATAATTGTGTTTGAGTTCAAATATATATTTTTTGGTATAGACCTTTTTTGAAGCTTGATATTTTCTATTTTTTGTTTGTAGTTACATTTTTTTCCTCAATGAAAGTGCCCGACAGTATGTAAAAGTGTGGCCCTCAGGCACCAAAAAATGTTTTTTCCCAGTTCTCTTGGTGATCAAAAGTTGCCCACCCCTGATCTGAAGTCGATGATTGTTGTTGCACATTTTATTTTATCAGTAATTGTAGCTCAAGTCATAAACTGCCGTAATTCTACTTCTATCGCTGCAGTTTGATGAGTAATCCTGGCATTTGTCGTGGCCACAGGCTCGATGACGTTCTCTCCATAAATAAACAGCTCCAGGGTTTAAGTTGAATGGACCCAGAATCCTCTCTCAAGGACGATCTTGCCTTGCTTGTACTGTCTTGCTATTGAGTAGCTCCACTCAACTCGGCTTTATCTATACAGCACTTTTCATACATGAAAATGCTCAAAGTACTTCAAGGAATGAGGTACAGAAAATAAAAACAGATCAACTGAAGTGGACTGAAACAAGAATGAATAATAGTACAACAAATCAGTGCTACTGAATCAAACAAAGTTATTGATTATAAGGGTTGGTCTTATGTAGACTTTTAAAAACATCATACATTTTTAATTATGTTTGAGTTAAAATATATATTAATCATAGTTTACAAGCTAATTTATCGTGATCTATGAGTTGTGCAGGTCCCTACGTCCACAAAGAGAGATAAACTCAGCTGAGGGCAGCAGAGGTCAGCGTTTTCTGACGTTTATAAGCATGTTGGATCAAACATACATGCATAACATTTGTTGACATACCCAATGATCATCAGCGTTACCCATCTGACTGAATATGTTCTGCATGGCCTGACTTAGCTCGACACGTCTTGAAGTTCATCCGCAACAGTTGGTCAAAATGTCAGTGTCTCTCTTTTCCTGATTTTAATGTATCAAAGTTTGATTTCTGCAAAGCTGATACGTCATTTAATTCAGTAATAGAGCTATCTTGAGGGCATGAAAAGAGTGTTTATGTTTCTTTGTGAAGTTGACTTTAGATTTATTAATTTATTATAATTTTATTTATCCTTTATTATTGTATTATTTTAACATTTTAGTTTGCAACTTTTTAAAGTATGGGAAATGCTCACTAAGATTGAAGTTTTTCAGTCTTCATCGTTAAGTTCACACTGTGTTTCCACTACTTTCAGGTAAAAGTGAATATTTGAAGCACAGTCCACCTTATTTCAACTTTCAGAATCACAAAAGTATTATCTATGTGAGCAGAAGATTCAAGACCAACATCCTAAATGTTGATGTTGTGTACTGGTTGATCCGTTTGTTGTAAATCTTGTCACAAACTTTAGTAGAGTAAGAAAAGATAAGACCTCGTGGCACACATTGTAGTCTGTCTCCCCTGAGCTCTTTCAGGCTGCATGCTGATGGTGCTGCTGTTCCAGCACACATACAGAATGAGGAACAGGGTTTATCTCTAAAGGCTGTTCTTCTCTCTTGGATTTTTACGCTTCTGCCTCCGTCTTTCTCATGGACATTGTTGTAAACATATTCACGTACACAAGCTGAACAGTTTGTACCAGCAAAGCTGGAACTGGGAACTGGGTTGCTGCTACATAATGACGATGGACACACTTTCCATCTTGACCGGGTCACCTCTGCAAATGAACATGCTGACACACAACCACACGGATAGTTAAAGTAGGTCATGACTGACGGGCTCAGACGTTACATGATAACCAGTGTGTCTGATAGGTTCGATCTGATCCAAGGGAGCTTTAGTTACATGGTGGTATTTCCCCTGCTGAGGCTCAGAACGAGCATCATTATGGAGAAGAGAGGGGATCTATGTGACTTAAATTGTGGCGTGGTTGCTGTTACGAGACCCTAAAGATGCGCAACCATCTTTACGGTTTAGAGAGAATGTTTGGAAAGAGAAAATATCCAGCAAGCAGCGGTTCTCTAAGTGAAAGTGCGTTGTTAATACCAGAGGTCAGAGGCGTGGTTGGAGATGTTAGAGAGGCAACAGAAAGTCAAGTAACTACTCAGTGGAACTGAGAAGACTTTTTCTGAGTGCACAACATGTCAGATTTGAACAGAGGACAACACCAGGTGCCACCAGCAAAGAACAAGGACTGGTCTCATGACTCTCCATTTCTGCTGCTGCGTTCAGATGGTCATCTAACAGATAAAACAGCTCTTCAGATTTAGAAAGTCCTTATGTGTGGACCCTGCTTCAAACACCACAGCCTACCCGAGTGTGTTGCTGACCATGTCCATCCCTTTATGACCACAGTGTCCCATCTTCCATGTCACAAAGCGCAAGTTATCTCAAATTCTCCATTCTCCAGTGGCCTCCACAGTCCACACATCACAATCCAATTGAGCGACTTGGGATGTGGCGGACCAGGAGATTCATGTCATGGATGTGCAGCTGACAAATCTGCAGCAACTGTGATGCTATCATGTCAATATGGAGCAAAATCTCTGAGGAATGTTTCCAGCACCTTTTTGAATCAATGCCACGAATAATTAAGACTGTTCTGAAGGCTAAAAGGGGTCCGATCTGCATCGAGCAAGGTGTACCTAATAATGTGGCTGTAATACTTTTATAAGGACTTTGGGAAAAGAAATCCAAGGTCCAGTCAGTGACTTCAAATGTCTATTTTTATTTATCACAAAATGAAGCAGTGAGTGTTCACATGGATGTTGTTTGGAATAATGACCGGCTAAGCCACCGCTCTCATGCAGGATGAAATTTCTGAATGAGCTGTTCTGGATCAGAGTGTTTCCATGTGACATGTTTACATGACGCACTTTTTGTCTGACAGAGCGTTTATTCCATGTAAACAAAGCTGCTTTTTTCTCAATGGGCTTTTCAGAAGAAAACACACCGATTTAGATGAGAGGATATCGTTTGTCTGTCCAGGAGATGCAAAACAAAATCTTGAAGTTTATAAAGAGGAAAATGGAGACTTATACTTAAAAAAATTACAGTCTCTAGGGATGGGAATCAAAAACCAATTCAAGTTGAGAATCAATTACAGCGTCAAGTTTGTAGTAATAATAATTGGACATTGCTTTACATTTGAATCAATGTGAGTGTTTCCATTTAAGAGTTAATAAATAAGTAATTTTAATGTAGTTATATTAAAGGTGACTTTTTTCCAGATTTTGTGGCACCCTTAGCATTTGCCTATATTGCCTGATGGGCCAACAGGCAGTGAATCTATCATTAGCTGTTTTTGGAGGTCAAGATCAGTAAGAGCTTGGGGAGCTGTGAAGAGCAACAAATTAGACCACACCACCGCTCCACCATCTTTGCTTCATCCACAGCAGCTTCAGTTTGTCTCTGTCTTTAATCAGACAGGGCGAGTTACGCAGCAGGTCGACTCTCCCGGGTTTTCAGTGTTCGTTCTGCAGTCTGGTCACAGCTGCAGGGATTCAGTATAATGAACGTCTCTCTCTCTCCTTCATGTGCAGGTAGTGATGCAGCTGGTGCGTCTGCTCCCCGACGGACACAGGATGAAGAGGGAGGTGGACATGGCTCTGGACTCCGTCAGCGAGACCATGACCCCGATGCACTACCATCTGAGGGAGATCATCATCTGCACGTACAGACAGGTACGGTTCGCTCCCAGCAGTGCTTATTATCCTGTTCCTTAGAGACAAGACACCAGATGATAGAGGAGAAACTGAACAGGTCAGAAGTTCATCTGGAAGAACATCGAGACAGTGTGATGGTGATGATAATCACAGGTAATGGTGTCTCACATACAAGTGCATGTACTAGTAGTATTCTACTCACAATCAACTTTTATTTCCTGTCTTACAAGTGTTCAATGTGCCCACCTCCTGCGGCATGGGCACCATCAGTGCGATGAGAGAATTCCTCCCAGACTGAGTTGATAGCTGTTCGCTGATCGCCCCTGTGGCAGCCATTAAAAACTTAGAAAACTCCTCTTTCAAATGGTCACTGACTCATCCCATGAAGCAATGCGTCATGAAATCAGTTCACTCTTTTTGATAACCTTGTATGTAAGAAAGCTCCTACGACATTTGTAACAATAAGATGATTTTACCCAAATGTGACTGAGACCTTAATCTACCTAAACTACAGAGGGTAACAGGACTTTTTAATTGCTTCATTGTAGATTTAAACCAGCATAGTTTTGTGTCTTGTTTTTACATAAAACTCACACCATTAGATTAAAAGTGTACCTGCCAACAGCAGTGTACCTTACTGGTGGTATCAGGTTGTTCCTCTCCCTCACTGATCCAGCCCAACTTCAGAAATACTGAACTATCCCTTAAAAACAAAAGCATGACTTTCTTCATCTGTGTAAAATTGACTAAATTCCAAGTTGACAAGACTGATGAAAATGTGTCTGTCATTTCCTTTTCTATCATCTGTTGGTATGGCAATCTTTATATCAAGGATATGAATTTCCTTGGGAAAACTGTTAAGGTGGGATCTAAAGTAGCTGGTATCCAATTGGACAGCCTAGATCACATCTTTACCAGACAAGTGTTCTTGAAAGCTCTGTCTATTCATCCATACTGGTCACTGTGTGCCCAAACCCTGCATTTTAGCATTGTTTTACCTCATTCTCTCTATTGTAGCATATACTTTTTTTTTTAATAGCTAATTTATTCAGAGTCAGTTGCAGTCGTGATGACTTGCCTGTGCTGGCATAAAATTTTTGCCAGCACAGGCATAAAATTAGCGGGTCAGTGCATTTTTTTTCAACGTGGGTTAACCCGCTAACAATAGGCAAGTGATGACATCATCAGCGCGACGAAACACGACCACATAAACAATGGAAAGGAGCAGGGGAGACGTGGACACGGTTTTCTGTACCTTGTACTTTTGTCCCTCTTTAAAAATGTACAAACTCGATGCTGATGATACAAAGGCGGATGGAGTTTGTTGCTGAGATGGCAAAGAGTCGCATAAGTTACAGACAGAGCAATATTATGACGTGAGACTGTTACGCCGACGTCATGATGTAAGTTAGCGGGTCGACCCGGGTGTGATGTTCCCACTGAAGCTGATCGGAGGCGAGCAAATAAAAACCCATGTCGCTTGCAGGGTAAGTCGACCTGGGTCGAAATACCGATTAAACCCTTTCAGACTGATTGTTGGAGCTGATTGTTGCCGGGTTTAAACGGGTTTTTTGGCCAGTCTGAAAGGGGTATTTGTAATGTCACTCCGTGTCTTCTGTGTTTTTTTCGTGCATCTCGCTGCAACCCAGTTTGCCCTCTGGAACACTAATAAAATTGAATCTTGATTCTGATTTCAACTTTTAGTTCAATCAGATTTCACATTTGAGGCCTTAAGTAACTCAAATCAGAACACGAAGTTGGGCCACCTTGGTTTGGGATTTTTGACCCACTGCTCCACTTTTAAGAGGGCTACAGAGTCCTGGAAAACCTGGAAAATGATGGACCAATTTTCCAGTCATGGAAAACATATGAAAATGAGAGAAAAAGTTAAATGTCCTGGAAAAGCTTGACTTGTCCTGGAAAATTAGTTGTCCTCCCTCTGCTTCTCTCTTCCTTGTTAGTGAAACAGGTTAAAAAATTTGCGCACAGCCTACATGTCTGTTCTCAGCTGTTAAAATTGAGCTGCAGAGTTGCTCTGCCTCTAACCAGCACAGCGCCCTATGTGACACTACCAGCCAATCAAATTTGCATGTTCCCCCAGAGCGGCTCTGCTACCCAGTGTTTCCATATGACTTTGTTGCAACTTTTCAGACCCCAGTAAAGCCTATTTTTTCCTCAAAGATAGCCCAAAACTAGCGACTTTGGGTTAAAAGTGTGTTGCTGTATTGTGTATCAAATGAGAGGTTTTTAATCTCCTCTCTCTGTCTCCTCTGTTGAGTGACAGACACGTCCTGGAAAAGTCCTGGAAAATAATTTCTAGTAAGGACTGGGAACCCTGTAAAAACAAAAGCTAAGGATCATTATGAATCCACGCAAACTCTGTGACCTTGTTGTTAAGTCCATCAGTATTCCATGGACAGATAAACTGCTTCTCATTATGAATTGGTCCACTTTATGCATGAACACAGCCTGCAGGTTACCACCGGTTAACATGCAGTTTCACCTGAGCCCCATAGATGGCGTCAAGAACTTACCCGGCTGCCTCCTGCAGGAACATCTTATACCTCACAGGCATGAATGAAGAGTGCAGAAGACAACTGTGGTGCCTTATAGCTTATCTGTAATACTCCTTTGGGTGCCAGTAGTAAGAAATGATGAAGGGAAGATGGTGAATAATTGAACACTTTGAGATTGGGAGGCATGACCTGTCGATGTTTTATATAGAAGTACCTGCCGGATAGAAAAAGTATAAGAGCATCTAGGAATGTTTCTCTGGTTATGCTGTTTTTATAGTCCTTGTGGTGCCGACAGCTGTTTTGCTTGGTACATGAATTGAATGTCTTTGTTGTTCATTTCCTTTCTAAGCTGTTATTCCATTATTTTTCTTGCTTTTTGTAACCGCAGAGTGAAATCAGGTAGGACAAAGAATGGATTGAAATCATTTTTAGTGTAAAAAAAAACAACAGAAAGAAGCATAAACCTCACCACGCAGAAGTCTTCCAGCTATTTCAGAGGATGTGTGTCGTAAACAAAGCACAAATAGAACAAACTCAGCTCAGATTGTTGTTTCAAAGGCCTGTCTACAAAAGGTCTCTCCTGATGCTGTGGCCTCAGCGGGACCGCGGCTCTGTTTTAGCCATTTGTAATGCAGACTGTAATCATTGTGCCTCTGTGCACCGTCAGCCGTTCTCAGCGTGCTGGAGGCACCCGGTCCTGTCTCCGCTCTATCAATGGGCCTCATTGTCCCCGGGAACCTTGTCTCTCGCCTATATTCTCTCTCTCTCTTTCTCCGTCTGTCACTTGTGACGCCAGGCTCCAAGAAAAAAGGCTCGCTATCAGCTTTCTTTCAAACTAATAAGCTAATCTGTAACAGCAGGGACTTTTGTTTTGTGCGTTATTTTCATTTATTCCCATGTTTATGCTATTGTGCAGCTTATTGTGGAGTTTATAGTGATCATACTAGCTAAGTTTGGGTCTTTAATGTAAGTGCCATGCTTGTCTTTGGAGTTGAGGGATTTCTTACCTCAATTGAAAATACAGCTGAAGAAAGGCCATACATGAGGGAACTTTAATCTGGCCCTTTAATGCGTATTTTATGAAGTTTTTTTGCACTTGTGCTCCTGACAAGCTGTCAATGAAACGATCCTGTAATGTTCTGCTACAATGACCTTCAGTTCAGACATTTTCCTTGTCTAGTGAAGGGACGAGGGGTCCTGAGTGGGTAAAACTACAGCTCTGTTCATACTGCAGTTTCAAGCTGTAATTTTTCCCTGTAACTTTTTGCCATGACTGTTAATACTGTGGAGGCAGAATGGGGAAATAAGTTTGCCCTCGCTTGGTTTGTCTCTGGAGGTAGCATCAGAGGTGAGATATTGGTGAGAGCAGCGCTCAGCATGTGTGTGGCTTTGTCGTGCCCTCTCGTGCCCCCCAGAGCTGAATTACACTGTAAATTGACACCAGTATCGCCTCTCTGTAGACTTAATGTCAGTGTCTTAAAATATGCTTATGGTGAAGCTCCTATGTGGAAGGTCTGTGCATTTGTTCTATGAAGAAGGACTTTGGTGACCCTGAAGAAACCACGCTTTAGCTGGCAGGACATTTAGAGTCTTGTTCTAGTTCATTTTCACAATGTGCTGCTTTAAAACTCTGACGTCAATACACCTTAAAGCTCCATCTTTCCCCTTAACTCAGGTTCATGCGCTCATTTTGATGACTTCTGAAGTATGTTCATAATCACTAATGTTCTAAAAGTAGGGATGTGCGATAACGGTATAGGCAGATATTGCAATTTTTGTAGATATTTACATTACTTCTTCTTCTCCATCTTATGAAGTAGGAGAAGAAGAAGAAGCTTGATAAGTGCACTATCACGCAGAGGTGACATTAGACAGCAAAAAAACTCAAAAGAGCATAGGATGGGATCTTTTAGATGATATAAACATGATATGAATTCACTGATCAGACTTTAAAAAATTCTCCTGAATGTTGATTTAAAATAGTCAGAAAATCGATGTGCATCTACTGATGTAATGTAACATTGAAAATAAACAAAAAAAGAGCGTTTTTCACAGCCTCGCAGGAGAAAAGTCACTTTTCCATCAATATGTATGCCTTTTCCTTTTGCAAAACATTAAAATTAGAGAAATAACTAATTTAGCAACCAATCCCAGACATTTTAATTGATTTATTGGGGCTTTTTTGTCCTTAATTAATAATGAAGAGACATTGGATGGACCTGGAAAGGGCGAGAGAGAGCAGGGGAAGACTCTACTGGGCCCCCCTTGGACAGATATGAAAACTTTCAAACCCCACCGCCCTTCACGATAGAAATCAATTAATAATTATATATTTATATTCTTATATTTTTTTAATTTATCTCCAACATTCTTTGGGGAAAAAAAGCACAGAAAAGCAAAACAATAGGAAACAATGATATATGGTAAAGCATGTTTGCTCCCCCCGCCATCATACTGGCATCCCCCCAAAAAAATTTTGTGTTCATATCAAAAGAAATTAACCTGCAAATTGGTCACAAAGTACAAAAGTATTGTCACTAGAAGGAGAAGGAGGTAAGAAATTAACAACATAAGTTCATTGTTCAAACAGTCTTTGTAAGAAGCTCAGAGAAAGTCACAAATCATCTTTAATGTTCAGTTTTGATTTTTGCCTAATTCTGTCTGAAGCGCTGTGCAGTATTTTCCTATTTTCCCCTCCAGACCTCTTTTAATCCTTTCTGGTATTTTTCCTTTTTAAGTTACAATCACAGATAGAAAACAGTGGCTGAATCTGCAGAAACAGGAGCCTGAGTGTCATAAATAAACTGCAGTATCTTCTAACCCAGCCTTGGTGGACCTCGGGTTGGCACCGTGTTCCCCTTTCAGCCTCTCTCTTCCTGCCTGAACCAGCAGGCCAGGTGATAAACAGTGCCAGATGTTAGAAACCCGGCAGACGAGAGAGGAGGGGGAAGACGAGGGGGAAAATTCACCCCTGCTCTCTCTCTCTCTCTCTCTTTTCTGGTTGCCCTCCCCCACTTAAAGCACCCTCCTCCCCTTTGACAGTGGTTGGAAAATGTGTCTTTGATAGAGAAAAAATATATTTACACTGGGACCCGAGCCCTTCACCAGCTCCCAGAGGGGCCGGGGGAGTGGGGGAAGGGAAGGTGGTGTGTTTTTTTTCTGTTTTTGTTTTTGATGGATGGAGATGGGTTTCTCTTAAAGGGCCTGTAGATCACCACCAACAACCGGGTGAGAGCGAGCACTGCGGATGCTTCCTCTGACATCAGGGCCATCGTAATGGAGGTTTACTTCCTCAGTCGCCCCTCGGGAATCATTTCCACTTTTCTTTTAACCTGAATAGAAAAAAAACACTCCAGGTTGAAGTTTTCACTCATAATTTTATGTTTTTACTGAGGTTGTCATTGATACTGTTTGGTATAATCAAAAACAATACAGCCTTTTTATTTGTATCGTATCAAACATGCCAAATAATACAGAAAATTATAAAAAATACAACTTTTACTCAAGAAAGGTGCTCATTTATTGGCTGTCCTCATTTATATGTTTTTAACATTTTTTTTTTATATTTCTATTTTTTTTATTTTCATATACATATCTATCTATCTTTTTCTCTCTTTTCCTTTTTTTCCATCTCTCTTTACCTCACTACCAGAGGCCAGATGAACTTATGTTATGATTCTTATTACTCTTTTTTTTAACTGTTTTTATTGTCTTTTTGAACATAAACAACAAGATACAGCAATCGTCTAATAAACTTATATACACAGTTTCACACACAGTCACCTGATTTCCCACAAATTATCAAGTAAATAAATAAATAGCACATCTTAAACAAAACACAAAGGATAAAGAAATGCAGACATACAGTTCGCACGAAAAATGTACAGTGAAATTAAACATAAATAACTTATATATACATACATATATATATATACATACACACACATATAAATACATAAATACATATGAATTATATAAACAAGAGAGAGAAAAAAGGAGGGGATGCACAACACATTCATGTTATGATATTCTCTTTTCCTAATGTTCTGATGTTGTCCGTTCCATGACTCATCCAAAGAACCCAACTAACCTTTCTTCATTCGATTGAAATAATCGATAAAGGGTTGCCAAATGTTTTACAATTCCTCTCCTGTTTTTTCAAGCAGAATTTATTTTCTCTAGCTCCAAGTGTGCCATTACATCTCTCATAAGATCTAAATATGTTGGTGCGGTCTTGTGCTTCCAGTTAAGAAGAATCGATCTTCTTGCAATCAAGCGTAAAAATTAAACCATTTTGTGTTCTGCACTATTTTTTATTATACTAGGGTCGACAATTCCTGCTGTTATTCTTCTTATTACTCTTGTTATTATTTTGTTGTTACTCTTTCTCGTGGACTGATAAAAGAACCAGAAAAATGAAGGAAAAATTGTATGAATGTGGTTTGATATTGAGGAGATCTACAAGTCTGCCACAATACTGTACACTTTGGGTGTTATTTCTGTATGTGTTTATTTATTTATTTTCTTTTTCTTTCTCTCTTTCTTGCTTAGTCTTGAATTTGTGTTTACACTTTTGTGTGATTTTTGTTTTAGATATAGACGTAGACTTAGACAAACTTTATTGTCATTCAGTGTGTAGCAGATGTATACAGAATTAGATTTGTTTGTGTAGGCTACAGTTTACAGATTTCACGTATAATATAAAGACAAGTACATAATAAGGTGCAAGTTATTATAAAAAATGTGCAAGAAAATTCTGAATATAAATCTCTATTTATTAAATATTTAATATCAACTATGTACAAAAGAAAAAGAAGTAACAGTCACTATATATCAGTAAATTTTATCAGTAAATGAAATTGGTACACACTGTGGCAAATAGAAATAAAAATAAACATATGTTAAAAAAATAGACTGGTGCTCAGGAGAGGAGTGAAACTATCAAAGATGCAAAAATGTTGGAAAACGAAATAAATCACATACATGTGCTCACTTTCCACTTTATTAGTGGTGCATTCAGTTGACTCGGATGTGAGAATTGGTCACATCTCTCTTCAACGTGTTCCAGTTACAAACTGGTAAAATCCAACTTCCAAGATCAACTGGAATGCACCATAAGTACAAAATAACTAATCAGCCAATCACATGGCAGCAACTCAATTCATTTCGGCATGTAGACGTGGTCAAGACGACCTGAAGTTCAAACCGAGCATCAGGATGGAGGAGAAAGGTGGTTTTAAGTGACCTTAAATGCAGCATAGTTGTTGGTTCCAGATGGTCTGGTTCGAGTGTTTCAGAGAGTGGTCTGAGGAAGAGAAAATTTTCAGTGAATACAGTTGTCTTTGTATTTTTTTCATCCTCAAAAACCCAACTTGTAATGAGAGAGCTTCAGCTAATGTGGTTCTTCTATCAGTACAGGTTTGGTGTAAAATAGTGAACGAGCTGTAAATCATTCTGTGTGTATGTGTGTCCATAGAAGGGCCCTCATGGTCTGGACGGGGCAGTGGAAAAATATTTTCAGAAGGGGGAGAATGCAGCGAGCAGGTTTTCTTTAAGCAAAGGTAGAAGATGTCTTTAAAAGAAGGAGTGGGGGAGGAATCTGGCCCGAAAGGTTCAGGGTTTGAGGAGGTTAAGGGGACTACCAGAGCTCCACAGTCAGATTAATTAGACTGAGAGGAGTGAGGTATTAAAGAGAGAAAAGTTCGATTTTTCAGGAGGTTTGGTGTTAAGAGGCAGCCGTACAGTGCAGCCTTTTGATGCCAGCCTGGCCCAGGGGTCTTTGTATTAAAAGTTTTCTCCTCAATTAGGACGACCACTTGACATAAGTGGGCCAATTACATGATGGAGTAGGAGACGGCCAAAAGAAATATTGTCAGGAGAAATTAGCCCACCTGAACCAGAGACAGGTTCTTCTTCTTCTCCTCTCCTGAAGTGCACTTTTCCTCGCAGCTTGTGAAAAGGAGCTTTTATTTGGAGTCTGGCACAGAGGCTGGAGGGAGGCGGGGAGCAGAGCCAGAGGTTGTTGTTTTTATTCATAATTTCCAGAGTTGCACATGCCAATGCCAATAGCTGTGTTTGCTCCAGCCGTCTACAGAAATGATTTATTTTGACTGTATCACATCTGAGCAGGTGCACACAGCTGAACTATTTGGATAGAGATGTCAACTGTCGGTGAACTGCGAATAAATAAAATGAAGAATTCTGATGCGGTCACGTTTGTATGCATTTCAGTACAGGTTGTGGTAAATAAAGCATCGCCAGGGATTTCTCAGAGGAGCTGAAGTGAAGGCATGTGCAGGAGTTCCTATTCAGGAGCTCATTCATTCTCTTATGAGAATGTGGAAAGTATTCTGATTTTT
Source organism: Cetoscarus ocellatus (assembly GCA_037902135.1). Classification (NCBI taxonomy): domain Eukaryota; kingdom Metazoa; phylum Chordata; class Actinopteri; order Labriformes; family Labridae; genus Cetoscarus; species Cetoscarus ocellatus. Next base: position 344,789 of record JBAMNC010001148.1, read on the forward strand.
AAATATCACAGGTTTTTGCCTTAAATCTGGTTTATGCATATAGTATGTTTACAATCGCATATGTTTAAAAAAATCATCTTCAAAGATGCTCTGACTGAGCTCCTGCCTCTTAAAGGCTCCCTTCCCCATGTGAGACTAGTCCAGTCTGATTGGTTTACAGGTCAGATCAGCACAGCTCGGCGCCATGTTGTCAACAACTCTGTATTCATTCTAACATCTATGCCAGGGCTGGGAAACTTTTTTTTACAGTGAGGCCCACATAAGATTTGCCATTATATTGCCATAGGAACAAATTGTGGCACTTGTAGCCTGTTTTTTTTTTTCATAATAACAGTTGCTTACAATTTAATGTGAGGAACAGAAAAGTTCTCTTAGGGAAATATATCAAGATTTATAGGTTTTGTCTTAAGTTTAAGGTAGTAATACTTCATTTAATGAGCTAAACAGAAATTGGGCAGGTTCCGGCTCCTTTTTAGTACGTAACTGAGGTTTTTTTCTGATTTTTTTTTAAGTATATTGTCACATACTGATGCATTTAGCACTAAATGTTAACTCTTTAAAGCCTGAAACACAAATTATAGCCAGAAATTTCTAAGTTTTTGGAGCTGAAATGTTTATTTCACTTTCTACTGAAATCCAGAAAAATCTAAATTTCCATAAAATTTAACATATATATTTTTTGTATCTAATGTGATACATTAGGTGTTTTTGGCAATTGATAGTCCACTTGAGGATATTTTTTAATCTTATTGTATTCAGATGTTTTTAGTAGTTTGTTGATCATATTGATTTGATAGAAGTATCATAAAGTATCAAATATGATACAACAGGCTTTAAGGGGTTAAGCATAAGAAAAACATGGACAGACAATTAAGTCCTATTTTATCGCAAAATATTTGTATTTCTATTTTTTTCCAGCAGCTGTTGCCATGTTTCTGTGTGAATAGGTTGTTTTAATATTTGAGACCGACTGATATTGAGGGTCCCATGTTGTCCCTGGACTGCCGTTCGCCCACCCCTGTACTACACCCCTGCACAGTACACTCATGTACTCTGCAATGGACTTGCTACCATGAGCCAATGAGATTAATCTGACTATGAAACAATGGTGTGATGTCACACTGGTAGGTCCATTCAGTGTGGCTGGGGTAACATCACATTTTAAGCAACTGCTTGTACCATAAAGAGGAGAAGAGGGAGAAGTCCTGGTGCTATGGACATTTTGTCTTGTTCATAGAAGTGCTCTATTACATAGAGGAGACAAAGTAAACACACTGAAGGGCACCAGGAGTCAAAAAAGCAAAATATAGGCTCTTTTTGCTTCACCTTATGATGAATGTCCACATTTAAAAATGTACAGCGTCATTAAGTTTAGAATTAAATTATGTTTTGCTTGTTTCACATCTATTCCTTATGAAGACAACTTGTCCCACTGACAGGATCAGGTCAATTAGAGTACAGAAAATATCTTCTTATAACCTGAAACACAAGATAGAACGTTCAGTATATGCTATACAAAATATTTCTTGCTAGTCCATCTGGAAAAGGGCCCATATAAGTGTTTGGTAATGGGCAGAACCTTTCAGGCGAATACAGCAGGTGATTGTACGATCATTCTGTCAGTCACATTCACTATGGACCAATCAAATAATGTAACAGGCAGTATCTACTGCTATGGTGTAAAATACAAAATGTAAACCACTATGTAGAACAAACTCTCACCAAAACCTGTCAGAAGTGGAGCGAAAATATCCCTCAGACCAAGAAGTGCTTCATTGTTGTTTTACACTTAAAGAAAGAAATATGGTCCAGATCTGATGAAACTGCCACTGATGCTGTTAGCATCTATGCTAGTCTCTGTACACGTGGTCACTACCTGTTGTCATCACGCTCATAGCTCCCGCCTCTTCCTGCTTGACCAAACCCTAGCATAGATTGGAGGTTGGCAGGATGGATCAGCCTGATTACAGACTTTGAATTAGGCAGATCCAGCTGCGGTGCAAGGTAAGACTTCTTATTCTCAACTACAAATGTCAGCACTGATATTGGCGAAGTTTTGGAATATTGGCGTATTTCATATCAGAAAAAGTCCAGTATGATGCATCCCTACACAAAACCTCAGTGTTCATTACACGTCTCGCTCGGCAGCTTTGACATTTTCAATAAATGTGTCCTTATATCGCCTCCAGATCTTCAAGACTGCACATGTTCAAACGGCCTTCAGGAGCTGCTAGAGTCACCTCTGTCATTAATTCTGACAACCTTCATCTCTGTCATCATTGACTTCTTTGTTCTTTTATTCTGTCCTCACACATACTCTTTGAAATACTTTTCTTAGGGCATTAGCTGCGTTTTCAGCCCAATTATACCTCCACTTTCCCTCTCAGACTCTGAGTTAAATTTCCACATTAATAGGTTTAGCTGATGTGAGAGCACAGCTGATTATGTTCAAGAAAAGTTGAATTATTTATATCACAGAACCATTGATCAAAAGGTGCAATCATCATTCGTGAGAAACCTGCATTAAGCTCTTTTCTATCTGCGCTAATGGCTGTCTTTACGGTGGCACTGTGGCTTGAGGAAAGCCTTCCCAGAAGAGTTGAAGCTGTTAGAGCTGAAAAGGGGCAAACATCATATTAAACCCTCTGGATTAAGAATGGGATGCCACTCAAGATCATATGTGTGTGAAGGCAGACGAGAGAATACTTTTGGCTAATCAGAATCAGAAATACTTTATTAATCCCCAAAGGGAAATTCAGTTGTTTCAGTTGCTCTTATACATAGTATAGTAGCAGGAATATCAAAAGACCTTGAAATGGATAAAATACATTTAAATAGATAAGAGCATAAAATTAAGTAAAAAATAAGAAGGCAGGTTGCAACACACAGAATCTTTAAGCTATACTTGAACTTATGAAGGAAAAAGAAATAAAGGGAGACTATGAACAAGGCCAGGGCATTTACTCTACAACATTACCAATATTTACAATATGATTACAAACAATGTAGTGTATTTCCTGGGGTGCATCTGAGTAAACCACTTTAGAGAGCTGCTGAATTTACTTTAATCATTGGTGAGCTTGTATTTGTCATATTTCATATCGCTCCATTGTCTGGATGGGGAAAAACAATTGTACGTGTAGTTTGAGTCAGCTGGATGATTATTCCTATCGTCTACTTCCTTCAATGTGAGCGGGTCAGTCTCACTCCCTTTAACTTAGAATTATCCTCATCATAGTTACTGTACGCTTTTTTCTTAGTGCACAGCGGGGATTAATTGATTAGCACATGTTCAACCAAAGAAAACGAGCCAATCAGTGAAATCTCCTGCTGCTCTGCCTGCTGAGACACCTGTTGAATGACTCAAACCCTGAATCATGGTGATTATTATTCTGCTTGGTATTCAGAGTTTTGCCTCCTCGGCCCCGTGGAGCTCCACTCTGATGTTTTGATTCTCAGCATAAACGGTTCTCTGGAATCAGAATCTCTTGCAATTGGTCATCAAGTTTGAATCACGTATGTAATTTCATGTACAGAATGATCAGGAGAATTTTTCATCATGAAATTACCCACAATTCAAAGCTGAACTTCTGTGATTGAAAAGTAGGACTCCTGTTGGCTGCTGGGTTAGCTTCTGCATGAAACTTAACTGTAAAGTGATAAAAGTGCAACATGATACCTATTAAACTTTTGTTTTATTTGTAGTTATGCAAACTGAGAGCATGCCTAACTGGTTTAACTTGACTTCATTAAATCCAAGACACAAACCAACCAACATTTATTAACCTGATAGGAAGACACTGTAGATGCACGATCCAGCATGCTTCTTTTTCATGCAGGGGAAAAATGGACTAAATGTCCTCTAAAACCTAATACTTGAAACTAACAACAAGTAAAATGGAGTGTAAGTATGTTAAGATAATATAAATATCACATTAAATCGGTGCTCAGATTTAAGAAGCCTACTACTGTACACAGATTATAAAATAGTTTTTAGCAGCCTCATTGAAAAAAGGCACCTTTTTAATCAAAATGTGACTTTTTCTTTAGTAAAGCATTAAAAATCAACAACTACCTTTTCCAACAGCCATTAATTAACAAGGTTTTTTAGATATGTCTAAATAAATTTAACCTGCAAATTGATTTTTTACACATTTCAGTACGAAAACATTTCCAACAAGTTTTTGCAGTACAGTCAATCAATCCACTCTTTCATTTGCTGCAAAATTAAAGTGAGAAATATGGCTGCAGGTCTTATTTTTTCAAGCTTAAATTCTTTGGTTAATACAGCAGAATGTAGAAGCTCTTCTACAGATTTGTTATTTTTAATGCTAAAACATAATTATTATTTTTATCCAAAAATTTCCAAATTAACTCTTCAACAGATAAAACATAAAAATAGTAAAACTCATTATTTTTTCTTGATTAAAATGTTATATACTAGTTATTTACTTTCACTCCTGAACAGAAAAATTAGTTGAATGTGGTTGAATGTTCTACTTGATGAGTTTCTGGCTTCTCAGAGAAGCTCAGTGAGCTCAGATATGGGCATAAAAAGGTGAAGGTGAAATAAATACAACAATGCAACAAGAAATAATTGAAGTTTTTAGTTCTAAACAACTTTTTGATTGAAGTTTTGAAATCAACATTTTGATAAATTTAATGTAGGCTTCTCTGTAAATGGACTTCTTCTACCATAGTTTTTCACAGTTGCATTCCAGCAGAAGTAACAATCACAGTTGTTTGTAAAAGTAAAAAAAATCTGTCATTGTTATGGTCCAACAATCCCTGAAGAAAAGTATCAGGAGGCAGCAAAGTCTGAATGGAGGGGCTCTGATTCTGTTGTTTTTGTCCGTCCAGCTCACAAAAACAATAAGCTTGGAGTCACTGCTGGCTGTGAAATACTGCAGAAGATCATTTAATTATGTTGAGTCATCTCAGTCATCTGTTTTTCAAAGTATAGCTCAGTGTTTACAGGAATGAGCCAATTAATATCTTTATTAGCATATGTTTAGACATACTGAGATTGTCTTTTTAATTATATGTCTGACTAATGGAAACAAATAACGCTCATTGTTTCACAGATGAATACACTTAGGCTAATTGCAGCCACAGCTTTTCAGGTGGACTAATGCAAATATGTCAGTAGCCTTAATTATTGCTTTTGTTTGATATATTTGTATCTAAAAACAAAGTGTTAATTAGGAGTGTCCCCAAGCTATGGATTTATATAGCTGAATCTGATTGTGTTTGACTTTGCTTTTCTTTCTTTGCTTTTCTTTCCAAGTTCTTGTTTGCATCTTAACAGAGAAAACAGGTAATGGAACATTTTTTCCTGTAGACATGAAATAACTTATTTAATGGTAGATTCTTTTAAACATTCTCCCTCTTCAAGGCTTCATAAAAGTGAAGATATTAAAGTTTTATACTTGCCCTTAAGGCAAAGCGAGTTTATTTGTGTCAACACGAGGCAATTCAAAGAACTTGACATCGAAACCTGACATTGTGAATCATTGATGTGTTTTGTGCAATCAACCAGTGCTAGTAAAGAACATGGTCAAGTGGTGTTGTTGAAATGCTGTGCGTGATCCGTGCAGTCTAGGGACTTTTAATGTATTTAAGTTACACTCTCACTCATCACTTCATAGGTACACCTTGTTTTAACCAGGTTGGACCCCCTTTTGCCCCAATTCTTCAGCGCTAAGATTCAGCAAGAGATTTTGGGCCATGCCTCCATGATAGCATCACACAGTTGCTGCAGATTTGTCGGCTGCACAGCCATGATTCAAGTCTTCCATTCAACCACATCCCAAATGTGCTCTACTGGATTGAGATCTGGTGACTGTGAAGGCCACTGGAGGACAGTGAATTCATTGTCATGTTCAAGAAACCAGTTTGAGATGATCTGAGCTTTGGGACATGGTGTGTTATCCTGCTGGAAGTCTCCATCATAAGATGGTACACTGTGGTTGTAAAGGGATGGACACGGTCAGCAAGAATACTCAGGTAGGCTGTGGTGTTGAACGATGCTTGATTGGTACTAAGAGGTCCGAAGAGAGTTGAGACCACCACTAGCCTGCGCTGTTAATGCACAGCAGGTTGGATCCATGCTTTCATGATGTTCACACCAAATTCTCACTGTACCATCTGAATGTAGCAGCAGACATGTAGATTCAACAGACCAGGCAACATTTTCCAATCTCCTATTGTCAAACTTTGGAGAGCCCATGTAAATTAAAGCCTCAGTCTCCTGTTCTTGGCTGATAAGAGTTGCACCCAGCATGGTATTCTGCCGCTGTTGCCAGTCTTCTTCAAGATTTATGTTGTGTATTCAGAAGTGGTCTTTTGCATAGTTAATAAGTCACTGTTGCCTCTCGATCTTCTCAAACTACTGGAAGAGAAGATGGTGAAGGTGTTGTCACCCAAAGAATTGCCATGGGTATTTTCTCCTTTTTTGGACCGTAAACCCTAAACATGGCTATGCCTGAAAATCCCCGGAGATCAGCAATGTCTGCCCATCTGGTATCTACAACCGCACCACTTTCAAAGTCACTTAAATCCCCTTTGTCTCCATTCTAATGCTTGAATTCAGCTTCAGCAGTTCTTCTTCACCATGTCTGCATGCCTAAATGCATTACGTTGCTGCAATGTGATTAGCTAATTAGCTGCTTGCGTTAACAAGTAGTCGAACAGGTGTACCTGAGTGTAGATGTTGAATACAAGTGGACTGAGGATAGAGCCTGGGGGAACCCCTGGTGTATTTTTTATCTGCTCAAATGTTTTCTGAGTCAGTGCTACACAGCCCTCGTGTTCCTGTGGTTTTTCTTTTTTTAAACATAGCACCGTCTATTGCTTGACCTGTCGACCTAAATAATGGCCAATCAAGGATGGATGACAACACATAAATAAAGCTGTATTTCTCATGCTAGGTTTCTAAAAGTTTGGTTAAATTGACACCACACTTGGATTTATACTGGCTGTTGCTTCCCCGTATTAGATCTCCAGTTATTATGATGACAACAATGAGCATTTACGTCTTATTCTGCCAAATGAGGAAAACTTGAAGCTGTTCTGGACATGTGTGAGGAACAGCTTCTGAAAATTTTAGGGGCAGATTGTCTTACAATATCCTACAAATACCATATATCATCCATCTATCTAATTCCATGCTTTATATGCTGACCCATCACATTCACCCCCCAGTCTTCCTCCTCTTACCCTGAATAACTGAACTGCCCTGGCCTGCCCTTTGGCCTGACCTCCCTTGTGTCCCCCGCCCCCCTGTTTAACCACCGGCCCCAGGACCAACACCACCAAGCTCTGCACAGAGGAGCAGCACATTTCCCACCCCCCCCCCCCCAAACACACTAACCTCCATCATTCCCCCACGTCCCGCAGACCAGGAATAACTACCCCACAAAACCACGCACGAGTGTCAAAACATGACCCCAGTGGCTGCGCTCGTGGTATCCAAGCCCCTGAATCATTTCACGAGGAAAAGGTCCCGGCTTTCACACTTGCATTGGCTCCAGCAGCGCACAAATACCTACGGGAACTCAACTCAGATTGAGAAGTCACCTAAATGCCAACCATGCAGGAGTCGTGCCGGGGTGGAGTTGCCCTAGGAATTGCAGGTTCAAGACGCCCCGGTAGGGTAGCCGTCTTTCAAACGTGAGGACAGTTGGAGCAACAGATGAGCAGCGTGTTAACGGCGCCGTAATTGCTCCCAAAGTGCCAACAGCTCACAGAGTTATAGTGAAACTTCACATCGGCCTTGTCAGGAGTGTTTTCCTTTTCTTTTCAGCACGGAGGCAGACAAAGCAGCACATTGTGTCTCCTCTCTGTGTTCTGTCTTTCTCTGATGTGACGATGAAATGGTACAGATTTGATATGCGATGGTATTTGAAAGCAGATGGGAGGAGGCTGCACGAGCAAACTGTGATCATGATAAAGGTTCAAGGCCCAAACATATGCCCCTTTAAAAGGAGACCAAACAGCTGCTAAAACCCACGTGCTACCACTACTAGAGCTATTTTTACACATGTTCTGCTGAAAGTTATGAGAAAATTTCAGAAAATGCAGCCCCTGACAAATAGATAGATAGATAGATAGATAGATAGATAGATAGATAGATAGATAGATAAACAGACAGACAGACAGATAGATGGATGGATGGACGGATAGCTAGGTAGATAGATAGATAGATAGATAGACAGATGGATAGATAGACATAGGATGAACTTTACTAAAAGTCAAAGACATCATTGCGAGTGCTGATGCTTTTGTCATTTGGATTCTATACATTTTTTGAGCAGAGCATGTAATTACTTTAAGAAGAGCTTGTATATCTGAACTGTACAGACTTTATACTCAGGCTCTCTGTCTCTGTCACTGCTGGGATGATGGAAAAAGTACAACTAAAGATTAGGGATGCACGATATTGTATTTTTGCCGATATGCCGATATTTTTTAATTAATTATCTCTGATATTGATATTTCTGGTCAAGAGCACAAGCTCTGAACTTAACAAAAATGGACTTGTTTCTTTCAGTGTTGCAGTATATTTTTGCGAGGAACAGATGTAAAAAAGAAAAACAGCATTTAATTCTTGCAAAAATTAAACCCTTGATTTTTAAATGTACCCATGCAGTGATGAGAAGGTGCATTAGTATTTTACATTTGTGTAATTTGCCTATATTCCAGCTGGTATATGGCCGATATGCATGGCCGATATATCGGTTGTAAATATCTGCAAAAACTTCAGTATCTGCTGATACCGATACTTATCTTTTTGGGCTGATATCGGCCGAATAGATAATATCGTGCATCCCTACTAAAGATAAACTTACTGTTGAAAATTGCATGTATGCACTCTTTCACACATGCTCTGGCTGTACTGTAGTTGTAAATATATTTGACTCTGCACGATGTGTGAAACTGGAGGACTGTCGAGGCCCACAAGAGCACTCGATGATACTGCAGTATCAAAGTGTAAATTCTTTTACAAGCACTCTTTTGGTATCAAATACTAATACCAAATGAGCACTCCAACCAAATATATATGAAATACAAAAATGTTGACTTAAATTTTGTCTACTAAAATGTTGTGGAATTTCATCAACTAAAACTGAACTAAAATTAAAACAATTTAGATGACTAAATTTTGACTAAAACTAAAAGATATTTTAGGCAAAAGACTAACTTAAACTAAACTAAACTGTCAAAATTAACACTGTTTAATAGCTTCCAGCTAACATTCCTGCAGCTTTTGCTGCGAATCACAAAGGTCAGATACTGTGTGTCTTGCTAATAAGAGGCGCAAAATAGCTCACTTAATCTCGTGTGTAAAAATTAAATGTCAGCTTGAATGGTTTTTGAAAACGAGGTGGCAATTTATTCTTATCACAAGGCCATGTTAATGTCAAATTAGCTTTAATGAGCATGTCCTTGATTTTAATCAATCATGTAACGCACTCTCTAACCGCTAGTCCGCTGGCTCGACTCCTTCACTAATCGAAAATGTTGCCTGATGATTTTGCCTGTTTGAGTCTCCAGGTACTGTTTGAGCCTGAGACTCACCAACATGTCCTTTTAATTTGTGGCTTTCTAAATAGGACCAGAAACCCATGAATACATTTGCTTTCTATTAACCTCCAGCGTCAACATGAGACGTTCCTCAAGGCCTGTAAAGATTTGATTAGTGGGTTTTGAAATATTGCATATTTGGGTGGTTGTCGCTGGAGGACATGCTGTTTTAAATGCCAGTCCCAGTGTTGGGATATGCATGCTTGAAATATTTTGATAGCTCAGTAGATGATTGATTCTCAGAGGGAGTCTCCATGCGCTCCGTTGCCAGGCATGTGCACGTACAGAATGTACCATAATGCGTGTGGTTAATGTGGGCAGATCTTCCAGTCTGTGTGTAGGCTAAGTTGATGAGCCCTGTCTCCTCGTGTGGCTTCTCTAATCTCTGCTCACCAGACACGTGATGTGTTTTTGCCGCTCATTTGTTCGAGGAAATTGGCTTTTTCTCGTCAGAAACCAGACGAGTGATTATACGGTAGATCCCCTCTCTAGGTCAGTGTGTTTTTGGCTGCTTTTAAACCCTCACTTTTGAATTAGATAGTGCTTGATTGCGAAATAGAGCTCCTTGATATTCAGGTTGTCTTTTAGATAAATGCAGGACAGAGCAATATTATGACAAAACAGGAGAGTGCCTGAGCTTTTCACTTTACTCTTAAGCTCATGGCTGGATGTGCAGTCTGGTTGATGCACACAGTTTGTAGAATCATCACAGATTGCCCCTAAAACCCACCTCAACCTCGCTTTCAAGATTTAATCAGCGTAGTGGGGCTGAGTGGCTGGAAAAAGACAGACGTGGGCTTGGAATCTGTGGAAACCATTAACTTAAAGGCATGTCTTCTAGGCCTCCTCTCACTTTCTGCAGCACAGCCCCTCAACTCGGGCAAACAGTGGACTTCTTGGGCACCATCTTGATCTATAAAGTGCAAATTCACAGCTTGAAGCCAGATGATATATTACTTAAATGTCTGCTACTGGCCATTCTGACTGGCGGCTGAGTAGGTGGACGGATAGTCATGTCCAGAACAAATGGCCTCACATAGGGAAAAATGTAAATGTGTGGGCTGGTTAGATAAGGGATATATGATACCCAATGTTAATGTCTTTATTTCACTCCCACATCTATGGATTCATTACAGAGCTAAGGTCATAGAGGTTGTAAAAGTTATAATAATTATTTACATAATTTTTCCTCTTAATTTTGAATAGACCACTCAATCAGTACTTACAAAAGGCAACTAGAACTACTGCCTGGCCTTTATGACCTCTTAAGGTATATTATTGTCTGGTCTGTTGGCTGAAGTGATTGCTGTGGTGGTGTGAATTGCAGTTACCAGGTTGCTGCAGAGGTGAAGTAAACTTGCAGTGCAGCTGGATCTGCTTGAGTCATTGTCTGTAATCAGGCAGATCCATCTTGGCAAGCTTTAGTCTAGGAAGATAGTGAGTGGCCCAAAGCAGCACAACCCAATCAGAGTCTTTTAGAGCAGTTTGAACAGTCCATCTGGCGTGTCAGGTGATGAACATGAGTCTTGGTGACCTTTGCCCTAAATCATTTAGCTCTCAATGTTGATCAGTACGTTAGTGCAAAGCTAACCAAATGGGTGAACACTAAGAGCCAATCACAGCCGTTAAATACAAAGTATTGCCAATTATCTGGTGCTGAGAACACAAGTTGTTTCTTTGGTACTTTGGTTATGCCCATGTCACTTCTTTTGTATTGTAAATATACAAATCTGGAACTTCTAAAAGTGAAAAAAGGATACATAAAGATGCTTGATTGTGTTGATTGTTTGATAAGTGTTGGGCTTACACTGCTCCTGTGGTAATTACACAGAACCATGAATTATATAGCACCTACAAAAGAGCAGGGAGAAAGCATAACATTTTGTTATGTTCAGAATAGCAATGACAAGTTCAAGTAGAGCATCCAGCTGCTCATTTTAGGGAATGAATGAAGCCTTTTTTTCATGGTACAAATAGATCTTTTGTGTGCAATCTGTGCACAGATCCCATGCAGTGGTTTCATCATATTCCACTGGTGGCGGCAGAAAGAAGAGAGACTACATGCTGGTTTGAGAGAAATGATGGCTCTGGAAATGACCCATGATGAAGCTGCATTCAACAAGCTCAGTAAAAACTCTGCAGGTTTACTCCATGATCTGAGAACTCATAGAAATGCAGATTTTCCTGCCTAGATGGCTTCGTTAAATGTGCTGTTTTGTACAACTTTTAAGCATTCAATAAAAAAACTGAAGAGTGGGTGAGTTTGGAAGTTGAACTGTGTTTGACAAACTTTGAATGGAAAGGCAGTATGGCATGTTCTGTAGAAATATCTGAAACTATGGTAACTATAATAATAGGACTTTATAGATCACTGACCTTTCAGATTCATGTGGTGACACAGGGGCTTTATGTGAAAGACAAGCAATTATGAGTCACTTCAGATCCATTTAAATGGGCTTCTGAACTCTTCATGTGAGAACAATGTGAGAGAACTGTGAGGAACAACTTTCAGGGATGCCATGACCTAAGTGCATTGATTGTGAGCATAAAATGTTTCTCCACATCTCTTAGTGTCGCGCTTTTGCTGTCCCACTGCATGCCATAAATATTTTCTTCTATGCCCTTTATTTCTCCTTGTAAACTGTAGATCGGGTGCTTTTCTTGTACAGATGGCGAAACAAATATGCAGTGGTTTGTGTGATCAATACACAACTCTCTTTGAGCCAAATGGGGCCTTATTCCTCTGTGTTGCATGTGAATGCATGAGCCATTGACAAATTTGGGTATGCACAAATATTTGCCTATAATGTTAAGCAGGGATGGCACTTTGGCTACCAAGAGGGCTGCATTAAAATGGTCCTCATTGCTAGAGGGCCAAATACTCAAAATATGAAGAACACCAAAAGGGATGAATTTACATAGAAAGCTGTCATACAAAGCAGTGTTGACTGGTCCAACGTTGGGACCACCAATAAAATTATATAATTATTTGTAAATATATAAATGTGTTAAGATCAATCAATCAATCAATCAATCTTTATTTGTATAGCACCAATGCATAACAAGTGTTGTCTCAAGAGCAGACAGTAGAGCAGACTGAAGCCATACTTTTCATGTTATAGATACATGTATATTCATACACATACATGGTGTTGATAAAACAAGTAGGACTTTAACCAATTTAAAGCAGTCCTTGTAATCCACCATAATTCCTCTAATCTCTATAGAAGAATGTTATTATCTATATTATTAAAAGCTGCACTGAGATCTAGCAAGACAGGTACAGAGAGAAGTCCACTGCCTGAAGCTGAGAGTGAATCATTTGTTACTTTAACTAAAACAGTCTATGTGCTATGGTGAGCTTTAATCCTGACTGAAAGATAGTACCACATTGCTCAGCCTTATGTTATATGCTTTCAAAACATGGCATATGTTAGTTTTTGAAACACCCTCGCAAAGTGTGAAAAAAAATTCAGTTTAGAGCCTGATGAAGGTGACTGAAAGTCAGCGTGTATACTGACTTAAACTCTTCTGTGCATCCAGTCTTGGAGCCATGTGTAGCTGCCTGTCCACTCGAGACAGGTCGGGGTTTGGTTAAGGATTTGGGTGGGAGGTGTTCTTGCAGAATGAGATGAATGGCTGCCTGTGTTAACCTGGGTGGGTAGGGCCAATATGGATTGGCCTTTTTACCTCAGCAACCCCATCAGCTGGTAATTGGCACCATATGTCAAGCGGTTGGACTTCTCCGTAACGCGCACGTCTCAGCTCAGCTCCCAGAAAAAGGTCAAGCATAAACACTTGTCTGCTACCGTTCAGGGGTCAAACTTAGGTGTTCACTTTAGTATTCATATGTGACTTTTCTCCCCCAGGAAAGTTTGACTTTCAATATTCAAATTTACACAAAAGACTTGAGCATGTAGTGCAGATTAACAGCAATTAAAGATTGAGAACAAATATGTGAACATCTGCATTAATGAAGGAAAACTTTCCAGATTTAAATTCAGATCATCGTTTGTTCAATAAAGTAGATGTGTGTGCTGTTAAAGACTTTGCAGAGAAACTGGCAGCAGTTTGTCAGGGTAGCTGTGTATGAACCAATGGGCATGGACTACAAATTAGGGATGCACAACATCGGTAGTGGCCGACATCATCCCTTTTTACAAACATCGGCCATCAGCTAAATTAATATGGGACATCTGTTGTATTATACCAATTTCACGCAGACATCTGGCACACATGACTGCTGATTTAGACAGGAATCTTTAGATAGGACAGTTAAAATGACCTAATAGACAAACTGTGATTTGTTTTCATGATAAAACAAGAAGTCATATTGGCATTATGGGAGAACTATTCTAAAAGAGGTCTTTAGCAAATTCTTATTATTCTAAACATCAATATCAGCATCACGCCTTGAGATTGTGACTGAGCTAAGTTGAGTGAACTGATAAGGGAATTAATAAGCATTGAAGCATGGATTATACTCTTCTAGAAAAGTTTGAAAACATTATTTGGGTTATTTATTTCTCCCCTTTAACCTGTTCAGCCCTTTTTGAAGCCTCCTGCTCGAAACCCATACCCATAAAGAAAAGAGTGTATCTGTGCAACCACAAGGTCTATTTGAATCATTTTGGTGTCATAATAAAAGTAACACTTGAGAGATTTGTCCAGATGTGTAATTATCAGTATATGTGTTACTGGGACAGAGTAAATGAAAACAGAAGTCAGACTAATTTGAAAATCTCATCCTCGCCTAAAACAGAAACAGTAGTTTATTGTGAATATCTCTCTTAGAAATGATGCTGGAGTGGCTTTGAAACTCTAAAAATAAATAATTAAATATGTTTACATCATCTCTGCGAAGGATTATTGTTATAAAGTGATGCAGAGAAAAATGAAAGAGGTTTGATAACAATATGGTCAGGCAAGGATTTTGAAAAACAGTGCATATTTAGCCAAAAGTCAAAAATAAATGTATTTGTCAAGTAAAAGCAGACATGACTGTAGTCTTAAAGGCACAGTTCACTGCTTGTGCTGTCGTGTGGAGGAGCTTTTCTCCTGAACCCCAGCAGACCCAAAATTGGGTCCTACGGGGCTGAAAAGGTTAATAATACCAGTTAGTGTTGTATTTTATATCATTGGAAAGCCTGTTTGGTCACCTTTTCAACGACATACTACTTGTATGAATTGTGCAATTGTGGAATGAGCAACTCAGCTTAAAAAATTGTGCCAAAATCTCCTGCAGTGGGGAGCTGGTGTTTCAGTACAGTGGCATTATTACTGGGGTCAGCCCTGGTAGCGTTTCCAAAGACAGACAAGAAGTGGGTGTCAAAGGAAGATAAGACCCCAAGAAGACAGGTCCTTCACCCTTGCTTCACCGAGGAACTGTTGGCTTTCCTCCAGGGGAAGAGGAGTTTCGAGGAGTATAGTTGGAGTTGTTTTAAACTGTAGCAGGCTCGATTTCCAATCTCAGCTATCACTATTTTTATTTTACTTGCTTTTGTACGTTATATAAATGCCAAAGATAACAAAGAATAAGTTGCTTTAAATGCTTGTTATGTTAAATGAAGTACTGAAAACTTTAACCCAGGCTGTTAAGAATGGTGATGCGTTCAAGGCTTTTAGAGGCTCCTAGTGTGTGATGTGACAGCATGTGCTCAAGCTTTTCAGATCGATGCAAAGGGTGATAGACAGTTCGGAAATCCTGAATGGGCCGGCAAACTCCAACTGTGACTTTATTTCCAACAAGCTTGATGTTCATCACTGTCTTTTCATGAAATGTAAAAACCGGCATGCTGCAAGACCTTCACTCTTTCAGTGCTTTAACACTCATGAAAAGGTTTTATAGATTCACTGTAAGAGACGGACAGAAAGTGCTGCTGCTCTGTGAGCTCCCTGTTGAGCAAAGAGTCCATGATCTTACAGTCGACTGACATCACAGCCATTTTTACATCAAGGTCTCGTATTTGCTTAGTATGTGGGAACCTTTCATGCCAGATGCTTTCACTCGAGGGTACGCTGTTGACACAAGATAAAGGCACGAGACGGGCAGTGTGTCTCATAGGTCTGAGGTGTTTATCTTTAATATACCTTCACCTGCAGGCTGCGGGCTGTGACGCTTGTCCGGGGATTTTCGTGGGCTCTTGTTTGAACATTCGTCTCTGTATTCAAAGGCAGAGGCAGGGTCTTCTTATAGCTTGCGTGGGGTTACTTCACACTCTTACAGACATTAAAGCATTGATTTTCTATTCTCATAATGAATTCTTTTAGATTTGATTCCTTGAGTTGTTTCTCAATGATGAATAAAGTTATCAATTTTAAGTATGACTTTAAAGTGCAGAGGAAGTTGGGATGATGTGGAAAAATTGGAAATAAAACAGATTATATTGTTTATCAGATGTCTTTCATCGATTATTCAATTAAATACTGCAAATGAGAGATTTGTCACACACAGCACTGTGTAGTTTTAGGCAGTCGTGACTGGCAGTCAACTAAAAACGCCCAAGAATGGCCCAGAACAAAACATTGGACTATTCTGAAGTGGCCTCCTATCCTCCTGATCTAAATCCTATTGGAGCTGAAACATGCAGTCTGGAGAAGACACCCTTCAAACCTGAGACAGCTGGAGCAGTTTTCTCATGAGGAGTGGGCCAAAATACCTGTGGACAGGCGCAGAAGTCTCATTGAGAGTTACAGAAATCACCTGATTGCAGCGATTGCCTCACAAGATTGTGCAACAAAATATGAAGTTAAGGGTACCATCATTTTTGTCCAGGCCAGTTTCAGTAGTTTTTTTTTTTTTTTTAAATGATTCTGTTGAACCACAATTCAAAAGCAATGTCTAATTTTCATTAGTTAATTTTCAGTAAATTTATATTTATTATTACTTTTGTCAGTTTCAAGTTATTTCAGTGACCATTGTGGGTTTTTCTTTCTTTAACGGAAGGGTACCATCAATTTTGTCCACATCTTTATGTGGCTAGGGCCTTAACTAGAGCTGCAACAATTAATTGAACAACAATAATTGATTATTAAATTAATCGTCAACTATTTTGATAATCGAATAATCATTTTTTTAAAAAAGTCAAAATTCTCTGATTTTAGCTTCTTAAATGTGAATATTTCTGTATCTTTGTTCCTTTATGACAATATACTGAATATCTCTTTGTTTTTTGGACAAAACAAGACATTTGACGACGTTGTCTTGTGGTTCGGGAAACACTGATTGACATTTTTCAACATTTTTTAACATTTTATTGGCCAAACAACTAATCGATTAATCGCTTAAACAATCAACAGATTAATCGATAATGAAAATAATCATTAGTTGCAGCCCTAGCCTTAACAATCATAATTGAATCGTGAGACCAGTGAAGATGCACAGTTCTAATGCCATCCCTGACAATTTCATCAAAATATATAGATAGCTTTATTTTAGTTGAAATTTGTTTTTACAGGCTTTCAAAGAAAATAAATATAAATACAGTGGACTGTACTCATATGAAACATTTAAATGAGAGGCACATTCATCAGCGGGTGTTTTGTTAAAGATCCAGATGGTTCAAAGCTTTTGTTTAGGCATGCCCTTCTCCATCTCAGTGTCCTTTCCCTATGAACAGAGACCAGAAGTCTGCAGTGGTTGTTGAGGGGATGTTCTGTGTCCATGGCTATTATCTGCTGAGGCTGAGGACTGTTGCTCTTTTATTGAGTTCTGAGATGTTGAGAATGAGGCTGTGTGTGATTCTGAAGAACTTGCTTTTGTTAGAGGCAGACAGCATGGGATAAAAATCCATTGTGATTTTGATGCCTATGGGTTTTCTTGTTCACAGACAGACAAACCAATAAATGGACAAACCTGGCAAAAACATACTTCCTTGTGGAGGTGAATCATATTCTCAGGTAATCAAAAGAGTCTTTTGTGAGTTGCTGCGTCTTGCTAAAAATGAGTCGTGCACATCAAATCAAAGTTAAGCTCAACTTGTTGCTTCTACATCCAGGTTTTGTTCTCATAAACCAATAGGATACATCATGTTTATTTTCCAGCTTTAGAGTTCACGGAAAGAATGTTTTTTGGTATTTTAGGCCTAATCCTCGCTGCCTGTTTTTCCCACTATTTTTAGGCTAACCTAAGCTAAGCTAATCGCCTCAATCAAGGCTTCAGCTTTATTTTCCACAGAGGGACGGCAGCTGTACCAATATCCTCACATACCTCTCCAAAGTGTCCTACCTTTTCTTTAAAAATAGGCATAAAAGACAAAACTCTCTCCAGGGCCTTTATAGTGGAGGAGTTGAAATGAATCCCTCAGCAGGTGTGTTCACAGTGATAGTGTGTGTTATTCCAGCTTCAGCTTTCATTATCCACCCTTCTGCCTTTCAGGTTGTCCTCCCTCAGAGCTCTTCTCAGCACCATCATCTTTCTGCTCTCTTGGTAATGGCATGTTTGGTGTATCTGAACAGCCCTCCAGCCTACTCATGAGAAAGCAGAGCTGAGGAGGGGAATTTTAGCACCTTTACTGCTGTGTTTCCCCTCTGATCGCTGAAGAGGACTGACCAGAATCTCTGTTCTGACATTAATGAAGGAATTCTGATTTTGATGTCAGTACTCATATTATTATTTTAGTCTAGACTATGGTAATAACGTAGATATGAGTGTCAGTGCTAAATGGTAAGGCTGTTATTCATTTTTGCGTATTCGAACCGTGGGTCACCAGTGGTCAAGTGGTCTGCAAACCCCATGTACAGAGTCTGATGCCCTGGAGGTGGACAGCCCTAGTTTAGGTCTTGCCTCAAGGCTCCTTTCCCCACTTTCTCTCCTTAGATTCCAACTGGCCTCTCTGTTTCTCTCTCTAGTGAAAAACAAATATAAGACCCTTTAAAGCAATATCAGGAGTCTCTAAATGCATTACATTTGTAGAAATAAAGTTGCCATAAACTTGTAAAAAAACTGGATCAGCAGTTAGATAGCATCACAGCTGCTGCAGATTTGTCAGGTGCATATCCATGATGAGAATCTACCAAATCTAAAGGTGCTCTATTGGATTGAGATGTGGTGACTGCAGAGGCCACTGGAGCACAGTGAACACGTCATGTTAAAGAAACCAGTTTGAGAAGATTTGAGCTTTGTTAAATGGAGCATTATCTCGATAAAAGTATTGTTGCATGGTCTGCAACAATACTTAGGGTGGCTGTGGGGTTTAACTAAACTCAGCTCAACTTAATTTTACTTATAAAGCTATTTTCAAACACAAAGCCACAGCCCAAAGTGTTTTACAGAGGAATGTTAGACAGAAAATGAAAACAGGAATCCATGGGTTTGTCTCATAAATTCTTATTTTTAGTCCCTTTGTCTCTGCCTGGATGGATACATCTCTGGATGTGTGTATGTGTATATACAATTACATATATTTAATTGTACTTGTATATATGCATATATGTGTATTAGGGCTGAAAGATTTTGTCGTCTTCAGATCGAAATTGCAATTCCAGACAACGCAATTATGTAATTGCCAATGCTGCAATATTTTTGCAGCACTCCTGACTGACCCAGGATCTGTTGTGTCAACTATTTACACATACGATTTTACAATTGCAGGCAATTTGCATTTACAGAAGTGCTGGTAAGCAGGTCAGCAACACAAAGCTTTTGTTTAGGAGTAGAAGTTGGAGTATCCATTAAATAATGAAAACAGATTATTTATCATCAATATTAGATGATGAATAATGTGTTCTGTGCTTTTGATAATTGATTTCCTTGCTGTTGTCTATACTGCAAACATGGTGAATATTGCACTAAAGCTTGATTTGAAGAAAATCGTGACTCAAATTGAAATCACAATATCTGCCAGAAAAATCGCAGTTAGATCTTTTCCTGAAATCATTCAGCCCTAATGTGTATCTATAAAATGAAGAGTATGGCTCCAGCCTGCTCTATTGTAAAGTGCCTTGAGATAACACTGGTTATATACTGGAGCTATACAAATAAAGATTGATTGATTGATTGAATGGCATGTTGTAGGCTAACACAAGCAAAAAGGAAATTAAACAATGAAATAATGACTAAACATATAATAAAACAGGAAACCTTGACAATGAAATAGGTAAAAACACAAAAACAGTGAAACTCTTAAACAGTTGTAAAACAAAGATGAACCTTGAATAAAAACAGGAATAAATTAGTGCTACTGAATCAATCCAAATTAAAAGCCTGATTTAATAGGAGAGTGTAAAGTTTACCTTAAGATCACCAGCCTGAATCATTGATATAAAGCAGGATGGATGCTTCCATGTTGTCAATGCCAAATTTGCATAAGCTTAATTTTTCCTGTTGTTAGTTAACAGGGGTGGCGTCACGTTTGGTCCTCTGCTTCAAGATTTGATGTGTTGCACTAAGAAATGGTCTTCTGCAGACCTTGCTTGTCACATGTGGTTATTTGAGTTGCTGTTGAATTTCTATCATCTCTAACCACTCTGGTCATTCTCCCCCGACCTCTAGCATTTTAAGAGTGTACCTACCCACTGGATATTTTCTCTCTTTTGGACCTGTCTGTGTAAACCTAGAGATGGTTGTGCATGAAAATCCTAGTAGATCAGAACCATACCCAGTTCAGCAGTGTTAATTTTGACAGCACTTTTTAATTTAGTTATAGTATTTTGCGTAAAAGTCATAACTTAGTCATCTAAATTGTTTTAATTTTAGTCTAGTTTAAGTTGATGAAATTCCACAACATTGTACTCGAAGAAATCTACTGTAAATTTAGTAGAGTAGAATATTAAGTGTAAAGGGGAAGGCTTTTTTTTATGTTTCCTTGAATTTTTTAAAGTCATGTTTTACACTTGGATAAAATGAAACATCTAATAACTCTTTATTGAATGCTAGTAAAGTCTGAATGAAAAAATGAACAGAAACAAATTGAACTTTTGTGTGAAATGCAGTCACCTTTATTTAGGCTACCTGGCAGAGCATCTCAGTTACAATACCAGAACTGACAACAAACAGTGAATCTGCTCTACATGAACATATCAACTCATAAAGAGAGGAGCTCTGATTGGATCGCTCCACAACTTATCCCACCACCATGAAGCTAAGGCAGTTGTGATTGGATGTCCCTGTTAACTCATCCAACCTTTCCACACAACCAAAGTAGCTGTGATTGGATATATTCCTAACCTTGTTGGTCCATGTGCATTTGTTTTTGTTATTTACTGTCTAGTTTTCGTCACGGGAAAAAAGGTTGTTGATGAAACTGTGACGAAGATAATTAGTCAACAAAATTAACACTGCAGCTCAGTCACTTAAATCATCTTTCATGAGTTGCCTAACAAGTAAAAGGACGCGTACGAATGCCAAATCTTCTCACCTTTTGATTTAGATTTCATTTTATAAACCGAATATCCGTTCAGATTCAACTCCTCGAATCGTTGAGATTTTCTTTGAGTCATTGGCAGTGGCTGTCGAAGAGGAATTTTCCATCAAGCACATCCCTACTCCTGAGCAGGATTTGTACCACTTAATGTAACACAAACAAACCCAAAGCTTTCAAGGCAGTTCCTCAGACATGGAATGGAAATACTCCACTCTGCTCCTTCACCACATCTTTCCCCAACATTGTTTCACAGGAATTTCTGCACGAGAGGCACACATATGGCTCCGTCTTAGGCAGGCAGACAGATGGCAGCAGCAGAGTTGGGATTCTGACTGTAGAGGTGTGAATTATGTAATCTTTTCAGACCCGAATGAGTATTTGTGTGTGTCCTCAGCCAAGTATTCGGCTGTGCTTGTGCACGAACAGCTGCTGCCAGGCTTTGGCACTGCGGATTTTCAGGCGAGGAGATGAACTGCTGGAAAGGCCCCTCGGGTAGCAGGGCGCGCAGGGTGATCGGGTTCACCTGCTCTGTCGATGTGATCAATGTTAACCGAGTAATATCAGGAAGGTGAAGTGTGTGTGCACTCTTTATCTTCCTCTGTGAGTTAGGGAGGGGAAGACAGCACATCCATTGTTTGAGGAGGTGTAGTTTCTCCTCCGCTTGGAAAACAGGGATCCAGCTCAGGCTGTTTGGGAATGGACAGGAAACCCACCACATTCCCCCTCTTTCTCTTGCGTCATTCAGCTCTGGAATGATCGTATTATGGAGTGCACATTTCAAATTACCTTGAGCCCAAGCCCACCTACTCGGTAAACTCTCTCCCCGCTCAGCCCCCCAAATGACCCTGCTTTCCTTATTTGCTCGAGCAGAGAGCACCAGCCGGTCCGCTGGCTCTATGAAAGGCTCATTAGGGATGCAGGGGACATTCTGCTGCCAAACTGCTGACACTTCATCAAACTAGACTACCCCTCGCCGCCTCTTGCTGCTTTCTCTTAACCCCAATTGACATTTTATCCAATCCAGCTTGCACCTTGCACTTCGCACGCAGCTGGATTGCAGAAGCGTTTCGCCCCGACGCCTGAGAGCGAACAAGGCTGTGATCAATTAGCAGAGGAAAATGGAGAGGAAAAAGCAGCAGAAAAGAGAAAAACAGTGTGATACACTGATGAGAGCTTGTCTGCACGAACCTTAAATGTGTCTCAGCTTTACAGTTGAAGGGCACCTTAATTATCTGCCTTACTTTGCAGGAAAACAAACTTAAAATGCTGTTAATGATCTGACTGTTGTGCTTGACTGATGGATTTATAATTGCTGTGGTTTTAGCCTTGTGTCCTGAATTGACTTTTATTCTCTGCTGTGGCGTGAGTTAGTCCTTTGGGAGTAGTTTTGAGCTTCATTAAAAATATTTTCAAGTTGCTGTAGTGTTAATTAAGGCTGGGCAATATATCGATCAAATCGACTAATTCGACTTATGTTTTGCAGAAGATTTAAAAATTAAAAACCAAGATTTTTTTCTCACTTACTCCAATTGTAAGTTGTTGCAATGTTTGAAAATATAAACACTAAAAACTTGCAGATTTCATAATGTTGGCCTTGTCTGGTTTTGCGCAGGCACATTTTTAGGCTTGTATTTTATTTAATGAGATTAAATACTGATCTGAGTTTTATGTTACTCTACTGTAAAAACAGCTCAGAATTTAGTGTTCACATAGACGAATCTGTCTATGTTTAAACTACTTAATCAACATTTAATGAAAAAATACCAGCATGGAAATAAAGAAGGACATTCAGTATAGTTTTAGAATATATTTGATTCCTGTATTGTTGTGTCACTCTAAGGTTTTATTCTTGAGAAGGAAAAAAACAATTAAAATTGTAAATGGAGTTTTGTGAAAAAAATCTGGGATTTTATTTTAAGGCCATAACCCCCAGCTTTAGTGTTAATAATGAAAAACATTGTTAAGAATACTTTGTGCATTCGCTAAACAACTTTTGAATTATCAGCTCAACTTTGCACGAGGCTGTGTGGTGTCATTTTTGTTGATGCCTTGACATGTTGATTTTCCTCTAAACGTCAGATTTTTACTCTAAGCAGAATCGTCGGCCTTTTAAAGCAGAGAGATTTAGGAAACATGAGTTAAGTGATGTTTTTCTGTTTTTTTTTATGATTTTACAGAGCACAGTCAGATTGCGCACAGCAGACTCAAGTGCTTTATTTTTCTGATCTGAACCGTGACAACTCAGAACTTTAAAATATAAAGTATCTGATAGAGTTTTGTGATTCTGCTTGTCAAAGTTTGTGTTTGCTTACATGTAGGCAGGTCGTATAAGGCATTGTTGTCTTTAACCCTCTATGAATAACTGAGAGAGAAGGAGCTTTTATTTGGAAATTAGAAGAACCTCGAGGAGCACAAGCTTCTGACAAGGCCTTTCAGAAATTCTTAGGCTGTTAAAACACAGGTGTGTATCTGTTCCTCCTTCCTCTTTGAAGAAATCCCTGTCTATATGGAAATGTAAAAAACGCATATAAATGCACTCTGAGCTGTATATTACCTTGTAACTATGTCTATGATATGCTGCTTTTTTGTAATTTCTATGCAAAAGTTTTTTTATTTTTACAGATATGTTACGGTTTAACTTGTGGATTTGTTTCCAGTTGAGAATAAATAACAAATAGCTGAAGGAATTGATTTAATTTTCCTTTTTGCTCATTGATTCCTTCTACTTGGCTCTGTCTGCCTTGCAAATCAAGGAGGTCATGCTGTCATCAGAGTATGAATTAATCATGGCAGACAGAAGCAGTCAATTTGACACAGTATTACACTAACTGTACAACATCCAGTGTAATTTCAAGTGAGGGTAGAAACACCATACTGAAACATTTAGCTAGCTTTCAGAACACTGAACACCAGGAGAGCCGTGTCTTTGGCATTAAAACCTGTGAAGACCGACTTGTTTAGCACAGAAGATCCATGGAATCATTCAAGGCAAAGAGTTATTTCTTTTGTTGGTGCTCTTGTTGGTTTCATCCACTGTTATAACCACAGCAACTGCAGTCAAAGAGGCCATGGGTCACCAGTCAGCACGGTCACTTGTGAAACAGTAACACAGCGTCTCAACCAAAACATCCATAGCGTTTGTATCGTCAAAGTGTTTTTAGTCCAGCATCATAGTGAAGGAGGGACAGGGAGTCTGTGACCACATAAAAAGTCCAGTTATCAACACTTAGAAACAGCAACAGCTTAACAACATCAGCTGCAACACATCAACCGGAGAGGTCTGTGCAAAGCATGACAATTTAGGCCCAAAATGTGTTTCTGAATACTGTAAGTGCTAAATGCCAATTCAGTCAGTCTTGATTTGTACAGCCCCAGTTCATAACAAGTGTTATCTCAAGACACTTTACTATAGAGCAGGCTGAAGGCACACTCTCCATTTTTAGATACACATACATGCTTGGCCTGTGCTCAAAATATCGATACGCCAAAAATCGTCACACACTCCTTGGGGATACGTGTATCAATATGGATTCTACAGCATCGATACGGCCTCAATGTTTTGACAGTTGTTGTCAAAACACTTTGGGTGATGTTAACAATGGCACAGTTCAAAGCCAAACTACATGATGAAGCACATGGTCTACATTTAAACTCAAGTCTACCATCTTTGAGGACCTGAATTTAAGTTTCTTAAGTTGTAGAATCATTTGAAACTCTTCCTTGTTCTTTTTCTTCTTGTAATTAAAAACAAAACTTGTCGGGAATTCTGTGAAAAGTGTAATTAATGTTCACGATTTGCGTGTATCAGGATACGTATCATATTGTGGCCTCAGTGTCGGGATATGTATTGTACAGTGAGGTTGCTGGAGATGCCCAGCCCTAATATATGCATACATACAAATACATATTATAAATGTATTTGCATGTACTCATACAAACATCAGAGATGTATCCATCCAGGCAGAGACAAAGAGACTGAAAATAAGACTATGATAGTGACAAACCCACGGATGCCCAGATCATTAATGTTTCCTCACCACATTTACCTCTACTGAATATAGATTCAATCATTCAATTTTTATTTGTACAGCACCACATATGTCTTTGTTGAATATAAATTAATTAAAGGTAAGCCCCTTGAGAGGTTGCATCTCATTTTGAAGAGGGTCTTCATGTCTGTGGTTGTAAAGATAGTTACTATGGATGTATAATCAATACAACCAGGGACAGAGAAATCAATCTAATATTAACATTAACATCTACAATGAATATAATCTAGAGAGGAATGATGTTGATTAATGTAGCAGCATCTAGCTGAACTGCCAGTGAAATTGGTTTACCAGTCTAAAAATATGAATTTATGTTCAATGATGTGATTTCTGTTGATGCTTGATGCAGGATTCATTTCACATTCTAGGACTCTCTGGTGCCAACTACAAGGGAACTCAATTTCAATCGGTTAATTTGGTCATCCCATGCGTACCAAGGATTGTACATCACACTCAAACACAAAGATACCTCTAACATCTTCTTTGTTTTCTGGTAGTTATTAGAAACAGATTAGATATAACAATAGATGTTATAACAATAGATTGTTCTGCCGGAGCACACAAGCTCAAAGCAGGAACTCCTGATGTGTAATAGATGAAAATGTTGATACGTGCCTCCGTGTTTGTGTTCCAGCTGTGCCCGCGTTTTAGAGGACACACAGAGTATCTGCTGGCCTGAGGCGGACTGAGATAAACAATATGATGTTGGTGCAAAGCGGAAATAATGGCCATGCAGTCAGAGGGGGGATAGAGGAGCAGAAAGGCAGCTTTAGGAACGAGGGTGTTATATAAGCTGGAAGCACGTTTGTGCACATATTGACACGGTCCATCACAGCAGGATGAGTCTGAACGTGACCAGAATAACTGGGATTAATGGAGCTGCAGATGGAGGAGCTTCTCAGGCACTTTGCTTTATATAGAGATGTGTTTTAGTGGCTCAGTGTGACTTTTGTGCTCGTTCTCTCATTTAACAGGTAGACTAATTCATTTCTTCACCTCGAATATTTAATCATCAGAAAAGTTGGCATGAGGTTGACTGAGAGGACATGCAGGCACATTTAATGACATGTATCTCCTCAACTCAAGATAGCTTGCTGTTTTTAAATCAGTTTGAGTTTTTTATTGACATCACATGAAAACAAATTATCACAGGAAAACTTTTGTTACTCCAACTAGGGCTGGGCGATATGACCTAAAAAATAATTATTTTATTATAATTTTTCCCACAGCACTCGATTTATGATTTTAATTGATTTTTCCATCCCAAAAATAAAAACAACTCCCAGTGACACAAAAATGACTGAATGAAGTTTTGCCTTTTTGTTTTCAAAGTATATTCCCAAACCAAACAGACTTTCCCTCTTAAAGTTAAGTTTGTGTCATATAATGTTGATTATGTAATTCAAACATAGGCAGGTTTGTGTACATAAATAATAACTTTATTTATATACCTTTAAAAACGGAAGTTTACAAAGTGCTTAAACAGACAAAACCAAGGCAGAACTTCGGGGTACAATAAAATCAACAATCAGGTCAACAGAGACCACGAGAGTCAAAGGAAAAGGCACAGAGGGTCATGTTAACCAAAGCAACAAAATGAAAGAAAATAGTATAAACTGGTAGGATTGAAACAGCTGATGTAATTTAGGAATACACCATATCCGTATAGCTCACCATGTCAACACGTACAGATGAAGAACATTGGTGGAGAAGGTGTTTTGTTTTATGTATAAAGACAAGGAGACGACAAGACAATAAATAGATAATAGATTTATAGATACATAGATAAATTTATGATTGTTGAAAGTTGACGACATCACATCAGGAAGACAGAAAAGAAGAGGGCAGATAGAGGACAGGTAAAAGAAAAATTAAATAAATAAATACATAAAATAAAATGGAATAAAAATAATGATAATAAAAAAGGGAATATATCAAAACAAGAAAAGATTAAAAAAAGGACTAAAACGATGAGAAACTGTGAGGAGGGTAAGAACAGTAGAGGTTAAAAAATAAGTAAGTAAAAAAGAATCATATAAAAGCAAGTCTAAAAAAGTGAGTTTTAAGATGTGATTTAAAAGATGTCACTGACTCAGCTCGCCTTATCTCCTCGGGGCAAAGTCGAGGAGCTCTGACAGAAAATCTCTGTTTTAAACACTGAAGGATGAGGTATTTTCTCAGCACATCAACATGAAACTTTCTGATCAATATTTAAGCTTATTTAAAAAACAAATACAAGCCAATAAAAGTGCTTGTGCAAACCTGACAGGGCCTACCATCATGAAATAAGTCAAGGAAAAAAAAAACTTGATTTTTAATTTTTAAATCTTCTGCAGAAAAAAATCTGAATTAATTAGTGTAATCAATATGTTGCCCAGCCCTAACTACAACATCCTGAGATGGCTTGGTAAAGATCAGGGCTGCTATTCCTCATGCATTGAGTGTGTGACTAGTGCTTTTCCCACCTTAGACACACTCTAGTGCTATATTTTATCTCTCACAACTTATTTCAACACAAAAAATACATATAAATAGACAAAATTAGTATGCATTTTATGTACATCTAATTGTGTGGATACTTAGATTCATTTTCAAGTGTATTTATGTCCTTTTCTTTTTTATGCTTGGTAAATTAATGTATTATTTCTCACCAGTGTCACACAAATTTTAATCCTTGTGATGTTATGAGCTGCTGAAAATCACCTTGATGAATAATAGATTTCTGCCTTGCTGTAAATGAAGGATCCTTCTCTTTAAAAAAATCTAATTAAGATATTTGTTAATAAACAAATACACCAGATACACCTCAGTGGCTCCTGTGATTTTTCTGTTTACCACGGCGCACGCTTGAATAACCTTTGAGGCTCCGCGTTGATCACTCGACACCCTTTTCTGTTGATGATTTTTCTTCTTTCATTCTGATCTTTTCACATTGATCCTGGTCAGAGTCACGGCTCTGTTGGTGCTGCAGCCTCTTGTGTTAAGCTTTTATTGAGTTAGGTCAAAGGTCATGGAAGTTGAACATTTCTAATGAGCAGGAGAAGAGCAGGGAAATTGACCATCTCACCCTTTGTTCAATAAAACCAAGAGCAGTGGCTCTTTACAGGCTCAATGTAAAGGTCATTTTCTTCGTTTCCTTGTAGATCAAAAGTGGAAAATCAGAGAAGGAGTGTCAACAGCTGCTGCTGAGGAGCCTGCAGTACCTGGAGCGCTACATTTACCTCATCCTCTTCAACACGTACCTGCACTTAGAGAAGAAAGACTCGTGGCAGCGCTCCTTCACCCTCTGGATGGAGCAGGTAACTGATTTCTGATCTAACTGTACCACTTCACTACTTCATCCAGTCCAACACTGATAGTATTTTCAATGTTATGTGTGTTTTCAAAACAAAGAGTGAAAGGTCATGAGTTTAGTATTGTAAAATCTTTCTTTAGAACTTCCTTTTGCCTTGAACAGAGGCCGTGTCCACACGTGGGTGGTGTTTTTTCTTTGCATGATGATGATTTTCTCTACTTTTTGGTCTCAAGTACGGACACCATCAGAGTTTTAGGTCATTAAAAAAACATTTTTGGAAACTCCTGCAGGGTGAAAATTTTGAAAAAACTCTATCCACAGTGATCACAGGAAAAAAACTGCATTTTGGGCTTGATGTGTCACGCTGAGTGCTAGTTTCTCTTTGGTAGGACTTTAGATTGAGGTGGAAATTAAAATCTGAGTGGAGTCAGATGTACGGATGGGGCTGAGCACTCGGCAAGGCCTGCTGATTTGTCGTGGATTAGGAGTTGGCTAGTTGATTTGCAGATATTCTCCACACGGTCTGGTTTTTGTTTATGTTTTGTCTTTGTCAGCGTGGAGCCCAAAGTGCTTCCAAGGAGTTGCTTTGCCTGTCCTTCAGTTTCTTAAGATGTACTTCTGTTGTTAACGTCTAGTTTAGTTTAGTTTAGGACTTCATTTCATTCTGTCATTAAATAAAACATTCAGTGCAAACAAAAAACTTTCAAATGTAAATGAAAAGGAGCAGAAAGAAGAAAAATCCTATGGAGTCTGCCCCTCTCTCACAAGATATTAATTAACTAAACACATAATAAAAATTAACAAAAGCTGCAGGCCAACATGCCTTTTTACATTTCATTATTTCTTATTTTGAAAAACAACAAACAAACAAAAAAAGACCACATGTTAATTCACATTTTACAATAAAAAAAACATAGCAAGACTTATTAACGCATTTCCCTGTATTTACTCAACGTACTGGCCTTAGTTTCTTTGTTCAGATTGTTACATAAACTGATTCATCTCCCTGTTAAAAATCGGTTTCTAGGTGTTGATTAAAGTTTTCTTATGAGCTTTATACATAATCTGCACCATACTGAGAGATTTGGATGGTCAGTTTGCACTAGGAGCGCCCTCAGTTGGATGGGGTGGTCCACTGCTTCATGCGCAGACCTTTATATTTTCAGTACTAATGTATATTTCCATTTCGAGTTTGGATTTCTAACCCCAGGCTCGAACAGATATCTGAATTTCAAGTATAAGGTGACAGCCCCTATGGACCACCATTATTCTCTCCTGTCAACTTCACCCACTGACCCACGTAAACAGATCTTGACAAGTTGAATTGTGATCCACCATCTCCTTCGTTGCTGTTGCTTTTGTTTTAGAATACAGGACTCTGGTCCACAAAAACATCCCCCCATTAGGTGTAATCACTGCACGGCAAACCAGTGTTTCTGTTTCATGGATAAAGTGAGAAAGTGCACTTTGTGATTCATGCTTTTCAAGTGGTATGAAGCATTTTCCCCTCCGTTTTTAAAAATACACTGCTGCTTCACACAACGCCAGAGCAACACAAATCCCTCATATTGCAGTGATAACTCCTCCTCAAACAAATATAAACTGGCTGATTTCATTATGTTGCAAACAGATCCTCCAGCAGATGAAAATGTCACATCAGTGCAGCCCGGAAAGCCCGACAGGCTGTGTTGGATAACTCAGACAATGCATTCAAGCGCTGGAGGAAGGCTAAAAAACCCAACAGTGACCTTCAGGACTCATTTTGAGCTTTTCATTTGCTGCTCTACAGGTGTGAGGTGTTGTTGTGATTAAAATCCTGCGAGAGGGGGGTAAATCTTTAATCACCCGCAAAGCTGTGTGGGAATAAATCTGCAGATGACGGCCTTTCTTCCCTCTAGAGCAGGTTCCCGGAGTTTCATTTGAGTTTTTCCTCCAGGAATTTACAAGCAGGTCCTGGTTCTATTGTAGCCTGCTGCTTCACACACTGAATTTCATAATGTCTCGGCTCTGTGTTTTTGTTGGTACATTAATCGCTCGGCCAGCTGTGCCCCTACAGTAAAGTGGAGAATTTACGAGCATTCCAGACAAATGAGTAGCCTGTGAGTGGTACCAAGCACACACAGAGACACACTAGCTTACACACACACCCATAATGCAATTAAAATGTACTATCAGGGGCCGATTTATTAGGAACACCTTGCTAGTATTGGATTGGATCCTCTTTACCTTCATGGCATTGATTCAACAAGGTGCTGGGAACAGCCATATTAAAATGATAGCATTGCATGATATGAATGATATGAATCTCCTGTTCCATCACATCCCAGATTTGCTCTGTTGGATTGAGATCTAGTGATTGTGGCAGCCACTACCGTCCAGTGAACTCATCGTCATCAGGGTTTCTGCGGGGCATTAATAGTCATTTAATTGATTTTGCAAAAATTAAGGCCTTAAAATGGCATTAAAAATCATTAAATTTGACTCTCAGTGGCAGTAAAAATTCTTTCTGTTGTTTTCAAGAAAATAATATAATAATATATGATTATAAACTCTGATTTGCCTGATCCTGTACATCAGGTAAACATATGGAACCATTGCGTCTGTGTAGATTCTCATTCATCCAGGTCATGGTCATTCTGAAGATTCAAAAGCAAGGCAACTGGACTGTGTAGAGTTTGTTGGGAAGACGTTTCACTTCTCATCCAAGAAGCTTCTTCAGTTCCGAACTGAAGAAGCTTCTTGGATGAGAAGTGAAACGTCTTCCCAACAAACTCTACACAGTCCAGTTGCCTTGCTTTTGAATCTTCAGAATATGGAACCATTGTTATTATTGTTTCTGGCCAGTCGGGTACGATTACCATAAAATCAGATGTTTGGCCGTGGGGCTGGACCAGGTGGAGGAACTAGTGGTCACCCTCCAGTGTAACATAAGTTCTCTCTCAGCTCCGTAAGTCCTGATAAGTTTAAGATGAGATATTTGTACGGACATATAAAAATCATCTTTCACAAAAAAAAAAAATAAACCTGTGTAATTTTTATTGAGTTCACAATCATGGCATTAAAAATTTTACAGTCTAACATTAAAATGGCATTAAATTTATCTGGCTGATTTCTGCAAAACCCTGGCAAGAAGCCATTTTGAGATGGTTTGAGCTTGGTGATGTGGAGTGTTACCCTGCTGTAGCCATGAGAACATGGGTACAAGGAGGTCAAACAAGGATGGACAGGGTCAGCAACAGCACTCAGGTAGGCTCTGGGTTTTAAAGGGGTCCAAAGAGTGCCAAGAAACCATGATACACTAATCCTGACCCTATGCCTATGCCACACAAATCGTGGCATGTAATTGAAACGTTTCCAAATGATCGATTTTTTTTACCTCTGCCAAGGAGGTCATGTTTTCGCCAGGGTCTGTCTGTTTGTCTATTTGCAAGATTACGCAAAAACTACTGGATGGTTTTACATGAAAATTTTACCAGAGGTGTGGTTTGGTCCAAGAAAGAAGCCATTACATTTTGGTGCTGATCTGATCCAGATTGACGTCACAAAAAAACATTGAAGTTTATAACGGCAAATCCCATTCATTTACGGCACTATGGGAATTGTAGTTCATTTGCAAACTGACATCAACGTTTTTCAAGCCTATGTCACTACATTTCCCAGAGTCCCTTGTAGTGCCAGCGGAGGAGTTCTGCTAGCACAGTGGCTAACAATAGCCTGGTAGATTCGGCTCATCTTTTCTGACTTTGTAACTACAACGTTGATAACGCAGTATTCTCCACATGGACAGACATGAGCGGAGACTCGGCTGTCCGTGTGGAGAGGAAAAATCACTGCTGTAACTGAGCTGCTTGGCAGAGGTCTGCGCTCTTGGAGTGCTTTTCTAGTTGGTACATGTTTTGTTTTTTCTCAAGTTATGACAGAGCTTACTTTGCTATTATTGCGTTTCTTAAAACATAATTTATGAAGCAATAGAGTATAATGTTAAGTATTAGTTAAGGTTATATTGATAAAATGGTGAGGCTGAATATTGTATTTCAAAAAGTGATAAGCACTCAGATGTTTAAATTGGCTAAGCTGGCTTTATCAGATGTCAAACTCATTTA
This sequence comes from Cetoscarus ocellatus, assembly GCA_037902135.1. Classification (NCBI taxonomy): domain Eukaryota; kingdom Metazoa; phylum Chordata; class Actinopteri; order Labriformes; family Labridae; genus Cetoscarus; species Cetoscarus ocellatus. The sequence continues at coordinate 377,184 of JBAMNC010001148.1, forward strand.
ATCATGCATTAGTATTTTTGTTTCAGTAATAACTAGGGATGGAAATTGGTGCGATTGTAATGATATAAATTCCATTGCTGAATGGATGAATACTTCTGCAAGTTGCTGGTGTTTCCCTCCACTAAACATTGTGCAGTGAGGGTCACGTTCAAATGTTCAGCCTCTGATGAGAGGGGGAAGTCCTAGATTTACAAACAATGCTGAACAAAATGATAGGAATTGCTTAGAAAAATGTCCAACAATATCGACTTCTTTAGGGAGTTGTCATCAAATAGAACTGCTTTTCGATTCCCATCCTTAGTTCTAACATTTAAATATTGATATTTATGATTTTTAAGCAGATTTATTTATAGCTATTTTTATGTATTTATTTATATTTTCTCAATAAGAGTATCTGACGGTATGTGACAGAGCAGCAGAGGTTTTGTGGACCTCTAAGTAATCAAAATTGCCCATCCCTGCCCTTGAGATTTTGTGTGAAAATTTCAGTAGATCAGCAGTTTCTGAAATACTCAGACCAGCCTGTCTTTGACAAACAACCACGTCACATTCGTAGTTGCTTAATTCACCTTTCTTCTCCATCCTGATGCTTGGTCTGAACTTCAGCAGGTCGTCTTGAGATGCTGAAGTTATAAAGTGGTACACAAGCGTTTGTTCTAAACTGTAAACCTCACATGGCTAAAAGAAAAGCTTTAATTAGCAGGTAGACAGACAAATAAAGTGTTAAAAAAAAAGGTAAAGCTGCAGTATTTAGTTAATTTTTAGTGTAAACAAATATTAAATCTGTATTATACAGCTTCATTATATACATTTGGTTTTCATTAAAGGTGCTTGTTTATATCCAAGCCTTCACACCAGGGAGGAGCTATTATTTTTTTATGTGAAAGAAAGATTTCCATAACAACACCGGCATCCGAGGAGCTTTAAACTTCATTTATTTCTGGCTTAGTGGTAAAATCTTTAACGCTTGTCATCCTAAAGCCTGTGAATCAAATGTCTGGAAATTTTGCTCGAGGCAAACAAACAAACCTGCATCGTAGTTTGAACTCCTGCCCCTTACTCTGCTGATATTTATTTTTTAATTCACATTTGCGAGCAGACGGTCTGGAGAAACATGGCCGAGAGCCTGGAATGTTTTAAAATCACTGGATGAAAAAATCCTCTCCTCCTTCATCCTTATTGAGGTGGAATAAATTCAGAGAAAAAACCTTGAATTCCAAAAAAGCCCAGAACAATAGCTATGCAAACATTTGCCAGAGAAATATGCGCAGACAACCGGGGCATTTTCTTCCTGTTATGAATGGCAAATATATGTGGTGCATCAGAGTGGCTCTTAATGGGCCAAATATGCTCTGAGAAAATAAAGGCGCGCTCGCAGGGGAGCAGGAGCCCTCGGTTTAAAGCAGGGAGCCAAAATAATGACACTTTAGGATGTTTTAGTGTCGAATAAAACAGTCTCTACTCTGCAGTTAATGAAAAAATCTGTGTGGTTGGCCTTTTACTGCTCCCTTTATAACAAATTGGATTATTTCAAATAGCTCTTCTATCACAGGGTGATCATTATCATTGATGTTTCTTAAAATATGTGAACAGCTGATTGAAATTAATGCCTGTGGTCACCTGTTCAGTCAGGTATGGATGGAAACATGTTTTTGCTCATTCAGGTTGTATACAGTTTGCACGAGGATATCAAAATTTGACAAAAGAAGGTTAGAAAAATGATGCCGTGTCTGATGATTTCTGCTGTGGCATCCAGACTGTAGAGTCAGAATTTGGCATAAACAATCCATCCTTCCTCGTATCAGTGTTTCAGGCTTGTGGTGGTGGTGTAATGGAGTGGGAGATACAGTAGTGGAAAAAAGTTTGGGGACACCCCATGCATGTGTAATACATTGCATTAAGAATAACTCTTAAGTCTTCAAATGCAATTTATTTTAGTTCACTTACAACCAAAATACTAAACAAATCATTAAAAGCCATTAGAAACTTAAAGGGATAATGTGTAGCATTTGAATTAATTTATGAGCTAAAAATAATGTCTGCGTTCATCAATATGTCCTCATTTGTGTCAGATTGCCTCGGCCAACAATCTGACTTGTCCTCCTGAGCGAAGAATTTCTTATCCGTGTTTACGTAGAACGGTAAGTCCTTTAAAGACTTACATGTCCTTCTGGTCTATAAAAAGTATGAACAGCCGAGAGAGACATAAAGAATTCAAAGGAGTTTTATCTATCATTCCAGTCTATACTTACATGAGCAAAGAACAAAACTAGTTACTGAGGTCTTGGTCTTTGCCCTAAAGAAATATAAAAGATATAAATAGACGGTAAAAATACAGAATAAGGATATTCACAACTCTACCATAATCTAAGACTACTAAAATCTATATACAATGAAAATAATAGGATAATATTAACAGCATCAACCTAAAAATAGTGTCTCAGTAAAAATAACAATAATATTTACAACAATTACATTATCTAAGGCTAGTAGAATCTCCTCTTCTGGTGACGGTGTGATATTTCAGCACATCTTCAAAAGTGAAAATTATGCACATCAATACTTTGTGAATATTTGGCTGAAAATTACAGAGAACTCTTTAAATTTCAAATAATTCATAGTAATTAACTTGGATTTTTTTATTGTCAACAAATATTTCCCCTTCACGTCCACACTTACATTAATTAGTAATATCATTTAACAAAAATACTTTTTCAGTTTAAAACTATTTTTATATATTAAGCCAGGGGCTGGACCATCACTTCTACGAGCTCTGGGTAAATACACTGAAAAGTCTTCAGGTAAGCACACTTATGTAAAGTGTTATTTTCAGCTGAAAAGTCCACATCAGAGCCGTTATGGACTTAAGATTTTACAGTAGAACAACACGATGCACACACACATTTACCTTGAGCTAAGTCCTTGAATCTACGAGTGCTGTTTGGGATTTAGCTTTTTGTCATAAAGCTCCAGATCATGCTGGTTTGGCATGGCTGACTTTTTTCCGTTATTGGAATTGTTGAATTTTGTTGGGGGTTATATTGTATTTAACTTTTTTAATTTACCAGATTTAAGGACTTTTTGCACTACATTTTTTTAAGTTAAAACAGTCAAACACGGCTCTTTCAGTTCTTCAGTTGTAATAACTGCCGTTGGTCGAGGACTTTGAAGAGTGTACATGCATGTTTCCTATTAATAAATACATTTGGAAGCAGTTCTTACCTTTAGTTTTCATCCGTGCCTTAGAGTAATAGCTTTTAATGTTTGATGGTATGATGTAATTTTCTGTCATGTTTGTAAATGTTACTGTAAACATAGTGAATACTGCACTGAAGCTTGATTTGAAGAAAATCGTGAATCGAGTTGAAATCGCAGTTAGATCTTTTCCTAAAATCGATCAGCCCTGCTCCACAGTCACCAGTTCTCAATCCAGTAGAGCACCTTTGGGATGTGGTTGAACTTGTACCACGTCTGACAAATCTGCAGCAACTGTGTGATGCTGTCATATCAACATGGACCTAAATCTCTGAAGAATTAAGGCAGTTCTGAAGGCCAAAGGGGTCCAAACAGATGTTAGCGGGTGAAGTCGGATGAACTTTCATAAAAAAAAAAGATACTTGAACTTTTTCTCTCCTCTGTTGCTCCTGAAGAAGTTATTTTCTGCTCGGATTAAAGGTTTTCTCCGAGGTGGAACGTATTTTTCAGACAGCTCTGAATGGAAATGCAGAGCTGATGTTTCCATTCAGTGTTTCATGTTGTTCTCTCTAATGGACCTTTTCATTTATGTTAGTAATGAGCACGCTTTTGTCGACCCCTCTGATCCTGGAGACAACATTAAAGAGAAGCAAAAAGCTCTATAGAAGTTTTCACTGAAAGTACCTGAAGAGATTTCAAGTGCTGATTTACGGCGTCCTAAGTTCCGGACCTTACCATCACATTTTGTTGTTTGTTTGTTGCAGATCTAAAAGAAAATCCTGTCTGTCCTTATTCTTACTCTCTAAACATCCTGAAGTGTTTATCACCATCCCACGGTGTTTATCCAACAGTTTTATTTATCAAAAAGTGTTTGAGAATCAATCAGCAAGGTCAGACCACTTTGTTCACTCAGTGAATTAATTACAAACTGATGAATCTTCTCAGCCTCAGTGATCATAAAAGTCATGTTTGGCAAAATCAACATCAATTAAGGTTCTTGAGGTTAATTGCACACAATTTAGGAAACCTATCTAAACAATCTTTTAGCAAAACATTTATAAACCTTGTATTTAAACACCGAGTAAAACGTGTGAATGAAACAGAATACAGCGCTGGTCACATCCTTTAAAGCTCACAAATACAAGATTTCATCCATTATCTTTATCTTTCCTTTTGGGGTCACAGGGTCCTGGAGCCTATCCTAGCCAACATTGGGCGAGAGGCTGGGTACACCCTGGACCAGCTGCAAGCCAATCACAGGGTCACATAGAGAGACAAACAATCATTCATGCTGACCTGCACCTACAGGCAATTTAAAGTCACAAGTTTGGTAAACACAGAAGACAGATCGGTGACACTCACCTCCAAAGCTAAAACATGCAGCACTTCATACGATTACCACCATCAGTAAAGGAGGACGAGGAGTAACTGAACATGTGACACACCGAGCAGGAGAGGAGGGGGAGGAGGAGGAGGAGGAGGAGGAGGAGGAGCGGTGAAATGTAAGGCTATGCTAGGCTACTAAAGCTGTCACCTTATACTCGATATTCGATTATCCGTTCGAGCATGGGGATAAAAGTTAGTACTCGAAGTCTAAATGAATAATCAAATGTAAAATGTTAAGTGTAGCAGCACATCAGGGCGCCTTGAGCAGTGGACCATTTGATCCAACAGAGGGCGCTCTCACTTGACCGTCAGCCACATACTCTGCTCTCTTGATCTCGGACATCTCCGGTTATTTGCGTGGATGTTTGCAAACCATTTAAGTTTAATTTTGAGGAAAAGTGACAGCCTTATAGGCTACTAGGCTAAGCTACACTAGAGGCAGGAAAGAATCAACTGAAATTACTCAGCAGATGTGAGAGGGCTTTTATTTAACATTAGTATTTGGAACGTACGTTAATCAAACTGAACAAGTATGTTCAAGTAGTAGTGATAATAGGGTGACCATATGTCCTCTTTTGCCCAGACATGTCCTCCTCTTTGGTCGTAACGTTATGTCTGAGGGGGATTTTATAAAATTCTCTAAAATGTCTGGGTTTTGCTCAGCTTGTCCTACAGACGAAGCTGTCACCAGGTGACAGAAAAAGACATGCATGATTTAAGCTACCGTAACTCCTCAAGTATCCACGCTATCCAAATAATTCCAACAGATTCTGAAAGCTGAGAAGCGGAGCTTTCCAGTGTTATATGGTACATTAGTATTTGGAGTGTTTTCGTGTCGTTCTTTTGCCGCATTTTCTCAATCTCTTTTTCTCTTTTCTTGTAATTACACAGTGTTTTAAGCATTTAAAACTTAATAATGACAAAGACTTGCTAGAATGTTTTATTTTTACCTGAAAAAAGGTTCAAAATAATTAACTTGAAGGGGATTTTTGACCCATTTATTAAAAAAAAGGGAAAAAAGACCAGGCGTCCATTTGCATTCATTGTAGTTAAAAGGGTTAATATTTATAATAAAGCGCTGCACTCGACCACTGGCATTATTCCAGTGTACCTACCTTTCAAGATATTGAGTGTGTATGAGTCAACACATGCTGCTGAGGTAAGGCTGTCACTTTTCCTAAAAATCAAACTCGAATGGTTTTTGAACATACACCCAAATAACCAACGATATTCGATTATTTTGCAGAGCCCCCTCCCCGTAAGGGAAGAGACTATTTCATCCGCCCCTTCGGTAAAGACCCGGCCAAAAAAAAACGCAGTCCACGGGGTTGAACTCTTGACGAAGCGCCGCTATAACTTGGATGAAAAGCCGACGGCTGAGCCCGCAAATTTGGTTTCAGGCCGAGTGCGTAAACTGCTTTGCACATGACTGACACACAGCCCAGTCTTTGATTTTAAAGTTGCCATCAACGGTGTAGAACCCAAAGCACTACCACACAGCGCTCCTCAGATGATTCGGTGCTGTTAATGTCCGCTCGGAGTGGCAACTCTTTGTTTACTGAGGTCAAGAGAGCAGCGGCTGTGGCTGAGGGTCAAGCTGCGCTGAGAGCGCCCTCTGTTGGATGAAACAGTCCACTGCTCCAGGTGCCCTGGTGTGCCGCTAAACTAAATATTTTACATTTGAATATTTATTTACTGTTAGGTTACGGATATTTATCCCCATATTCGAACGGTTATTCGAATATGGAATATAAGGTGACAGCCCTATGCTGAGGGTCCTCTTTTTGGGTTTTTTATGTGGTCACCCTAAGTAATAAGTGTTAGCAGAACAGAGCAAGACTACACTCTAAGCAGGGTTTCAGTGGCAAAACAGAAAGTGGCGAATACGCCCACCACAGGAAACAAGTCTTCATGTCCATAATATGAATGTTTTATGAATACAGGATCATAAAAGACGGTCAAGTCTAACAGCACGGTTAAACCTCTGTTTTGAACTCCATCCCTGGTTTGTTGCACCAGTCCTCGGGGTCCATGCCTGAGCTGAATGACAAATTGACCCCACATGCCCTCTGACATGCTGTGGAAGCAGATTTTCTCCTCCCGTGACACTGAGAAGCTCTGTGGGGTAACAGATAACCTTTTCATATTGAAGCCATCCGTCAGCTGCAAGTGTCAGATGGCTGTACAATATTTCATATCTGCCAACAAAAGCAGAGTTTCACAGGCCACCACTGCTTCAGTACTGTGTTTGCACATTTTCTGAAAGTTCTCTGAAGACCTCGTGGTAACTGTCCGCTCTTTGGGCTGTCAGGTAAGGTACTGATAAAACCTGACAGAAGAGCTTTCTGAAAATTTAGATCAAAATCACAATCAGAAATATTTTATTAATCCCTAAGGTGAAATTCAGTTGTTTCAGTTGCTCTTATACGTAGTATAGCCGTAGGAATATCAAAAAGACATTAAAATAGATAAGAGACATTAAAATAGATAAGGGCATCAAAAATGAAGTAAAAAAAAAAATAATAAAGCAGGTTACAACATGCTGAATCTTTAAGCTATATCAACTTCCTTATGAAGGACAAATAAAATAAGTAAAGTGAGGTTATGAACAAGGCCAAAGAATTTACACTATTAACATAAACAGTATGTAAAATATGAATATTAACATGACAGCACTGTGTGACAGTGGACCACATTTGATTGGCACTGGATATTATATTTGCTTATTAACAAATATTAACTAATATCAGAGGTGAAAACATTGAAATAAACACCTTAAACCAAAGGTTGACTGAAGTTGTATCTTAATGTTAAGATCGATGAATGGTGAAATCCAATATGTCTTTTAAATTTGGTCTTGCACATATTAATATTTCAAGGTTTGAAAGTTACTTGGATTTCCGATAAGGTGCTTCAAAGTGCTGGACATTGCCCTAGTTCTTCGTGGCATAGATTCAACAGGGTGCTAGAAACATTCCTCTGAGATTTTAGTCCATATTGACATGATGGTTTTGCACAGTTCCTGCTGATTTTTCAACTGAACATCCATGATATAACTCCACTGTTCTGCCACATCCCAAAGGTAGACTATTGGACTGATATCTGGTGACTGTGGAGGCCACTGGAGAACAGTGAACTCATTGTCATGTTCAAGAAACCTGTTTGAGATGATTTGAGCTGTGTGAGTCTTCAGAAAATGGGAACACTCTGTTCATTAAAGGATGGACATGGTCAGCAAAAATACTCGGGTAGGCTGTGGTGTTTTAAAGATGCTCAGTTGGTTTTAAGGGGTCAGAGGAGTGCCAGAAAAATATCACAGTTTACAAAGCAGGATGGATCCATACTGGAATGTTGTTTCTGCCAAATTCTGACCCTGCTAGATCTTCCTAATCTCTGTCATCAACAAGGCATGTTCACCCTAGCTGGATATTTTCTCTTCTTTGGACCACCCTCTATAAACCCTTGAGATAGTTATGCATGAAAATCCCAGTAGATCAACAGTTCCTTGAATACTAAGACTAACCAGTGCTGTTTTCAGTGTCACATTAATCACCTTTCGTGTCCATTCTGATGCTCAGTTTAAACTTCAGCAGGTCATCTTGACCATGTCTAAATGCCTATGTGCATTGAGTAACTGCCATGTGATTGGCAGATTGGTTGCTGTGTCAATGAGAGGTTACCTTATTACGTGGTCATTAAGTCTATCCCAGAAAAAATCTAAATATTTAAGTTCCTTCTATCTATGAAATAACAAAAACAAAAATATAATGGAAAAGTATGGCATTGACTTACTCTTTTGTAAAGCATTTTCTGATAACATTTAAGATTTTGGACTATACAAGTAAAGATTTATTAATTGACTGATATTAAATGAAATTCTCTCCATAGTGGTACTTCTTAAAACTTGAAGTATTGCCCAGCTCAGCTTAAACCAACTTCTGGTAGATGATTAACAAAAAGTTATTAACCTTTATGTAACCAGATATAAAACCCATTTCAGATCAACATCTCTTTCAGAAGGGTGACCTGGCCAAGAGGTCAGTAGCACATGTCATGAAAATAACATAATTCAAAGGTTCTTATATAGTGAAGGCCTTAGCTTAGGAAATAAAGATTTATAACTAAGGCCTTTTGGAGAGGCTGAAGAATCAAACTGTGCTGATGAATTATGACTTCAGTGGACATTGTTGCATTGATACGTCATTTCATGGACAAAGAAACCGTATGAGTGATGGGAAATTAATATTGTTGCCACCTTTGCATGACGTTATGTTGTGACTTTTGTCACAGTATGTTCTAGATTGATTGAAGCCTATCAATCATCTAACTGAACTCGGCAAGCCTTCACCTCATGCTAATGCTGTGACTGTTAATATTCTGAAGACCCACTGGGCCCATTGCAGGATGAAACTCCTGTGAAGGTCTCATAAAAATCACATTACGCTCCTAATTATGGTCTAGGGCACGCTCCTAATCAGAATCAGAAACGCTTAATAAATCCCTGAGGGAGATCAAATGGTGCTGCCACTAGAATTAGACCCTTTGCTCACAGACTGACACAGTTCATCTTAATTAGTGAGCTCTCCGGTGCACAGTAGTGGGCATTAATTATGGCTGACGAGCTGTGTTACTGGTTAATATATGAATGCAGGATCAGTTCAAAATTAAATGGGACACTTCAGAGTTCCTTTGAATTAATGAGAGGATTAATTAAAACAATTTTCATAGACTGATTTATGGTGAAACTTTCTTGTATAATCTGCTGTTAGCTCATTTTTATCCAGCAGAGCTGTTGTTAGAAGCTCTTGCTTACTGGTTGAAATTTTGATTGACAGAATCTGTTGATAAGAAGCAACTAACTAGGATAGGCTTGTCAATAAGCATGGCAATTGATAAGCAACCAGGTCAAGTAGCAAGCAACACAGTATGTTCCTAGCTAGCAGAATCTGTTGTGATATGCAAAACTAGTTGTTGGCCAGCAGAACTTGTAAACAAGCAGAACTTGATGTTAGCTAGCTGTTTTCTGCTACCAAGCTGCTTTGATTCGCCACTATTATAAGACACGGCACAGCCTACATGTCCTTCTGCCAGCAGTGTGAGGATCAAACTGGTGGTCTTACTTGAATTTAGCCAAGTACACAAATAATATTTCATCTCAAATAAAGATTAGCCAAATGTACAAATGTAAGGATTATCTTACTGACCAAGCTCAGTAATTTTGAGGATGAGCTCAGTTTACCCACAACAGTGAGCACACTGTGTGCTATCATGAAGTAAACTTATTGAAGCAGTGGCTTTTGTCTTTACTAAATAAACAATCAGTATGAGCTGAATACTCACTCTGAAGATGATCTTTCTGCTCCTCTGTTTTGTCCTTGGAGTTTGTAAAACAGTAAATCTGGTGAAGTGAAATGAAGTGGGTGTAAACAAATTGGTTCTATGACCCCGCGCAGTTTTTGTGGCTTGTTTTCTCCCACGATTCTTTTAATCAGATTTAGACTTAGAAAACCTTTAATGTCCCCAGGGGGCAGTTTTGTTTGCAGCATATTCACAAACACATACATCTAGATACAATGACACACATTGATTACACAGACCTATCAGACATAAAATTCCCTAACACACAGAATAAGTAAGTAAATAAATAATCTGAAATAAATAGTCTCACCATAAAAACTTTTCGTTTGCTTAAGAAGCACTTTTCATTGGGTAATAATTCATATCACACCCCTTGCCCATGCCTTGTTTAATTGTGTGATTGCCATAGGAAGAAATTAATTTTTAGCCCTATATATTCTAATATTGGGATGTCTGTACTGTCGTTCAAGCAGAGAATCTAGCACCGTGTACAGCAATGTATAGCATTAGCATCCGTCCTGAGTTTTCTGAGCAGAGAGAGAACTGAGCTGTGACACTGTGGCCTTCGGTCAGGCTCATGCCATGTACCTCACACAACCGCACTTAAAAAAAACAAATTATCCATTTAAGGTTTCATAATTGACAGTCTTCTAATTATTATTTAATTAGTCCACAATGCTGCTAATTAGCTTCACATTTTTTAGAGAGCGACTTCCAGGAGAATGCTTGTTATTATTCATTTTTAATCCTCAAAGCCATTCCTAATTATAAAACCAAGTCTTGTTTGGTTGCCTCATTTTATTCTCTTTATACTGAGAGTCAATGAAGTCCAGAGACACAAATAAAGGCTTAAGGTTAATTATGAGCTGTTGCCAAAGCCTCCAGAGTTTGGATTGATCCGTCTGAGGAGATCAGGAGGAGTTTGTGCCTAAAACACATCTGTGAAAAGCTTGAAATTTTTTATTCTCAAAAGATGAGCATTTCATCTTTGTTTTTATTTAACATTTCTCTATTTCCTTTTATATTGAACTGTTTGTAACATTTACATCAGTAGGTTTATTTGAGTGACATTTCTCTTCTATATTCATGCGTTCCTTCCTCTTATCCATCACAGAAATGCTTTGACTTGCCTTGTCAACAGAACCAAAGCAATTTCGGGCTTGTTTGGACTGAATGGAAACAAACTACTTGAACAAATAACAGCCCCAGACACACTGTGACTGACAGGAGATCTTTAGTGCCGTTCCAAAACAAAACTGAACAGCCATTTTACAGAGCCAAAAAGTCCATCATCCACTTCAATACTGAAGGCAAATTTCACCTGAGGGACGCTGCGACCGCCAAAGCCAGAAATGGATCTGAACTTGTCAGGCTCAGAAAGGTAAGATAGTTGTTATGACAATCCTTCTCCCAGGCATTAGGGTTCAGGATTAGGTGGCATATACTGATTTAATTTTGAGCCCAGGAGGGACTTACACAAAGGAAAATTAAAAGCTGGGGACTTGTAGACCCTCAAACATCTTTATATCCACTTATCTTTTGGAATTAAATTACTCTGTTTACGCCGTCCTCAGAGATTAAAAGATATTTCTTAACGCTGCCCTTCACTTCTGCCTCCTTCCACTTTTTCATACATTGTTATTCTGAATGTCTCTGAGATAAGGTTAAAGTTCAATATAAAACATCACATTTCTTAAAGTTTAATTCTCAAGGTTCAGCTTATTGAGATTTTGCTGTTTATGTCCAAACCTGACACACCAGATGGATCATTTGATATATTTCACTAGTCCATCTGGGAAAAAGCCCATAGGAAGTGTTTGGGTAGGGCTGAACCTTTCAGAAGCATATCTGAAAGGTGATTGGACGATCGTTCCGTCAATCAACATTTATCCAGGCTCAATCAGATATTGTAGAAGGGGGGAGCTACCGTGCTTCAGCTCTCTTTTAAAGCATGCCAGAAGTGTAGCGAAAATATCCTTACTTTAGAGAAGTTTGTAGTGCCGGTTAGGGATGCACAACATTATCGGTTTGATATCGGTATCGGCCGATATTGAAATTTTTGCAGATATTTACAGTTGATATATTGGCCACACATTGACTGGAATATCGGTAAATTACACAAATGTACAATATTGATGCACCTTCTCATCACTGCATGGGTACATTTAAAAATTAAGGGTTTCACTTTTGCAAGAGTTAAATACTGTTTTTTTTTTTGTTTCACATCCGTTCCTCGCAAAAATATACTGTAACATTGAAAGAAACAAGTCCATTTTTGTTAAGTACAGAACTTGTGCTCTTGACCAGAAATATCAGTATCGGCGAAAAATGAACTAAAAAATATCAGCATATCTGTGATCGTCAAAAATCCAATATTGTGCATCCCTAGTGTCGCTATATGTTTTTTTAATTTAATATAGAAAAGTGGTCATGATATGATAAAACTGCTACTGAAACTGTTAGCGCCTGTGCTAATAAGAGAAGTCACTTCCTGCTGTGATCTCTCTTGTAGCTCGTTCCTCTTCCTGCTCCAAAGGACTCTGATTGGGCCGTCCCGCTTTGGGCCTAGCACAAACATTGTAGATTGGAGCTTGGCAAGACGGATCAGCCTGATTACAGACACTGAATCAAGCAGGTCCAGCTGCTGTTCAAGGTTATTTATGTCCACGATGCAAACCAAAGTCGAGCTTTGTAGTAGGTTAGTATTCACCCTGTACCAACCTGATTTTACAGTGATGGAATAGGGATACACGATATTGGATTTTTGCCGATATCTGATTTTCCATTATTTTTAAATTTATTATCACCAATACCGATACCAGTATTTCTGGTTGAGACCATAAGCTCTGTACTTAACCAAAGAACATTTTTGTTCCTCATTTTTGCGAGTAACAGATGTAAAACACGAACAACAGTATTTAACTCTTGCAACAATTAAACCCTTGATTTTTAAATGTACCCATGCAGTGATGAGAGGGTGCATCAATACTGTACATTTGTGTAATTTGCTGATATTCCAGCCGAATAATGGCTGTAAATATCTGCAAAAACGTCAATATCGGCCGAAACCAATATCAAACCGATAATATAGCGCATCCCTAGAATGGAAAATTAGGACACCACTGTGCCCCAAACATCTAGCTCCAATTTAATAAAATATATATATATATGTAAACAGCTTTGTGAACTCAAGAAACTGGCAAAAACTGCTTGCAAAAATAAACTGAATTATTTTTTTTGAAATGCAATAAAATGTCAGATTTTAAATGACTGATTCAAAATGTCAGTAGTTGATAAATCTATCAAAATACAGCTACTGATTGAAATTTTATAAACTTGTCATGCCACAGCCCTGACATTCAGCATTTCATAACACTCAGCAGATTTTCAATCAGGTGATCTTGCAGAAGCCATAAAAACTATAAATCTCTATAGTGTGCAACAGGTCATCACAAATACATTTACTAAGCTTGATAAAAGACAGAAAATAATGAATATAGCTGAAAGGAAATATGTTGGAAGAGGGTCTTGTGACACATGTGACTCACTTTGCCTGCACATACAGCAGTATTGTGATGCTTTTAGTGGCCCAGTTGCAGCAAAAACTTGGCTGGGGCCCAACCGATCTGATCCAACCGACCCCGAGGCACGATCATTAGCCTATCACCAGTGACCGTGGCAGGATCATTACTGACAAACTGTGAACGCCCCAGGCGGCGGGCGTGGGGGGTCACTGCCATCCCTGGTTGTGCATTCAAAGCTTCTGTTACACAACCTGGCTAATTCTTACCAGCCGAGGCCATCCTGCATCCACAGCTCTGAGTGTTTGCTAGTATCTGTAGATGGACATGAATACTCGGATAGGCTCATTGGGGCTCAGAGTGTGCCAAGAAAATATAAACACACACACCATTAGATCAGCACTACCAGCTTAAACCGTTCATACAAGACAGGGTGTACCCATGCCTTTTTTTAAATTCTCTTTTTATTGAAGGTTTTTAAAAAGAAAGAGGTTGACAGGAAATCTGAAAAATAAAAATGGTTATTCAGACATGAGATAAATGTTACAAAACCTGCCAGCATATTCCCCAAAACCCCTACCCCAAACACGTTCCCAGTTTAGACATACATGGTCAAAGCCAAACATACACGTGAATATACATCCAAGTATCCACACAATTAGATGTACACATAAAACCACACACCTGTAATAATAATAATAATAATAATAATAGTTTAATAAAAGATTACACAAAAACTACTGGAAAGATTTCGCAGAAATTTTCAGGAGGTGTTGGTAATGGCCCAACTTAAAAATGATCCAGATAACCACCATTAGCGAACAATCGTACTTGCTCAACAACTGTCTAACTAATACTATCAACATGATTCTGAGTGCTAGGTGTGGGCTTTCAGAGTCAAGGAATCATTATGATGGTAACTTTATCATGGAACTATTGCTTACAGATGTAACAGCAATATGTGAGCTACCTTGGTGGAGGTTTGCGCTTTCTATTTGGAAAGCTTGATTTGGCCCTCAGGCCTCCAGTTTGCATCCATACATGGTAAATTTCTTTTCCAGGCACTCATTTGAGACCCACTGAAATATCTCCACGACCCACTTTTGGCTTCTGACAACCCTTTTCAGTATATTGGTTTTAAAAGTTAACCTTATCTATTTGACTGTCCTACTTCGATGAGTCAGAACATTTACACACATAAGCATGTTTGATGCTGTTTGAAGCAGAAAATAAATGCTAATTGCTGAGTAACCACCATAGGAGTCAGCTGTATGACTCTGACTTGATACACGCTGCATCTTTTGGAGGCAGTCATGCTTATTGCCTCTTTGTATACATGCTGCATAAATATTGTTCCTCGCATCGTTAGGCGATGTTGCCTGGCGGCCATGTAGAAGAGATCAGAGCAGAAACATCAGAGGAGTCATTGGAATTGAAATCCATGTTTGCTAATCCAAAACATGGTGCCGTACACAATGGCAGGACTTGTGTACAGTGCATACCACGGATGCCTGCAGGAGAGGTACCCTATCAGTCACTCCAGCTGTTTTGATGTGTGGCACAGAGGCCTCCCTGTCCACCCCCCGCTCCACAGGCCCCGGTATGTGCTGCCTTTGAGATAGCCAACGGTGGGAAAGACCAGCACCTCCTCACTCTCCAGTCGCTCCAGTTGCTCGATGTGAGGTGACGTTTGTGATGTCTCTAAGGCGACGACTGTCTGACTGCTCTGCGTACTGTCAGCACAGACCGTTTTGCCGCAGGACAGCTTGAAATGCACCATTGAAAGGAGGTGTTACAGAGGGACAGAAAGGACTCTGGAGTCATGAGAATTTGTCTGTGGTGTCACCAGATTTTTCATGATTTATACTAACAAACTGGGGCTGGGCAGTACTAGTAATTTTTAAGAATCATCCATATATATTGCACAAAATATGGCATAAGACAATTTTGTTTGGACAGAGATGGTCAGCTTTGCTTACCAGTAGGGCCACATAAAAATGATCCTCACCCTCACTGCCAGAGGGTCAAGTTTTCACAACATGAAGGATACTTTAAAGAAAGAATGAACAGTTTCCAATTTCAATGAAGTTGAGATGCAGTGAAAAACATAAAACAAAATACAAAGATGTACAAATCCTCTTGACCTATATTCAGTCACCTACACTACAAGGACAAGGTTTTAAATGTTCAAACTGACAAACTAAATCACTTTTTTGCAAATATTCATTAATTTTGAATTTGATGCCTGTAACATTTTCCAAAAAAGCTGGGACAGGGGCAACAAAAGACTGGGAAAGTTGAGGAATGTTAAAAAACACCTGTTTGGAACATTCAACAGGTGAACACTTAGAAACAGGTGAGTGTCATTTTAAGAATGTTTCTCAAGTACAGTTACAAAGAATTAAAGGGTTTTATCATCTACAGTCCATGATATCAGAATATTCAGACAAATCTCTGCATGTAACTAGCAAGGCTGGACACCAAGGTCAAAGTCAAACTCCACCATGCAAAGACAAAGCCATATATCAATAACACCCTGATACACCACCAGCTTCTCTGGGCCGAGGTCATCTGAAATGGACTGAGGCAAAGTGGAAAAGTCTAACATCCAGACTGTTATCAGAGCAAAGGGCAAAAACCAGTATCTGTGATGGTATGGGGGTGTTAGTACCCATGGCATGGGTAACTTGCACATCTGTGAAGGCTCCATCAATGCTGAAAGGTACATACAGGCTTTGGAGCAACATGCTGCCATCCGTCTTCTCTTTTCAAGACAATGAAAACACTTTCTGCACACGCTACAACAGCGTGGCTTCAGAGTGAAAGAGTGCAGGTACTGGACTGACCTGCCTGAAGTCCAGACCTGTCTCCCACTGAAATAGCACAAAACAGGACAACGGAGACCCAGGACTGTAGAGCAACTGAGGTCGAACATCAAGCAAAAATGTGAAAGAATTTCACCTTCAAAGCTTCAACTATTAGTGTCTTCAGTCCACAAACATTTATGAGTTTTGTTAAGAGGAAGATGATGAAACACAGTGGTAAACATGACCCTGTCCCAGCTTTTTTGCAATATGTTGCTGGCATCAACTTCAAAATGAGGACATATTTACCAAAAAATAAAGTTTATCAGTTTTAAAAATTGTTGTCTTTTTAGTGTGTTCAGTCGAATATAGGTCGAAAAGGACTTGCAGATCATTGTCTTCATCTATGTTTAACACAACTTCCCAACTTGGAATCAGTCTTTATAAAACATCACAGCAGCTTCAATCTTCATGTCCTATTTCAGCTTTTAAAGGTAAACTTATACAGTGATAGACCTCTGAAGGGTTCCTGGAGATGTGCCGATGGGCTCTCAGCAGAGAAAGGATGAGTGGGCAAAGTAGAGCGGTTAGTCAGTGGATGGGACTCCGAGGAGATCCTTTAATTTTGAGCCTTTAGCCGGGATACTTAACCTGACTCATCTGTTCCAAAGCCCAGCTGTCTAAACAGACGATGAGTAAGTCTGAAACAGTGAAAGGTTGTTAGAGGGGTCTGACTGCTGGTGGTGAAGTCAAGGGGTCCAGGAAACCCTCAGACGGGGATGTTGTGGGGGTTGAGATGGAGAGGTTGACGGGAATAGTCTGCTGGTCAGGGCTGAGAGCACGTACATTTTCTTCTCTTTGTTGTTTTGTGTTTGGATTTTGCTAAGTGACTCTGCTGAGAGATTGATCGTCTAAGCCACTGTCAGGCCGGGGATGACGTTGTTTTACACGTCCTAAATTCTGTAACTGATCCAATGGTTCATTCATCTCATGAGTTTTGTTACGCTGTTGTTTAAAAACACACAATTTCCTGTTCTGGTTGTTCTTGTGCTTTCAAAATAAATGCATTTGCCCATAGTTACAGATGAGGAGTTTTATGTCAATGTCAATGTTGTCATCTTTATTTATATTGCACATTTAGGCACGGTTAAACTACAACACTGTCACCAGAAATGGAAAAGTTTTTCCTTTGCGTTTTCAAAAGCACTCCACGTTCACACGGATTCACAAGAACGACTGAAAATGCTGAAGCTTGCATGCCAGGCCAGTAGTTGGCGATGTAGGTTTGTAGTGAAACAGCGGTGTTTAAACACACGTCTGCAGACTAACGCTTTCTGTTGGAGACAAACTTTTCACAAACAACAATGGTGAGTGGATGCACAAAGACGCAGGAGTTTCTAGTCTGGACAGACGACGAAGTTGGACTGCTCCTGGACATGGCGCTCAACTACAAAACCACCAAATATCAGGAGAATGTTGACTGGGAGCCTTCTTTTTCTTCTTCTTTATTGTTTAATTGCGGTTGGCAAACCAAATTAGAGGCACATTACCGCCATCAACTGGTTTGGAGTGTGGAACAGGAGGTTTTTGGTTGTTCCTAGGTGCCCACGTAACCTTTATCTGAAAGAATACTGGGCATGGGCCACGCATCTTCATTTTCCCTTAAAACACTGATTCCTATTTACACGGAGTCAGATACAAAACGTATTTCAAAACTTTTCACTCTAGACCCTGGTTTCAAAAGTTTGCGGATTCATGCACTCCAGGCACCGTTCTCGTGTAAAAGGAAGGCGCAAACGCAACGAAAACCCGTATTCTTCCGTTTTTGTTGTCATGTAAACAGCCCTTTACGCAACCAGTGGCCTACCAAAGGGCTTTACAGTAAAATAGGCAGAATCAATAAAAGCAGTAAAAACAAAACAATACAGAGAAACATAACAAACAAAAGACACAATAAAGAGTGGGAGCTGCAACTGCAAAGGCTCGATACCCTCTAGTTTTTAAAAAGGATCGAGGGATGTCCTGACCTAAGGGCTCAGGAGAGCTGATGTACCATAATAAGGTCAGACAGGTATTCTGGGCCAGCCCACTCAAAGACTTAAAAACAAATAAAAGAATCTTAAAATCAATCCTGTACCTAGCTGACGCCAGTGAAGCGAAGAAAGCACCGGAGTTAATTGCTCATGTTTCTTTGTCCCAGTTAGGAGACGAGCTGCTGTTTTATACTGAAAATATTCTCAGAAGTTTCTGTATCATTGACGGGGCCTTGCTGTGCTACAGTTTAGCTGAAGTTTCTGTTGACATGTAGTGTTTTTAGCAGCTTTGTTGGATTATTTGGGACTTAAAACAACAGACATCAATTTAAAGTCCCATCTAATCTGTTGATACAGCAGTTTAAACTGAAATACAATTGTTGCAGCTCTGCATCAGGCCAATCTTATCTCAATATATTCCAGCACATAGTCTGGGTCAGGGCTTAAAGATGGGCAGCGATGCTCTCATGTTGTTGTTTACAGACATCGAACTAACAGAAGAGGGAACACAGTGTGAACACACACACTGTACATGAGGTGGATGCCAGATCATTGTGTGTGACTGTATGCACGTCTGTCTGTGTGTGTGTGCTTCACGCCCTCTTCTGCACTGCTTGTATTAACCGGTCACCGAGGCTGTACGAACAAACAGTCCCTCGTTTTAAAGTGAATAATCAAATATGATAATTGTATTTTTAAAAAAGGATTGTTATTGTCAATACCACACAAACCTCGCACAAATAGTCATTGAAAACAACAAGTCAGTTTTCATAAATTAAAGACTTTGTGCTCTTGATGAAAAAAATTCGGCATTGGGGATAATGAGTTTGGAAATACTGGCATATCGGACACTGGACATGCTCAAAGGTCCTCAGTCCACTCCACTTATAAGAATTTCTGATCATACATTTTTAACGTTTGATATTTATGATCTCAAGTCATAGCATCCTGGATCCTCTTTTGAGAAGATTATGGAAAATAAATTAACTTGGACCACCAGATAATGGGGCTTTTGCTGACTTTGATTGGAAGTGGGGATCCAAGTTAAAACTCTCTCCGATTATTTTGTAGTTTTCCCCTTGATTTACAGAGATAGAAAATGGCCAGCTTGAGTTTTAAGTAGAGATATCTTTTTTAACATTCATGCCCTCTGATAGTACAGCTGGTGGAGTGGGAAACTGTAGAGAACATTTGAGGATTGATGTATTGGAACAGTCTAGACTTGAACCTGTGCCATCCCTGTAGACGAGAGCAGCCTCTGTACACGGGGCACGCTGACATAACTGCTAGATCAGCACCCCCAAGATTGGAAATATTCCCCTCTTGGACTCATTGCCCTCTCTCCTAGACATTCTTAACTGCACATGATATCTCTTGTAAGATTGGATTTTGTATTTTCAGCATGTCAGTAATCTTAACCACATTTTGCGGTGCTTATTCCTGCAAGATGCTGGCCTGCTAAGCTATAATCAGTGTAAATAAAAGTAATATCTAGACACTGGCATTCCTGTTCATTGTTTCCTCTTCCCCCTGCTCAGCATTCAACCTGACTGTGCAGTTTTTAAAAGTATTGTCGTACAGGATTACCTCACCGCCTCCAGAACCAAACCACAGTCATATTTTCTTCATTTTTCTGCACTTATTCACCCGGATGTTTACTCGTCCAACACATTCCTTGCCGCTCCAAATCTGCAGACTCCTCGACTGCCTGAGGGGAAGAGGAAGAAGTGAAATAGGGAAAGTGTTTCAGACTATCAAACCTCCCCCCTGAGTCATTCCCGGGATGTCTAAGGGTTTTACAAACCAGCATGCTTTTGGCGGTTAAGCCGTGAACTGTATCGATTTCAAACTGCAGGAGATGCGTTCCCTGCAGCTTGTGTCCACATTAATAAGCTTAAATCATTTTTAAATGGTCGAGATGAAAAGAAATCTGCAGAGAAAACATTATCAGACAGACCTTTTTAATAAGAATCACCCTTTTTTTAGCCTTTATCGAATTTAGAGGCCCCGGCTCGGTTTCCTGATGCCTCTCCTGCAGGGTAAACTCAGCAAGCTGTGGCACTCCTTCCTAATGAGGTATTGAATCTTTAAAGGTGTTTTCCGGGCATGTCTGTGTCTACACGGTTTGTTTGTGTTTGTTTGTATTATTTGGCTTTATGGCCAGATGTTTCTGGTTGTCCATGGTGCTTGCCATCAGTCTTCCAGTGTTTGACGGCCTCAGCGGAGCGTGAGTCAGCGCGAGCGGCTGTTTCACACGAACACACACGGCTCTCGCTCTCCAGGGACACGTTTCTGTCTCTCTGAGTTCATTCAGCACTGACTCAGGCAAAGAGCTGAGCAACACATTGTTTCCATGGTGCTGTTCCATCTCTGCACTTCTACACAATTAGGAAGATGTTATTTCATTTCTATGACAATTTGTCCATTCAGTATTCTTCTTTTCACTTGTAAAACCAACAGAGAGAGGCTCTTCAGAAAACACACTCTTCAGTGGGTGCTGAATGAATTTTTACATTGTCTATTATACGTTGTCCTCATTTAACCATCTAATTTGGAGCTCACATAATGGCAGCTGCTCTCCTGCACAAAACTGGGGTGGTCTTGAGGCAAAAAGAGTGTTTGGTTCTTACTCAAGGATGCTTCATGGGGTCAACCGGGGTTCTAAGGTCAGACTCAGGCAAACTTTAAAAAAAATGCAAGTACCTCTCTTCTTTTTAACTTTTTTTTTGCTTTTACCTTTGTTTAATATTTAGTATTTCATGTAGTTACTGAGTTTCCTCCGCAGAATGTCCAGAGATGGGGTGAGAAGCTCGGTCATCAAGGAGGGTCTCAGAGGTTATTGAACTTTCGAAAAGTCAAAAGCGTTGTCACATTAAAGTCTGTGACCCACATAATCCGAGACACCGGCCAACTCATTAGGTACAACTTGCTAGTTGGGCATCAGTGGCACAGTCTGAACAGTAATCTGAAGGTTGCAGGTTCAAGCCCAGCTCCAGCAGTGTTAACTCAAAATGGAAGAACATTTGATTAAAAAACACAAAGAAGTGCATCTGTTTGAGTTTAAATATTTTGTCTTTGTCGTGTATTCAATTGAATATAGGTCGAAAAGGATCTGCGAATCATTGTTTTCTGTTTTTATTCATTTTTTGCACAACGTCCCAACTTCACTGGAAAAGGGTTTTGTACAAACTTTCAGAGCCTGAGCTGAAACATGGTTTTGTTGTAAACTAAAGCTGGGTGAAGTCTCCTTTCAGTAAACTTTTTATTCCATGGATTCTTGCTGGTAATGGATAATTTTAGCTTGTGGCGCTGGTATTTTTTGACTTTAGAGGAGGACTTAAATTCGACCTTCACCACGTTGTGTTGTCTCCAAACCAGCTGCAGGTTTCCATTGTTCCTACGCAACAGCTGCACATGTAGGAAACCGTCAGATGACATGTTTCAGCTCTGAAAACAAGCTGGTCAGAGCCTTTGTGCGGTCATGACGGCCCAATATAAGAATGCCTGGCTCGCCCCCATCGCCTCTTCATTAAAACTGATTCTGTGTTTCTGTGGTAGGTGGCCGCCAGAGCCGGAGTTTATGACATCCTCAACCAGCTGGGCTTCTCCGAGTTCGAAAACCCACGGGACACGCCGCTGGCCAGGCTGCGCTACCGCTGGCAGCAGAGAAACATGCAGCCACTTCCTTTTCGTGGGGAGTTCATCTGAGAACGGAGCACTGTGAACGCACCAGGAACGGACTGTGCCATTCAGAGTTAGACGTTGTTATGCCCTCTTCATTAACAGCTGTATTATGCATATTTTACCTTTTATTCTGCCTTTATTCCTAAACTTACTCACCATTCACCTGGTGTTTTTTATGATGAATTTTAGCAGAACATTGCTTGTATATTTAGAAGTTGATACTTGTGCCTTTTCTTTTTTATCCAGTAGAAGTTCAGTGTACTAATATTTATGTTTCTTCTCAAACCAGGCTCCTCATAGACACTTTTAAAGCCTCCTTCTGCAACAACAACACGAGAGTTAAATATTGTTATGGAGGAGAGGCATTCCACTGTGTTGTCAGCCAACAATTTTGGCCGTGTCACAACTGTTAGCCGTCGTGTGACCTGATATTTTTCCTTGAGCCCTGTCCTTTTCTCCTCGGCACAGCTGTCATCAATGGCTGCATGCTTGTTTGAGGTGTTCAGTTTTTAGGAGGGTTCCCTGTGTACATATGGAGGCTGTTGTTATTTAAATGTAAATGTAACCTTTGGTTTTTAAAGCTAAACAGGGTGGATGTTTTTGAGGAATGTTATAGCTTTTGCAGAGATAGTTTCTTTTTTTTTGTGATGTCCCATCTGTTGTGCCTGCTTTTTTAAACTTTGGTTTGTCATAACACAGGTACTAACAGTAAAGCATGTCAGTTTTTCGCTAACATTTTTTTATTTTCTTGTATTTTTGTTTCTAAACGAAGTAGCAAACTTTACAAGTTTTTTCTGACGTTCCTTTTAAATACGCAAAAAGGTGTCATGACTCCTCTAATATCATGTAAAAGGAGCAGATATTCTCCAACCCAGCCAACAAACCACTTTTTGGGGCTGTGTGGCAGCCTCTTATTTAGAAAAAGAGCCCCAAGAAAAAAACATGCAAGCAATAAATAACCTGCAGTTCCTCAAGTATCCACAAGAGGCTGTCTGAAAAAACCCTACAAGTCCCATGTACTTTGATTTAAAAAGGCTCATTTTAACTGAAGAAATAAACAGGCTCACAGTCTGATTCAAATAACTAATTCTGTCTGAATAGCTCATTTTTTTTATCATGGCACATTTTTTGTTGGCTGAATTTTGTTTTTAACCATCAGTTTTGTTTTTTACTAGAATAATATTTTTAATAATAAACTAGGAGCAGTGGTGGGTGTCACTGACCTCGTGTTGCCATCTGTGCTTGGTATTTAGGTAACAAATGGCAGTTAAGCATGTCTTTTTTCTGACATTTTTAAAATGTATTTCTATTGTTTCTAAGCAAAGTAGAAAACTAATATTTTCTCTGACATTCTTTAAATGTTTGTAAGAAGATATCTTGATTTCTCTAATATGATGGAAAAGAGCTAGATATGTAGACTGTTATACTATAATATTTGTCTTCTGTGCTAAAACCAGATGCCTACGTTACCGACAAATGCAAACCATTTATTGGCTGCCAAGTGGCAAACTCCAATTTTGAAAAACAAGCCAATATCGAGATAAAATACAAAGAAAAGAAGAAATTGAAGAAAGAAATTGCAGTTCTTCAAGTGTCCACAAGAGGCTGGCTGCAGAAACCACAGATATCCCATTAACAACCATTCAAAAAGGGTCATTTAACAGTAGAAACAAACAAGCTTGCATCCTAGATAAAAAATCAAATTTGAGACAGTGGATAGACTTTCAGCACCCCTAGAATAAGATTTTTAATAATAAAATCAGCACAATGGTGGGCATCACTGACCTTGTTTAACCGTCCGTCTGTGAGTTTTAGGCACCAGCATCTGCCTTTTTGATAACTTTAATTTAAATTTTATTGTATTTTTGTTTCCAAACAGAGTAACGTACATTTTTATTTTCAAACATTCCTTTAAAATTCATGAAAAGGTGTTGTGACATCTCTAATATAATGTAAAATGTCTAGATGTGTTGACTATTTTATGGTATGGCACTCTTCTTCTGTGCCACAACCAGACTCCCACGTTACCCACAATGCAATCTAGCCACAAACCGCTTTTCAGAGGCCAGGTGGCTACTCCAATTTTAAAATGGTAAGCTGCAACAAAGAGCAAAAAAGAAACTGCAATTCCTTGAGTGTCCACACGAGGCTGGCTGCCAAAGCTCCAAAAGTTCCATTCACTCCCATTCAAAAAGACTGATTTTAACAAAACAATTTAAAATGTTTACAGTCTGGTAAAATAATAAAAAAAGGCCTGAACAGCTCGTGTTTTATCGTCACACATTTTCTGAAGGGTGAATGTTGTCATAACATCAATATTGATTGAGCAGGACGGCTGCTCTTGGATCCCAAGCTGTCAGTTGCCCACCCCTGGTCTAGGGTGATTGAAAGTTAGTCTGAGAAAGCTTTACTAATATGGTGGCCACCACCAATGGGATCTGTTGATTGTGCTTCGGGACTAGTGAGTGATCTCACGGAGACCCCCATGCTTCAACAGAGTGTGGTGGGGCTCTTGTTTCCCTGAGTTGCTGTCCCGTGGAGCAGAAATGAGGATCCACTTTGCCTTCCCCACACTCCAGACTTGGAGTTTTCAGCTTAAGTTGAGAGAGATTCCTGTTACAGCATCCAAGGCAAAGATTTATACTTTACTCCCCCCCCCCCAGCAGAGTATTTCACCCATTCAGATGTAGACCCTCGGGCCTGTAAACACTCTCTGATGCGTGACAGGAGAGAGTTCCCCTTTAATCATCTCCGCTGTCAGACTCCTCTGCTCCTGACACGATGCAGTTAGTTTTTCTGAAACGTGTTTCTGTCTAAATTTATGGGTGCAAACTGCCAGGCTTGAAAACACTCAGTGTACCTGGAGTTATAAACATGCCTACAGTCGTATTAAGAGATGAGCCTGAGTATGCCCTCTAACATGCTGCTGCTATGATTGGAGGAAAACGAAAGGCTGTGTATTTCAGGTTGATAAAATAATCACATTGCTGGCAAACAAACTAACAATCGACCCTGTCTTAAGCTCCACCCTCACTGGTTACTATTGCTAGGTTGGACAAGTACCACGTTGTCAGGCTTCATCCCGTTAAAGACAGCTGAGTGAACCCTGTGATTTGAAGTCTGCTGCTCATGTTGAAATGATCTGGTGCTTTTAGGAACTTGGCCTTCAGAAAAAAGAGTAAAGACAACATGCAGGAAGATGGAAGAGCTCTTAAAAAAGTACAAAGATGGTTAGGATTCTGTATATTCTGGGTCGTGATGTTAGTTTAACCCTATTTAGCAAACACGCATTAGTTAACTTGATAGATTAGCATTCAAAGTTCAGGGGTAGAGACATATTTTCATTTGGTTCGGTTAGCTTTCACTTTTTCTGGTAGACCAAAGCCTGTCATGTTGTGTAATGAAGTCTCCTACCTATAGTTAGGGCTGTAGCCGTGGTCTTCACTCCTTTCATTCGACCTATTTTGTTTCCTTAACCCGGAAATACACAACTGGGTCTTGTAAGCTCGAGGAACACAGTAAGTATTTGTGAAGAATGTACACAACGGTCCACGGAGGGCTGGAGTGCTGGAAGTCCTCCAATGTTGCTCTTTGTTTACAGTGATTTTTTTTTTTTTTTGATAGTGCTGAGGATCTATAGATAGTAGCCTTTGGGCCACATTTGGACACCCCTGTTCTACAAAATAAAGGTAAAGCTGCATTTGGGCTGAATCTGGTGACATGTATAGACAGCAAATGTTAGAAAAACTGGAGGCTTGAAGAGATATGCCAACATTTTTTTGTTTACTTACTTACAAGCACATCCGCGGTGGCTTCGATGCGCCCTGTGGTTTAGGTTTGTATTTATTTCCTTTGAAAATTACATAAAGTGCTAATCATAGTCAAAAAATAGATAACGTAACATAATGCAGTAAAAAAGAAGTCTCAACAAGCACACCGGACCGGTAAGAGTTGCTGAAGAGTTTATCTGATGACTGTAGGCAGAGGCAGGCTAACACTTCCCATTGTCTTACAGTGTTTGAGCTAAGCTAATTAGCGGTGGGCAAGCTCTGCCCGTCACTTGTTACGCACAGTTGAAAGAATGGTGTCTATCTGCTTGTCATGGACTCAGGAGTGAGGCAAGACACAAAAACAAAAAAATGTTGGCGTATCCCTTTAACCTTGCAGTGCAGCTGGATCAGCCTGGTTAAGGGAGACAGTCTTTTGAGGGACTGAGCAACAATATGATGCTGGAGTGGGGAGATTTTTAATCTAATGTGGGCCAAATTTAATTTAACCTTTTTGATATTGCTAAGGGACAATAGATAATAGCCTACAGGCTGCAGCTGGACCCCTGACCTTAGTTTGGACACAGCATGGTTCGACCGAGGCAGTTAGCTTGTAATGAAATGACATAATTGTTTCCCCACTTGACCAGAACATTAATAACACAATTTCTTTTTTACACATTTCAGACATTGTTGGACATTTTTGCATGTGTGAAACCATTTTGTTTATGCTCTGTAACATTTTTGTTTTATTCTTTAACAAGCTTTTGATGTTTTTTACACTGAAAATGTGCTTTTAGAACCAAGAATCCTGCCTTAAAACCACAAAGCCAGAGAGAATTCCCTACCTAAATGCCTCCATGCTTTATTTCTTCTGTTAGTGTGTAATATTGGTGTTGAAAATCTGCACTGTATATAATAATCTAGAGGAACAGTTTGAATTCAATCATGGATAATAATGAAATGGAGTGAAGTAGTTGGAGAACGTCTTTTTAACAACATCACCTGCAGATTCTAACACCATGTTTTTGTTTTCAGTTCATATTTTTCTCTCTTGTACTGTTCAGGGAGCTTAATAAAATCGATTCATGAGTCTCCGCTTGGTGTGATCTTATTGCCAGATTTTCAGAGGAGGGAAATAGAACTGGTCCTTGCGTGTCGGGGATCCATCCAGGAGGATTTTCAATAAAACACGGAGCCAAATAATTGTCTCTTCCCTCCTCAGCTTCCTGTCTTTTCCCTCCTTATCTTGGCCTAATCTTCTGCTCCAGATCCGCACCGCTAAGACCCCCGCTCGTATATCCGGATGGTCTCTCTGCCTTTTGGGGGAGCAGAGCAGGTTATGAGCAGAAAACAGATGATTGATTGTTGGGCTGAAATCTTCCTATTTTCCATATACAGTATAATAAAGAGCTTAGGCTGATCAAAGAGGGCTAATCTGAGTCTGCTTTTGATGTGGACAGGTAAGGCCCTTAATTAAAAAAAAAAAAAAAGAGTATGGCTGCTCGCTTTAAGAATGGAGGCCTGTGTGTGGATTAAAAGCCACAAGCCGGCACATCAGTGAAGCTCACTTGGCTTCGCTGGCCCCGCTTTGAAAGGCTGATATCCCAGATCACTTCCCGTCTTGTAAGTGCATAGCGGGCTTATCTCTGGGAGCGCGGAAGTCGTTAGGATTTTATCACACCGCAGCCTCTCCTGGATTATTGTAAATGGAAACCAAGTGGTCCAGATTGAAATGCTGCTTTTATAGTTTATTACACTTGGTTCCTCTCTGTCTCAGTTCACGGCTGTTTTGTTGCACTCGCTGTCCGACATCTGAGAATATTGAGGACCCCAAATCCAAAATATAGAGGAAAATAACAGACCCAACTGTTCCAGATATAACTAGAACCAATGCCTGGTGGTGATTCGCCTCGGTAAAGTATACAAAGAAGAAAAGTGAAAGTGGGACTGTGGGGTCTGTGGTACAAGGCAAAGGTAGGGTGACCATATTCTGAAAACCCAAAAAGACGACCCTCAGCAGCATGTGTTGCGGCACGCTCAATATCTTGACAGGTAGGTACATTGGA